>JAOTQR010000092.1:6952009-7012231 GCA_025774065.1 Solanum ossicruentum
GTATGAATACTCAATACTTGCTGAATCGGTCCACAACGACCATAATGTTACTGCACCCTTCGAATTTCGGCAGGAATATGATGAAGTCCATGGAAATACATTCCCATGGTTTCTATGCAATGGGCAATGTCTCCAATAGACTGACTATGGGACGTTGTTCCACCTTGTCTTGCTAGCACACAAGATAAGTCTTTACATAGAACTCAACATCGACCCTCATCTGAGGCCAGTAGCAAGCTTGCTCGATGAGTTCCATCGTCCTTCGTGCTCCAGGGTGACCTGCGCACCTCGAGTCATGTCACTCTTTGATGATTTCCTTCCTTAAGCCTCCCCATTTTAGCACATATACCCGGTTTCCCTTGGTGAGGAACAACCCGTCCTCAAGACAAAACTTGCGCATCTTCCCCTGACTTGCAAGGCTCAACAAATTTTTGGCTTGCGGGTATTGCTCCAATCCCTCCTTTATACGGTCTATCACTGGGAAACTTGGGCTAGTGATAGAGGCAAGTTTTGCCTTCCTGCTTACGGCATCGGTCATAATATTCCCCTTGCCTAGCTTATACTCAATCACGAAGTATAACTCGATTAAGAAGCCCTGCCACCTTATGTGTTTAAGTGTTAACTTCTTCTATTTAAGGAAGTAACTTGTCGAAACATTTTTTGTCTTCATGATGAACTTGGTGCCCAACAGATAATGTGACCATGTTTTTCGCAGGCAATGCACTACAACGGTCATCTCCTTCTCTTGGACCATGTAGCGCTTCTCCACATTATTAATCTTATGACTTTCATAAGCCACTGGATGCACTTCTTGCATAAGGAAACCTCCCAAGGCAAAATTAGAGGCATCCATCTGTACTTCGCAAGGTTTGGTGTGGTTGGGCAAGACCAATACCGGCTCCTTGACCATAGCTTTTTTTAGTGCCTCAAACACTGTTTGTCCCTTCCCGTCCTAATCCTAGGTCTTGTTCATCTTTGACAGATCCGTGAGGGAAGCACCTATAGCAAAATATCCTTTGATGAACTTTCAATAGTAATTAGGCATTCCAAGGAAGGATCAAAGTTTTGTTAGCTTCTTTGGTGGCTCCCATTCTTGTATTTTGCGGACCTTAGACTTGTAAATCGAAATTTTACCCTCGTGGATGATATGTCCCAAGAAGGAGACTTCTCGTTGAGCAAATGCACACTTCTCCTTCTTGACATACAACTTGTTCTCCAGGAGTTCTTGGAAGACTTGTCTTAGAAGATTTACATGATCTTCCAGAGTGTTTCTATATATGAGAATGTCGTCCAAGTACACCACCACGAACTTGTCCAAAAACGTTTGTAGAACATGGTTCATGAGGGTGTAAAACATTGTTGGCGCATTTGTGAGTCCAAAAGGCATCACAAGGAATTAACATAAATCGTACCTTGTGACGCATGTGGTCTTCAGTTCATCCCCCTCGGCAATCCTCACTTGGTAGTATCCAGACCGTAGATCCAACTTGGTAAACCACTGTGCTTGAACAAGTTGATAAAAGAGATCGGCAATAAGTGGGATCGGGTACTTTTTCTTGACCGTGATCTTGTTGAGCGCCCAATAGTCAACGCATAATTGGAGTGATCCGACATGCTTCTTCTGGAAAAAGATCGGTGCTCTATTAGGCACTTTTGATGGACTAATGTACCCTATGTCCATCAATTCCTTCAACTGCCTTGGTAATTCTTCAAGCTCCGGAGGAGCCATGTGGTATGGCACTGCCGCAGGCGCAGTGGTACTTGGTACCATCTCTATCTTGTGTTCTACCTCCCTCGTTGGTGGTAACCTTTTTTGCATCTCGGGCAACATCACGTCTTTGAACTCCTCCAAGACATGCTTAACCCCCTTTGGGTAGTTCTTCGGCTGGAGGAACAACGGCTTCTTCCTTCAAGGCTACAAGATAGGTTGGCTCCTCCTTATTTATGCCTTTGCTGAGTTGCATGGCTGAAATATGTTTTTTTTTAGTCAGGTTTCCCACTCTGGTGGGAGTAGATGCGTGTAACCCTCTTCCAAAATACACAGTGAGTTCGCAAAGGGAATTGGGACGGCCTTAACTCGATCTATGAACTCAATACCCTAGACAAGTGGATAATCTCCCATGGTTATAATGAAGAAATTGATTTATCTGTTCCAATTTCCTAAGCTTACCTTTACATTCCTGGTAACTCCGAAGGTCTCAGTTGGTGCAAAATTGACTCCCTTAAGCTAACCACGTCCTTTCTCATGGCGGATGCCCATCCTCTTAGCCTCCTACAGGGTGAGAGAGTTGTTCTCGACACCCGTGTCAACTAATACCTTCACGGTGTGCTATCTGATCTAGGCTTCAGCAAACAACCTCCCTTTCTTCTCCTTCTTGGGCACCTCCACCTTTGCCTTGATTGCGCTGGGGAGTCAAAATTCCCCCATTTTCGCCTCCTCCTGCTCATGTTCCTCAATCAAGGCAGAGAGTTTGCTATTCTTGGGGCATTCTCTCGCCTTGTCTGGTCTATCACAAAAGAAACAGCTAATCGAAGGTCTAGCCTTCGACTGGTGCTCCTTAGATCCTTTTGCCCTTTCGGTTTCCTCCTTACCTCAATCTGGGTCTCCCCTACTCTTTTCCTTGTTGCCCTTGTCCTTTTGTTTAGAATTCTCCACTTCCCTAAACTCAATAAGGGACTCGGCAATGGAGATAGCAGTGGTCAACTCTTGAGCCCCTCATCTTCAGATCTCAAGCCTAGCCCACTGTTGCAACCCATCCATGAAGGCAAAGAAAACTTCCTTATCAGGATAGTCTAGGATCTTAAGAAGTACATCAGTAAGCTCCTTTACGTACCCCCAGATGCTTCCTTTGTGTTGTAGTCGCCTCAACTTGCCATGAGCCTCTTCTTCAATGTTTCTAGGGTAGAACTGCTTTTTTAGTTCTGTGCTGAATTCCGCCCAAGTGTTAATAGAGAAGGTGCCTCTTTCTATTTCCCCTAAGTCCTTATCCACCACACTATCGCGGTGTCTTCAAGGTAGAGACTAACCATGTCCACCTTTAGGGCTTCTTCAGTCATGGAGAGCGTCCTAAAGTACTGCTCCATGCTCCAGATGAAGTTCTCTAGCTCCTTCTAATTTCTTGACCTTTTGAAAGACTTGGGTTGTGGAAAATCTAACTTGGAAGGAGTAGTCCTTAGCTCGGACGTAGTCGGGTTCCCTTGGGCAAGAGCCCTTTTGCACAGGCTATGTTCCTCCTCGGTGTTCTCCAGCTTGCATAAAAGCCTCCATAGCTCTTCCCGCATTAAAAAAATCACTTCCTTATCTGCCTCCTCCATGCCCTTTACACTTTCGAGACATTGGGCCAGGACTTGGTTCATGGAGGATTCATCTCCTCCCACAATCCGTTTAGGCCTTGTTCGACCTCCTCGAACTTCTGTTCGGCCTCCCTAAACTTTTCCTGCCCGTCGGCTATGGCCAATTCAACCTTGGATGGCTGTGTATCAAATCCACCATGGCCTCCCTAGATCGAGATCTCTGGCCCCTAGATTTCTCCTTGCCAACTTGGGTGATCTTGCTTCCTCTTTCCATTCCTCTTGATGTTTGAATGATCTTCGAACCTTGGCTCTGATACCAACTATCACGGACTTGGTCGTAATTCCAACAAATCGTGTGGCCTAGACAACTTTCAATGCTCAACTTGGTAGTCATCCTGACTCTAATGCTTCGCAGAGCTTTGAAATACTAAGAAAAAAGACTATGAAGGAACTAGGAAGATCTAGAGAAACAAAGAAAGAACTTTGTATTAGAGAACTTGGAAGCTTTACAATGCTTTAATTGTGATTTGCTTTTCTTGATGATGAAAATGAGAAGCTTAAGGGGGTATTTATACTAGTCTCCTTCCTATATTGAAGGCTAGGATAATTTTGATCCAATGGCCACAATTGCTACTCTAGAATCTTCTTAAACAAATATCTAGGATATCTTCAGGTCAAGACTAGCCTTGAGTCTTCTAGAAGATCCCAGGGCCTTCTTGCAATCCCTACTTATTTCTAAGGAGTTCTAGAGTATTCTGGAATGTTCCTGCTTGTTGTGGATGTTTTTAAGGCATATTATGGGAAAAATTTTACCTTCTCATCACAGGTTGCACGGGCCTAACACCTCCCGAGTGAGGCGATCGAGGTATAGATCCCTCAACATGGTTACTTGGGCCTATAACCTCCCTAGTGAAACTTGGTCAATTCCCAACACTATAGAGATAATATCATATACATACATTCCTTTCATCATCATCTAATCATTTAACTCATAATACATGCATTGGGCCTTCAATTCCTCAAGATATCATAACCGGATATTTTATCAAATACTTGGCGCATGTGTAGTGCTTGTATAGAACCATGTAATTCAAGAGTGGAATCATGCTAAACAATTTAGTATAAAACCATCAATGGATACTTGGTAACATGCTCAAGCAATTTACATCAAATTCCTTGAACAAATCTCACAATAGATCTTAGATTCATGGCTCAAAACATTCAAAAAATAATCACAATTTCATGAAATCCCATCATAGTGTGCAGTGAAATTCATAGTAAGCCAGACCCATGAGTAAATCAATTTAAAATCATGCAATTTAGGTTTAAATGAAGCTTGGGCTCAATGGGTGAAAGGACCAATTGGTTGAGACCCACATACCTTCACTTTGGAGAAATCCTTGATGAAGATTTTAATAGAGACTTGATGCTTGAGTGAAGTCCTTAAGATCTGGAAGAGATTTGGACACTTGAATTTTGAGGTGAAATATTGGCTAAGTGTTTGAGAGAGTATTTGAGAATGTCCTGAATGATAAGTTAAAGTAGACTAATTAAAGAACAAAGGCCTAAGATCCTTTCCTAATCCATTTAATCCACAATATATCTTAGAGTAATAGGGCAAGCTCTAAATTATCACAAAATACATGAATTTGTTAAAATAAGCTCATGCATACATGAAATACAATATATTATCAACAAAAGATGCACATATCATTCTTCTTATATCAATTTACCCTCACTTATCAGGATAGATTTTGTCGAACACCCAAACATGCATGGTTACTCTCTGGCTACTAAACAAATTTTTTGGTGGGTACCATTTGTTTTCAAGACAACATAAAAACATGTTATATGCTATAAGTATTAGTACTATACGCTACACATATTATTTAAACATCCTAAATGTGTCATTTCAATATAAAGTAAATATACACGAGGAAAAATAACACAATAAAGCAAATATTGACATTAAAAAATGTTATAGATATTGACCACAAGCTATTCAGACTTCACAGAGGCCCATATCTACCCACACTCCATCGAAAAAGATGTGCACTGTTCATAATCAACAAAATCAAGCAAACACAGACTGTATGGGGTCAAAAATATGCTTGGGTGTCTAAGTGCCAATCCACCTTGGGTTGCCTCCTAAGCAACGCCTGATTTATTTTCGTGGCATGACATAGATAATTTGAGTACTGAGACTTCCTCAAGATCCCATTCCTCCACCATCTTTAACTATTCCATATTTCCAAGTTGTGGCTTGTCTCTTCAGCCATTTATTTTGAAAGTTCCTCCATTTCACCTCTCTAGTTCAATGGCCTCATGATAAGAAATGTGTGTGACTCAAAAGGGCCCTAACCATCTGGATTTGACCTTTCCCGGTAACAACTTTAGTGTAGAATCTTAGAGTAGCACCAAGCCCCCTAGTGCGAATTTATGCTTTTTTATGCGGCAGTGATACTGTACTTTCATTCTCTGTTTATACAAAGAGGAGCTCTCATATGCTTTCAGTCAAAATTCATCAAGAACATTAAGTTCGCTCAACCTAGAGTTTGTTGAATCATTCCAATCCATATTCAACTTCGTCAATGCCCACATTGCTTTATACTCAAGCTCCACTGTAAAGTGGTATGTTATCCCAAATACAAGTTGGTACGGAGACATGCCTATTGGGGTCTTGAATGTTGTCCAGTATGCCCATAATGCATCATCTAGCTCCCATGACCAATATGTTTTGTTTGCATTCATAGTTTTGGATAGAATCTATTTGATTTCCCTATTAGACACCTCTACCTGCCACTCTTCTAATGAAGATAAGGCGTCGTCACTATATGTTTCACCCCATGCTTCTCTACAAGAGCTTTAAAAAGTCTATTTAAGAAGTGAGAACCTCTATCACTAATGATTACCCAAGTGGTGCCAAATCTTGAGAAAATGTTCTTTTTCAGAAATGCTATGCCTCTTTTACCCTCATTGTTTGGTAGAGCCATGGCCTCCACCAACTTTGATACATAAATACATAACAACTAATATCTACTTGTTTCCATGTGAGCTAACAATTGGTGCCATGAAATCTATCCCCCATACATCAAATAACTTAACCACCATAATTGGATTTAGAGGTAGCTCATGCTTGCAGAAAGCCCCACCTTTTCTTTGGCACCTGTAATGCTCATTGCTTAGTTGTCGACGTCTTAGAGGATTGTGGGCCAGTCATACCCACATTTTAAGATCCTGTGGGTTGATCAAATCACGCTACCATGTCCACCCACTAATGCTGAGTGGTATGCCTAAAGTATGCTTATCATCTTAACCTTACGAACACACTGATGAATAATACCATCAGTACATACTTGGATCATGTATTGGTCATCCCAGAAGAACATCCTCACATTAGAAATAAACTATCGACGTTGATGTGTAATTAGGTTGGGTGGCACAATATCATCACCAAGTAGTTCGCATAATCAAGAAACAAAGGTATCATATCTTGAGATGCCACCAACACTCTCTCATCAAGAAAAGAATCACTGATCTCCAAACCATCATCAAATCTCATCATTGATACATCTTCCAACATCTGCGACCTGATTCTTTATTTGTTCTCTATCAATGACATCAATGTTAAACTCTTGCAAGAGAAGAACCAATCTCATCAACCTCTACTTTGCATCCTTCTTAGATATCAAATATTTAAGTGGTGCGTGGTCTGTATGCACCACTACTTTGGCCCCCAACATATATGACCTAAACTTTTCGCATAAAGAGACCAAGGCAAGTAACTCTTGTTATGTGATGATATAATTCTTTTGAGTTGTATTTAGGGCTTTGTTGGCATATTACATGGGATGTAATAGCTTCTCCTTGCATTGTCCCAATACCACACCTAGAGCAACCCCACATGCATCACACATGATCTCAAAGAGCTTGGACCAGTATGGAGCCATAAAGATTGGCGCTGATATCAACCTCTTCTTTAACTCTTCAAAGATTTTCAGACATGCATCATAAAATATGGCCA
This sequence comes from Solanum ossicruentum, assembly GCA_025774065.1. Classification (NCBI taxonomy): domain Eukaryota; kingdom Viridiplantae; phylum Streptophyta; class Magnoliopsida; order Solanales; family Solanaceae; genus Solanum; species Solanum ossicruentum. The sequence goes on from JAOTQR010000092.1 coordinate 6,959,328, forward strand.
TAGCATCTTTCTATAATAATTTGTACAATTAGTGAAATTTTAGAGATGCCTTTTATAAACCACCGATAGAATCTTGCATGCTCGAAGAGACTCCTTACACCCTTTACTTAGATGGGTGGTGGGAGCTTCTCAATCAACTCCACTTTAGCTCTGTCGACCTTAATACCATTGCCAAATATCCTGTGTCCTAACACAATACCCTCTTTCACCATAAAGTGACACCTTTCTGAATTTAGTACTAGATGACTTTCTATGTATCTTTGCAGCATATCATGTAGGTACTTCAAACACTCGGCAAATGAGTTCCCAAACACATTAAAGTTATCCATGATTACTTCAATAGTGTTCTCTACCATATTTGAGAGAATGGACATCATGTATCTCTGAAATGTTGTTGGGGAATCACACAACCCGAATGGCATCCTCTTGAATGAAAAGGTGCCATAGGTGAATGTAAATATAGTCTTCTCCTATTCCTATGGAGAAATAATGATCTGATCATAGCCTTAATACCCGTTGAGAAACGAATACCACCCCTTTTTTGCTAGTCGATCTAGTATCTGATCAAATAATGGCATAAGAAAGTGATCCTTCTCTTTGAGGTATTTAGCTTTTTGTAATCCACGCACACCCTCAATTCTGTGAATGGCTAGATTGGAATCTACTCATTGTTAGCATTTGGTAAAACTATGAAACCGCATTTTATTTTGTATAAACTGCACCAGGCTCACCCATTCACTATGTGGAATTGGATAGATTGCTTCTTCGTCTAGCAATTTAATGACCTCTTTGCACACAACTTCTTGCATAGGAAGTTTTAGGCGCCTTTCATGTTCAATGTTCGGCTTATAGTCCTTGATCAATTGAATTTTATGTTGATATACCCCGGGAGGGATACCAATAATGTCTGCAATTGCCCATTTGATATTGTTTGAGCACTATTACAAGAGCATCGGTTTGCTCATCATTGAAATCTGCAGCTATTATAACCGACATGATGTTGTTTTCTCCCAAAATTACATATTTCAAATGTGATGGAGGGCTTTTAATTCCAACACTGGTGGGTCTTCTTTGGAAAGCTTTGTGGGTGGTGTGTCCCAATTCTGTAAATCTAGCTCTAGCTCAATTTGGCGTCTAGGACAATAAGACACCTCTAGAGCATTTACTGTTTCCTCATAGTATGGGATACCATCACCATCGAAAATTATCAATACCATCTCCAAAGTGTAAACACCCAATCTTACCTAAAGTGGAACTTCTTCCTCAACATCATCAATAGTCTCGATAACAGAAATCACTCTCACATCATTGTCTTTTCTGGCTCTCTGACATATATTGTGCATAACCTCATCCTTCCCAAATCTGAACTTGAGTTGGCCCCAGTGCAACCTGTGGCTAAGAAGGGCCTTCCCAAGATAATAGGTCTTAGAAATCCACTTCACAATAGAGGATCTCCAAGTCTGTATCGAATACAAATTTCTCAACTTTAACCAACACATCATAAAGTATTCCTACAGGCTTCTTGACTATTCAATCAGCCATTAACAACCACATGCTTGTAGGAGTATGGGTTCCTAATACAAGATTCTTGTAGACCTCATGGGGCATCAAATTACTATTGGCACCTAAATCATATAGTGCCCTTGCGAAATCCATATCGCCTATAATGCAAGTTATAGTAAAAGCACCTGAACTTTCACTTTCTGAGCAAAGGACTTCGTACTAATAACACTACAATTTTGGAGTTCTTAAGAAAGTTCCTGACTTACAGTGTGCTTCTTGGTAATCAAGTCCATCACATGCTTGGCATAGACTGGCATTTTCTCCAAAGCCTCAATGAAAGGGATGTTAATATTCAGACTCTCAAGCATGCAGAGAAAGTGCTTGAACATGCCTTCCTCCTCATACTTTTTGATACTTTGAGAGGAAGGAGGAGGAGGCCTAGGGATGGGCTTAAACTTCTGTGGCACTTTAGGTACTATACTTACCCTATCCTTGCCGCAATCATCTATTTCATCTGCATCCTTTGTTACAACCATCTGCTCATGAACATCTTCCTCATTAACCGGCATAGGAGGATCAATAATGCTCTTGCCACCCGTAGTAGTAGCTGCCATACATTGCCCCTCATTAATAGGATTTTACACAGTATTTCTAGGCAATGTACCGTTCTAATGCTGATTCAATTGAGTTGACACCTGATCAACTTGTTACTCAAAATTTTTAATAGCCAAAATGAGACTATATTTTCTGATTTATACTTGATATATCTGATTTCATGCCCCTTAGAGTTGCATCTTGTGTCCTATTCTTCTTTAATGAGCGGTCAGACATCTCCTCAATCTTGGAATTACCTATACCTGCATTATGGTTGTATCATGGCACAGAAGTACCATTTTTGAAGCCTTCTCCATGACCACAATTTACATCTGGACGCTTGTTCCTATCATAGTAACCATCTCAATTTTCTCTAAAATATCCATATGAACCATAGTTCCAACCTTGGTTTACTTGACCGTGGCACCAATAGTCCGGAGTAGACCCTTGGGTATCTAATCATTCACAAAACATGTGTCCTCCTCAGAGTATGGCGCTACATACATAGGTGCACGTGGAGGTTGGTGAACCACTGCATTCACTCTCTTGGTTTTGTTTGATCACCATATCCATGTTTGTGCGAAATTGAGGAAGTTGTTGCATAATCTCTCTATTAATTTTTGCTTGCCCTGAAACCACACTGATAACACATGAACTCTTCATGGAAGCTCTACCCCACTGTCCCCATGCATGATACGTCTTGACCATTTGCTACATGCTCTCAGAAATAATTGAGAATGGTTGATCTTGGAATCTTCCCCCCATGATAGTGTCAGCACAAGCCTAACTCTTCTCATCAAGGATATAGTAGAAGTTCTCCACCAAGGAATCATCAACTATCTTATAATCAGGGACGCTTCTCAGAAATTTGTAAACAGCTCCCAAGTAGTGTTTATCGTATAACCAGGAAGTTGCTCAAAGTTGTTAATCTGTTCTTTCAACTTGAGCTTCTTCGATCCAGGGAAGTACCTCACCAAAAAATCCTTCTGCAAATATGTCCAGCTAGTGATTGAACTCTGCAGAAGCTGATATAGCCATAATGCAGCATTACCTAATAGAGACAATAGGAATACACGAAGTCCCACAGCATCCATAGACAGATTCTATGTCCCCATCACAATCTTGTAAACAAAAACCACATTGTGTAAGTGGATATATGGATCCTATGATGGTAAGCCCACCAATAATCATAGTTCTATAACATCTGAAGTAACCTATCAGAGACTCTGAACTTTGTATCTATCATTAGTTGTGGCAACTCAATACCTCCAGTCACATCCATAACCATAGGATTCAACCTGTACTAATTCCACTGGTCAGCATTGGGATTGAACTCCCAAGGCTGTGGAGTGTCCTCCAAAGGTGGTGAGTTCTCATTCCTATCATCATATTTATTATGCTGATTCAAAGTTGCATTGTCTGCATTGCTGGCATTTGCTTGGGCCATTCTTCATGTAATTCTATGGATCCCTAGATTAAATGGAGTTAAGGGATTGCCTTAACTATGAGTGTTGGGCATTTACTACTCGTATACCCTGCAAAGAAACAAAAATAAAAACAAAAGTAAAATAAAGGCAACTAAGGATTGATACCTGAATTATGTAATGAATCAACTGTAGTCTAACCATATTCCCTGGCAATGACCCTACAATCTTGTGTCTCATAAGTTACACCTCCTTTTTAAAGGATAAATCGATTGTTTTCAAGATCTAAAACTTAAACAAGATTAGGGTTGAACCCATAGGGAATATGTAGACTTGAGACAAATTCACCAATAAGCAATTCTAGTACTTAACCAACTCAATTCCTCGCAGGGCGGCGTTTGCAATAATCAATAAGAAAGCAAACTAAACTAACTGTCATGAGAGATAATCAATAATAGGGACCAATTAGGGTATTGTGTTTCCCATGATTACCCAACTTAGAATCATCGTATAACGCAATTCTTGTCTAGTATATAGCACGTAAGACGGTAATTTAAGTTCACCAAGACCTTTGGCAAAAGGTAAGAGGCAAATTTCACTACGCAACTTAGCTCATGTCAATAATGTGCAGTACTAACCATTACCTATAAGTCCCAATAAAACCTCTCATTGGCCTAGTTCGGTTGATTAGACAAGAACACATCAATTGAATCTTGTTAATGAATCTCTTTCCCTATTCATTACTACCTAGATCCAGTCAATAACAATATGGTTCCTAATGTTGGCCACCATTAGAAAATATGCAAAATGAAGAGCATTATTAATACATGTATATAACAATACCAAGAATTGAAAATTACCCGGGTTTACTTAGTTAGTTCTTCATGGTTCCCACAATCCTAATAGTGGATTTAGCTACTCCTTCTATGGTAGATAAAGAAATTATGAAATGAAAAAACATAAGTAAACAGATACCCAATTTAATTACAATCAAGCAAATCCAAGAAGAATGCGAATCACAAGCTTCAAGATCAAATTTACCCACAAGTGCTTTCTCACAATCTTCTCTCTCAAGTATTGAGTTTTCTAAGTACAAACCCTAAAATTACTGAATAATGATGTCCTCCCTCGAGCAATAACATAAAATTACTATTTATATTAAATTCAATTAAGGCCTAAATAAAGTTGAAGTACTGGTTGGCGACTTCTAAAAGGTGTCTACGACTCGTACTTCCTGCTGCGACTCATAGTCGGGTCTCCTAATCAGCTCCTGGGATCTTGGACTTATTTTCTTTGACTTCAATTTACGACTTCAAAATCCATCCATGACTCATACCGCATATTCATAGGCTTTAACTTCATCAAATTGTCCATCACCAGAAATCTTCATGAAACCAACAATATGACTACTAGAATGCTCTATGATTCGGATGCATATTTCATTAAGCTGATCTTCAGAATTTATCACTCACTAGAATTTGTCATCAAATGACCTCTATGACTTCTAGAATGTTAAATATCGATAATGGCTATCGAAAATAATCAAAATCCAACAATCTTTTGCAGTTTTTCTGCAAATCTTGGTCAACCTGTATTCCCATAAATCTAAAAACAAAAACACATATAATCCAAAAATATCGCATTGAAAATATACAAAATCCTATGATTTAAACATCAAATGTGTTGTATTTTGGCAATACATCACTACCAAAGGGAATAGTGGACAGGTTAATCTGTTAATTTCAAGTGCAATTTTGTTATTGTCTTAATTCAGAATTAGGGTTAGAAAAAATAAACTAATTTGTCAAATCAAATTATTTTTTTCTATTTTCATTAAAGAGGGTAACTTTTTCCTTTTCCTTTTTCTTTTAAGTGATAAAGATAATTTTTCCCCATGAGTAGTTTTCTCCATGGAAAAGTATTCACTAATTTTCCGCCTTAGGGTTTTGTTGTTAAAATAGCAATTTTTTTTGTTCATTGTCTTAACTTCTCTCAACTAATGCTACAAATCCTTTCCAATGCTAATGAACTATCTAGTATTACTGGCTTAACATTATTGACATAAATCCTTTAATTGTTTTGCCTATCTTAAATTGTCAAGTTTATTAGAATGTTTATGGAGCTACGATTTTTTTAGTGTATAATAAAGTTTTCCTCTTCGTTCATAATACTTTTATTATGATACTTTAATATGCTCTCCTTTTGCACTTCAGTGTTTTGACTATTGCTTTTTGCTATAGTGGTATGATGGAGATATGAATGCTTTTTGGCTATAGAATGATTATTAAACCTTGTGGCTGATTTTCCCTAATGATCAATGATGAGGGTAACTCATTGACTATTGTAATTACGATACCATTAATTCCATCATTTATGTAAGCTTATCAGAACTAAATTAGCACAATATTTTGGCGGAATCACCTGGGACATGTCTGTACTAAGCTTCATTTATCAGATGGATCCTCTTATTCACTACTATGTTAACCGAACCTTAAACCAAATAAAATGAAATATTTTAAACCCCTCTCCTAGACAAATAACATAAAAGCCTATTTCTAATGTTTAAAATGTAACTCTTAAAAAAATAGTATACCTAGGTCCACATGCCTCGCGAGATGCATTACGGGCCATATAGTGATTTACGACCATACTCAAGATTTCATACTTCATTGCTACAAAACTAGACTTGACTTCTATGACACCCCTCTACGACCTGTAAAAGAATTTATGGCTCGTAGGGGGTGTCGTCTGATGAATCTTCAGAATTTCTGTGATTCTCAGGGTACGAGACTTGATCCATGGCTCATGACCCATCTGGATGCTTGTAAATACAACTTTAGAAATCCACCCTTCACTATAAATGTACACGAGACCACCTTTACAACCATAGAATAGCTTACAGCCCATAAAGGGTCTCATAAATCCTCAAAATCAACAACTTCTACATATTTCTCACAAAATCAATGTCAACCCTGAAATCTTTCAAACGAAACACAAAACCACATAAAACCCACTAGCATCGCATTGAGAATGCACAAAAATTCATGTTTTAAGCATCAAAAGTGGTGTATTTTGATAGCACATCAACACCCTAAACATAAATTATTGCTTGTCCTCAACCGAAAGACTCAATCTATATAAGTAGTACAGTAACACACAGAACTCAACCTAGTGGCATAAAACATACCAAACATAAGCATAGATACCCACACCACCTTTTCAAACACAATCAGATAATTATCTATCAAACTAACACAGACTACTGTATGGTACAATACAACTATGACAGGCAAAGTATTCTTAACAAGCCACGATCACTGAATAAGTCTAATGCTAACAATGTAAAACAAGAAGTCCCATACCTCATTCTCAATGATGTTTTCATGTATAATCTTGGGACTATTGCAATATCACTCACTCACAAAAGATATTCATGTATCATGCCCAATACCATAGGCTTTCCCCTAAACTTATGACTCAGACCTTTGACTACTTGGACTTTGATCACTTTAGGACTTTATGGACTTGCAATACAGGTTCAAAAAGATTTAGTATAATGTTTTGGGAACATAGTGACTGAAGGCCCTCCTTGACACTGCATTATTCTGCACACATGCCCTACCAACACTATTACTTTCACTCCATTCTCCCGTTACTATTGTTTCAAGCTTTTCTGGGTGCTTTCTTTTTATTTTTCAGCTTTTTGCCTTTTTTTACATTTTATTTTTCTTTTTAGATCATGACTAAGGCATCTCTTATCCCAGTACACATTTTTACTCCTTTTCCCTATATTACTAGCTTTCCCACTTATTTTGTGTTTCATCCTTATGCCAGCCACCTCAACTTAGGCTTTAGTCCTGAGTTGATGTGCACATTATCCATCCTAAAAGCCAGACCAACTATTGGTAGACACCCTCAACTTAGGTTTTTTGCTTCAAGTAAGGTACACAATTTTCATTGAAGGACCAGAGCCAATTTTAGGATTTCACTACTAATAAGGCTAGGTTATTTAGTTTTTCACGAAGAATAGGAACATGTCTGGCTCAAAGATTAGGATAAAGGGATATTTTGCGCTCAAACATTAAGATCAATGGATATTTTGCACATTTGGTTGGTTAATTAGGCTAAGTGAACTTCAAGAACAATGATATAAGATCCTTTCCTACTCCAATTAAGCTACATTCTAAATTAAAGTAATAGCGAAAGTTTTGAATTGAATCATAATACATGGAAAAGCAAATTAACCTCACACTCACATGGCACCAATTACATTATCAACAAAAGACTTGCAGATCATGCTTTTTATCACAATTTATCCTCACTTATAATAATAATTACTGTCAACACACATAAACGTACATGGTTGCTCTGTAGACTGACTAAACAAAATTTTATAGGTATTATTTTTTCACAAAGAAAAAAGAAGACATGTATATTCCAAAAATATCAGTACTATATGCTATAAACACTACCTAAACATCCTAAACATGTCGGTTCAATAGAAAAATTAAATATCTATGGGGAAAAAGAACACAGGCAAGAAAACCCATATGATTCAAAATTAGGGATATTTAGGAACCAAACTACTCAGACTACACTTAAGCCCATAACTACCCACCCTATCAAAAAGGAGGTGTATTATCCTCAATGCACATAATAAAGACAAAATAAAATACTAGGTTTAAAAACCATATCTGGTTGTTTGAGCACCAGTGTGCGGTTGAGTCTAGCCACCCTAAACCTATGTGGCGGCCTCCTCAGTTATAGCACTATGATTGAAGGGGCCAACAACCTAACTTGCTTAAGCTCATGAGCCTATCGTCTCCCCTCCTCTTATCTCGACACCCTCAAGACAAGTTCAAGCTCCTCCTCCTTTGTTAGCCTTGGATATAATCATACAACATATTCATCATTCGTGTGGGGCATCTTCCCATGTGAAGACTATGTAGACTCGTCAGGAGAAAATCAACCTACCGCCAGCACCGAGAGTATGTTCTCTGGTAGTGTCACCTTTTCTTCTAGTGCTACTATCATGTCAACCATAGTCGGTAGATCTCTATTTGGATGGTTGTAACATCTATTGGTTGTTCCATACCCAAGCTCTGTTAGACCCTCATCTTGAAGGCTTCAATGCAGGCATCAACGGTGGAAAGACATTCTTCAATAGCAGCGACCGTGTATACTTTTATGTGGCCTCTGACTCTTAAATCACCTGGTAGATGCAAAGCCTAATCTACTAAAGTAACTGACTCAACCGTGACTTAGCATGTGATAATCTCTACACCATGGCCTATATAGATACTGCAGACAGATAAACTAAGACCGTAGGTGCAGTCCATGATGAAGTGTCCTATAGTACAGGAGTGCTAGTAGTGGGCCTTATCTCCTCATCTACCTTGATATATGGGGTCCTGTCCTATATGGCAGCAACAGTAGTGGTGGTAAGTGAAACCTCAGGTGGTGGCGCTGGGGCGAACATCTCTGGCATGGAAGAAGCCTGGTACGGTGCTCGCTGGAGTGCAACTAGGTTTTCTTCCGCTTTGATTAGGGTGGCATCCAATGTATGTTGGACCTTGATTAGTGAGTCCAGGTAGTGTAGACTCTCCACCCCTAACTATAAACAAATTATGTAGATCAAGCATGGAAATGGGATGAGGTAGTCCTCTTCAAGGTGACCTTGTAGATCTGTTTGATGGTGAGACGCACCTAATTTATATTGTACCTAGCCAAGATGCTGGCAACTAGCACTACACACTCTGGCATCAAAGTATTATCAACAAGTGTTGGTAGGATGCGTGATCTTACAACCGCCCACCAAATTTTGCCTTGAAAACTAAGGGAAGCCTTAATAGTATGGTCCGAGTATGTGGCTACCCATGCAAATTCTGGACCCTTCTCAATAATAAATTGTCCATACGTATCATTAAGTTAGCTCTGCAGTCTGTATCTCTCATTAGGGTTAAGTCCCTATCTGCCCTACACAATAGTTAAACTCAGCTATGGATCTAGGGGTAGGGAACTCGGTCACAAATAACATGCGATGGATGGTGGTTTTGAGATATCCACCTGTCGGCCCCTCACTCTGGTTTGTGTTAATCTGGGCTGAGTGAGGCGGTTCTTTTCCTCGGGAAAAGTGCTCTGAATGGTGGCTGCATACAATTTGTAGAACTATCTCACCATGGTCGATGAGTATCTCCCAAGTGATTTGGTTGGCCACCAGACCTCATATTTGATCAAAAGTGTCCTGGAGATTGGGACCACTATATAATCTAGTTGAGATGACCCGGGATACCTCATAAATTTAGTAGGTTGGCTTGCCCAACTCTGTATTCTGCACGTCCTCTATGTAGATGTTTTGCATACCCATGACACATATAGACTAGTAAGAGCATCTGGTGGAGATGGTGATGCCGACGGTATGGCTGAGGACTTAGTCTCCAACTCATCGCCGGAGCCTGACTCCTCTCTAGACGAAGTCATCCGATAAAGATACTCTTGTCATTGTTTGACTCATAAGATTAGGGAGTACGGATGACAAGAGCCTCGGTCTACCTAACTCTGGTGGCATCCCTCGTCTTTGGTTTGTCAACCTCCAGGTCCGGTCAGATGCTAAGCTCTTCTACTGATCTACTTGGTGAAGGGGTCTGCTCATCCCCCGAGGTCACATATTTGACACTTCTCTACATGACCTTGATTTCATCATGTCTTGCTTTTGAGGCCATATTAGCTGAAACATAGATATTTACACACTTTTGTTAGTCCTAGAGGTCGGAAAATGAAACGCAAAAATAGATCACACTTAGTTGTAATAGGGTTTATGAAAGCCCTACTACGGGCCATAGAGGAAACTACGAGCTATAAAAAGCTCTTCTAAAATAGTGTCCATAATGTTTTGTTTACTTGAAATGTATCTATGAGACTAGGTATGACTAGTAGAAGGTTCTATGAGTCATAGACTGAATAATAGATAATTCTTGTGTCTGAATTAATTTTAGTCAGGGATCCATGAGACCTTTGTACGAGACATAAAGTGTTCTACAAATCGTCGAAGGCCTGCTATGATTAGTACTCAGAAAGCTCAGGTTTCTAGAATCTTATTCGAGGAGAAATTACAACCAATGGGATGTTTTATGAGTCGTAAAATCCACTCGTAGACCAAAAAACTCAGTCCCCTGAGTTCTAAGTCCATTAATACAGACCCCATATGTCTTTTTAAACCTATTCTACCAGCATCGAAGCAACACACACACCCACATAATTCGTAACTCCACAACCAACACTCCAACATGACATTAGAACATATACCCCATCGAATATGATTAAACATACTTTCCTAACCCTTCCTACCTGTATGAATGAATTAACATTCAAAACACGAGCCCATGCCATCATACACCAAATATAAAACATATAATCAATTTAATTCAAATGGTGACTGATTACATAAGTTCTAAAACCTATAAATCAATCAGAGACAAAGGTAACTACACAAAATCTAGTTCTAAACACATGTTTCAAGAATGGGCAACCATAATTTGATTATTGAAACATGTCAATATGCATATATGGGTTTGTGTCTGACATAACCATACTCAACAAAAGATATTCAATCTAACCATGCAACAATTGGTAAATCAATTGTGTTTAAAAGACTGAAAACTTATGATATCAAATGATTAGAATGTAGAAATTGAAGGAGGTAAGGAGACACTGAGAATCCTAAGTTGCCAATAACCTTTTCCAGAAAGTGTCGGTGCTGTTGTTGTTAGTGGTCGAAAATATTTGGGGTCGGGTTTGGCTAGATAGATATTGTGATCTAGGGCTCAGATAGGGTCATAATTTTCTGACCCTAATATTTATAATTTGGGTCGGTCAAAAACTAAAGGGCCTAGACTCCAGGGAACCCCGATTATGGGTTGTATAGTATTTCATGACCTATAAATCATGGTTTTGTAGAATATCCAAATCCCCATTTTTAAGGACTGGGTTTCAAAGACTAGTCTATGAGTCATAAAATGAAGTATGTCACATAGAGTTGGTCATAGAGACCCTAACACTTAGTAAAAAATCCAGAAAACTCACCTAGGATCCACGAGCCCCATTCATGACCTGTAATTGTTTCTACAGGACATAAAGTTGGCTCGTGGACCGGAGTGCACAACGTTTTGCTCACTGGAAGTGCCTATGAGATGGTGTACGGGTCATATAGTGATTTATAGCCTGTACAACCAATCGTAGAGGCACTTCCTCATTTCCTTTTCAACCAAGAATGGCTGTCTTAGCCATGTACCTGTATATTCTTCACAGAACATATTGTTACCTCATATGCAACCATTCTTATGCCCAAGATTATAATCAAAACACAAGAAGATAAAATTCCTATAAGTCAAAAAACTAAAAATAAAGCTACAACTACAACTATATATTACATCAAAAACATTGGGGTGTCTCCCAAGTAGCGCGTGGTTTATTATCGCAGCACGACATGGACAACTTGGTTACTCAGACTTCACCAAGTGCCCATATCTCATTCTTCAAATCATCTGGCCTCTTCATAGACTAACAAATATTCAAGACAGATTCTTCATCGTTCTATTTTAAACCTTAGTTGATGGGCTTCCATATGGACAACTATTCAACTACTGGCTAGGAATGGCCTTCCCAAGATGGTAGGGAAATCAAAGTGGACTTCACAATCTAGAATTACAAAGTTTGCAGGGAATATGAACTTTTCAACATTAACAAGCATTTCATATAGTATCCCCACAAGCTTCTTCACCGTGAAGTCATCCATCAACAACTGTATGCTCATCGGAGTAGTGGATCCCAATCCTAGCTTCTTGATGATTGCAAAGGATATATTATTGTTGGAATGTAGATCACATAATATCCTTGTGAACTCCATATCACCAATAGTGTATGGGATTGTAAAAGCACCGGGATCTTTTTGCTTTTCGATCAACGATCACATAGTAATTACATTGCAATGTTAAGGCTCTAGGGAGAGCTCCTAAGGCACAGTGCGCTTCTTCATCACCAAGTCCTTCATGTACTTTGCATACTCTGGAATCTTCTCCAATACCTCAATAAGAGGGATGTGGATGGAGAGTTGTTTTAGCATGTAGACTAAGCGCTTGAACTTGCCTTCCTCCTCCTTCTTTCTAATTCTTTGAGGGAAGAGAGGACGACGCGTAAGAATGTGCCTTAGGTTCTGTGGCATATTTTTAGATTCATTCACCCTATGATTGGCATGATCATCATTGGTATCTGTATCCTTGACTGCAATAGTCTCCTCTCAAACATCATCCTCATAAACTGGCATAGGAGGATTAATGGTGCTTTTGCTACCATGAGTAGTAACCACCTTGAACTACCCTTCAATATTAGGATTCTTAATTGTGTTGGTAGGCAATATACCCTTCAGACGCTAATTAAGTTGAGTCAACACTTGACTAAACTGTTGCTTAAGTCGTTTGATGGAAATAGAATGAGACTCGATTTTCTCATTTATACTGGAGATCTCAGATTTCACTCCCCTTAGAGTCTTATCTCGTGTCTTAGCTTTCTTCAACAATTGATCAAACATCTTTTGAAGTCTTATCATGTATGAGCTAATGAGATTACATAATGAGCAACTACATTTACTCGTTCCCGATTCAGCTTTATCATCACCTCTGTACCTGTATTGATTCGTGCAAGCTCTTATATAATCTCTTCATTTATCACAACTTGCTCCAAACCAATACTGATAGTGCATGAACTTTTGGTAGATTCTCTGTCTCTTTGCCCCCATGCATGATTTTCCTTGACCACTCTCTCCATCCTTTCGCCAATCCTTGCAAATGGTTGATCTAAGAACATCCTCTATAATTATATCAACATAGGCTTGACTATTTCCATTATGGGTACAGTAGAAGATCTCCACCAAGATATCATTAACAATTTTTTGGTCCGCGACACTCCTCAAGTACTTACTAAATTGTTCCGATGTAGTACTAACCGAGTCATCAGGAAGTTGCTCAACATTATTGATCTGATCATTCGACTTGAGCTTCTTCAATCTCGGGAAGTAACTGTCCAAAAAGACCCTCTAGCCCAACTAGTTGTTAAGCTCTTCAGGATAATGGGAAGACATGTAGTCCCATTGTTTCCATAGACAAGTTTTGTGTTCCCATCATACTCTTACAGACAAATGCAATATTGTATAGATAGCTATGAGGATCCTCTGATGGTAGGTCTGCAAACAACCCACAATTCAGCAGCATCTGAAGCAACCCTCTCAAAACTATGAACTTTGTGTTAGCCTGAAGTGGTGCTAACACAATGGCTCCTATCACCTCCATAGCCAAAGGATATAGTTGATATTGATTCCACTAATAAGCATTGACATTGAAGTCCTATGGCTATGGAGCAGTATCCTCAAATGGAGGTGGGTTTTCATTATTGGAATTCTCATTCTAATTCCTCTTCAAAGCTACATTTTTTGCATTTTTGGCGTTATCTTGGGCCCTTCATTTCAGTATTCTCTAGATCTATTGATCAAATAGAGTCTAGGGTCTTCCTTAACTTTGCGTTTTTGGCATACCGCACACTTATACCCTGCAAGAAAACAAAAAAATAAAAAATGTAAAATGAGGGAAATAGGGATTAGTTCCTAAATTACATTAATTAGACAAATCTAGTCGTATTCTTCGTGAACGGAGCCAAAATCTTATTGTCGTCGAAGCTATACTTCCTTTTTAGGATAAAGCGGTCGTTGTCAAGAAATAGAACGTAACCAATGTTAAGGTAGAATCCAAAGGAATATGATAGAATTAAAGGAATTCAATTATGCAATTTGTGTTATTAACCAACATATCTAACCTATGAGGGTGTGGTTTTGTAATAACAAATAAAAAATAATCCTAAGTAACACAAGTGTTTAAACCAGTATAGACAAAAACAGGGATATTGTGTTCCCCATGATCCCTTAACTCAGTACCACTAAATAACCTAACTTCTTTCTAGTGTCTAGTATACATGACAGTATTTTAACCTCACCAAAACTTTTGGCCCAAGCGCCAAACGAATTTCACTATGTGACTTGGTCCTTCTCTGTAGTGTGATACCACTAACCCTTACCTATTGTCCTAGTACAGCCTCCCTTTATCCTAGTTTGGTTAATTAGAAGAGAACAAATCAATTGAATCTTATGAATTAATCTCTTTTTCCTATTCATTACTCCCTTGGTCTAGTCAGTAACACTAGGCAGGTTCTAATATTTGTCGCCATTAGAAAACATACAAAATGAAGAGAATTATTTAATAAATGAATGCCCATGTTTCAAAAATTATGAATTATCCAGCTTTTATCTTGTTAATTCTTCATGGTTCTCACAACCCTAGATGTGGATTAAACTACTCATGATTTGTATGGATGCAAGATTTTCGAATTTGAATAACATAACAAAGCACTTACACAATTGTTTTATGCATAAGTAAATCCAAGCTTCAAGAAGAATCACAACATTGTAATTAGAAGATCAAATAAAAGTGTACAAGTATTTCTTAAAAATATACAATATTTTTTTCCACTCTATATCACTATTTTTCTACTAACTATACTAACTCTCCTAGAAAAATAACCTACAAGATATTTATAATGTTTAAAATACAAGTGTTAGACAAAATAGGATAACTTGGTAGGCATACATCACAAGATGTACACACCACAAGGAATACGTAGACTCGAGACCTATTCACCAATAAGCAATTCAAGTACTTAATAAACTCAATTACCTAAAGGAGTGGTTTGCAATAATCAATAAGAAAGTAAACTAAACTATCTATCATGAGAGACAATCAATAATAGAGAGAAACTAGCGTATTATGTTCCCCATGATTAAAAAACTTAGTATCACCGAATAACCCAATTCTTGTCTAGTGCATAGCATACATGACGGTAATTTAAGTTCTCCAAGACCTTTGGTCAATGTTAAGAAGCAAATTTCACTATATGACTTAGCCCATCTCCATAATGTGCAATACTAACCATTACCTAAAATTCCCAGTACAACCTCTCCTTGGCCCAGTTTGGTTAATCAGATTAGAATACATTAATCAAATCCCGTTAATCAATCTCTTTTCCTATTCTTTACAACCTTGGTCCAGTTTGTAACACTAGGCGGGTTCTAATATTTTCCACCATTAGAAAACATGCAGAACGAAGAGACTTATTAATACATTTATATACCCATTCCAAAAATTGTTAATTAGTCGGGTTTACTTAGTTGGTTCTTCATGTTTATCACAACCCTAGATGTGGATTTAGCTACTCATGCTACTGGTAGATGATGAAATTAAGAATTCATAAAACATAATCAAACACTTATCCAATAAATTTAAGATCAAGCAAATCCAAGAAAATGAGAATCACAAGCGTCGAGATCAAATTTACCCACAAGTGTTTTCTCATAATCTTCTCTCTCAAGTATTGACTTCTCCAAGTACAAACCCTAAATGTACTGAATAATGACATCTTTCCTTGTACAATAACCTAAAAGTACTATATTTAGTAATTATAGTTAAGTCCTAAATAAAATAGAAAAATTGGTCGGCAACTTCTATGAAAGGTCTCTATGACTTGTAGTATCTTTTACGACTCATAGTTGGAGTCTTTTAATAAGCACCTAGTATCTTGGACTTCTCTTCTACGACTTCAATTTATGACTTGTAAATCAATCCATGAATCCTATTGCATGTTCGTAGGCTTTAACTTCATCAAATTATCTGTCACATGAAATCTTCATGAAACCCATCAATATGACTCGTAAAATGCTTTATGACTTGAATGCATGTCTCATTGAGTTGATCTTCAGAATTCATCCTTTATTGGAATTTTTTACGAAACTACCTCTGTGATTCGTAGAATGCTCTATGATCCTTAGAGGGTCTTGTAAATAATCGAAAACCAACAATCTTCTGCTATTTTGTCCCAAATCATGGCCAACCTATATTACTACAAATCTAAACAAAACAACATATAAAACCACAAATATCACATTGAAAACATACAAAATCGTAAGTTTTAAGATCAAATGTGTTGTATTTTTGCAGCACATCAACACCCTCAACTTAAAATTATTGCTTGTCCTCAAGTGACGACTCAATTTATATTGACAGTAGAGTAAGACACAAAATTCAACTGTATTGCCTATATCATATACATCTCAAACTCAGATACCCACACTAACTTTTCAAACAGGATCAGATAGCTATTTAGCAAACCAATGCAAACTGGTGCATATGATAATACAAGTATGACAAGTAAGAGGCTATTGATAGTCCACAATCATTGTACAACTCAAATACTAACAATGCAATGCAAGTGCTCTCAAAGAAAGAAGTCTCATATTTGACACTCAATGATGATGACATCTTTAATCTTGGTATTGTGCAAAAACACTCACTCTCATAAAAGATATTCATGCATAACAACTAATACATAGGCTTGCCTCGATACTCATGACTCCAACCACTAACTGGACTAGGATCACATTAGTACTTTCTAAGCTTGTAACGTAGACTCAGGGGGCTTTGGTATGATATTTTAGGAAAATAGTGACTTATGGCCCTCCTTGAAACTACATTTTTCTAAACTTTTCCCCCACCAACTCTGTCATTTTCACCTTATTCAAGCTTTTCTGGGTGCTTTCTTCTTAATTTTCAGCTTTCTACCTTATTTTTATACTTCTTTTTGCTTTTTAGCTCAATCTAAGGCATATTTTATTTTTATGACACAGAGTACTCGATTTTTCTTATTATTCTATTTATTCCTCACTTACCCTCTCATTTTTCTACTTTTACCCATACACCGTCCAAACTCAACTTCGTCTTTTAGCCTATGATGAAGTACACAATATCTATCCTTCAAACCAGAGCAACTTTGGGTAGCCATACTCAACTTAGTCTATTTTCTTCAGAGGTTCACAATGCTCAAGGAAAAACTAGGGCCAATTAAAGGATTTTTCACTAGATAAGGTTAGGTTAATTAGGTGTTTAGAAAGAAATGGTACATGTAAGGCTCAAATATTTTGAACAAAGGATATAATATCATTTGGTTGGTTCTTTTAGGATAAAGTAGACTAATTAAAGAACAAAGGTCTAAGAAATTTTCCTAATCCATTTAATCCACAACCTATCTTAGAGTAATAGGGCAAGTTCTGAATTAGCACAAAATACATGAATCTCTTAAAAGAAGCTCATGCTCACATGGAATTCCATACATTATCAATAAAATACTCACATATCATTGTTTTAATCTCAATTTACCCTCACTTATCAAAATAGATATTGTTGAACACCTAAACATGCATGGTTACTATCTAGCTACTAATCAAAATTTTTGGTGGGTACCATTTTTTTCGAAGACAACATTAAAATGTGTTATATGCCATAAGTAATAGTACTATATGCTGCACATATTATTTAAACATCCAAAATGTGTTTGTTCAACATAAAGTAAACAAACACAAGGAAAAAGAACACAGGAAAGCAAATGTTGAGATCAAAATATGTGGTAGCGATGGACCATAAGATACTCAGGCTTAACGGAGGACCATATCTACCCACATCCCATTGAAAAAGATGTGCACTATTCACAATCCATAAAATCAAGCAAATAAAGAATGTATAGGGTCAAAAACATTCTTGGGCGCTTAAGCTTCAATCCACCTTGGGTTGCCTCTTAAGAAGCGCCTGATTTATTTTTGTGACATGACATAGATAGTTTGAGTGCTGAGACTTCCTCAAAATCGCATTCCTCCATGATCTTTAAATATTCCAGATTTCCTAGAAATGGCATGACTCTTCGGCCATTTACTTTGAAATTTCCTCCATTTTGTCTCTCCAGTTCAGTGGCCTCATGATAAAAAATGTGTGTTACTTAGAAGGGTCCTAACCATCTGGATATGGCCTCATGAGAGTTCCTCTGTTTATATAAAGAGGAACTCTCATATTCTTTCAGTCGAAATTCATCAAGACCATTAAGTTGGATCAATTTAGTGTTTGTTGCATTATTCCAATCCATATTCAACTTCGTCAATGCCCACATTGCTTTATCCTCAAGCTCTACTGGCTAGTGATATGCTGTCCCAAAGACAAGTTGCTAGGTAGACATGCCTATAGGGATCTTGAATGTTGTCGAGTATGCCCGTAATGCATCATCCAACTTCCATGACCGATCTGTTCAGTTTGCATTCATAGTTTTGGATAGAATCTATTTGATTTCCCTATTGGACACCTCCACCTACCATCCTTCTAAGGATGATAAAGTGTCACCACTCTATGTTTGACTCCATACTTCTCCCGAAGGGATTTAAAAAGTCTATTTTAGAAGTGAGAACCTTTATCACTAATGATTTCCCCAGAAGTGCCAATTCTTGAGAAAATGTTCTTATTCAGAAATACTATGCCTCTTTTACCCTCATTGTTAGGTAAAGCCATGGCCTCCAACAACTTTGATAAATAATCCTTAGCAACTAATATGTACTTGTTTCCATGTGAGCTAACAAATAGTTCCATGAAACATATCCGCCATCAATAAAATAACTCAACCACCATAATTGGGTTTAGAGGTAGCTCATGCTTGTGAGAAACCCCACCTTTTCTTTGGCACCTGTCATAAGCTTTGGCATAGTTGTCGGTGTTTTTGTGGATTGTGCACCAGCAATACCCACATTTTAAGATCCTATGGGTTTTTCGAATCACACTATGATGTCCACCCACCAATGATAAATGGAATGTCTTAAGTATGATCATCATCTCAACCTCAGGAAGATAATGATGAATAATGCAATCAGCACATTCTCAGATCATGTATTGGCCATCCCAGAAGAACATCCTCACATTAGTAATAAACTTCTGAAGTTGATGTGTATTTAGGTTGGGTGGCACGATATCAATCACCAAGTAGTTCACATATTTAGCAAACAAAGGTATCAGATCTTGAGATGCCACCAACACTTTCTCATCAGGAAAAGAATCATTCATCTTCAAACTATCATCAAATTTCATCATTGATCTATCTTCTAACATCTGCAACCTGATTCTCTGTTTGTTGTCCATCAATGACATCAAAGTTAAACTCTTGCAAAAGAAGAACCTATCTTATCAACCTTGGCTTTGTGTCCTTCTTAGCTATCAAATATTTAAGTGTTGTGTGGTCTGTATGGAACATAACTTTGGCCCCCAACATATATGACCTAAACTTTTCGCATGAAAAGACCAAGGCAAGTAAGTCTTGTTGTGTGATGATATAATTCTTCTGAGTTGTATTTAGGGCTTTGATGGCATAGTATATGGGATGTAATATCTTCTCCTTACGTTTTCCCAATACCACACCTAGAGAAACCCCGCTTGCATCACAAATGATCTTAAAGGGCTTGGACTAGTCCGGAGCCACAATGATAGGTGTTGAGATCAACCTCTTCTTTAACTCTTCATAGGATTTCAGACATGCTTCATCAAACACATCCATGGCTTGTTTCTCCAACAATTTGCACAATGGGTGTGAAATTTTAGAGTTGTCTTTTATGAACTTCCAATAGAATCCTACATGCCCTAAGAAACTCCTCACACTATTTACTTCGATGGGTGGTGGGATCTTCTCAATCACCTCCACTTTAGCTTTGTCAACCTTAATGCCATTGCCAGATATCTTGTGTCCTAACACAATACCCTTTTTCACAATAAAGTGACACCTTTCCTGATATAGTACTAGATGACTTTCTACGTATCTTTGCAGCACATCATGTAGGTACTTCGAACACTCATCTAATGAGTTCCCAAACATAATAAAGTTATCCATAAAGACCACAATTGTGATCTCCACCATATCTGAGAGAATAGACATCAAGCATTAGTAAAATGTTGATGTGGAATTACACAACCCGAATGGCATCCTCTTGAATGCAAAGGTGCCATAGGGGAATGTAAATGTTGTCTACTAATCCTATGGAGCAATGATGATCTGATTATATCTTAAAACCCATCGTGAAACCAGTATCACCCCTTGTCCGCTAGTATGTCTAGCATCTGATCAAAGAATGGCATAGGAAACCGATCCTTCTCTATTGAGGTATTTAGTTTTCTATAATCCATGCACACCCTCAATTCTATGACTGGCTGCATTGGGATCAACTCATTGTTAGCATTTGGTAAAACTGTGATATCCCTTTTTATTTTGTATACACTGCACCAGACTCACCCATTCACTATCTACAATAGAATAGATTACTCTTGCATCCAGTTGTTTAATGATCTTTTTGCGCACAACTTCTTGCATAGGAAGGTTTACGCGCCTTTGATGTTCAATGTTCAGCTTGTAGTCCTTAACCAATTGAATTTTGTGTGGAAATACCCCGGGAGGGATACCAATAATGTCTACAATCACCTATCTTATTGCCTTTTTAAATTGTTTGAGCATTATTACAGGAGCATCTGCTTGCTAATCATTCAAATCTGCAGCTATTATGAACAGTAAGGTGTTGTTTGCTCCCAAAAATGAATATTTCAAATGTGATGGAAGGGATTATTATTCCAACACTGGTGGCTCTTCTTTGGAAGGCTTTGTGGGTGGTGTCTCCTGATTCTACAAATCTAACTCTAGCTCAATTTTGCGCCTAGGACCATAAAACACCCCTACTGCATTTACTATTTCCTCATAGTTTGGAGTACCATCACCATTGAAATTCATCAACACCATCTCCAAAGTGTCAACACCCAATCTTACATCAAGTAGTACTTCTGGCTCAACATCATCAATAGTCTCGATAAAAGAAATCACTCTCACATCATTGTCATTTCTGGCTTTCTGACACATATTGAACACAATCTCATCCATCCCAAATCTGAATTTGAGTTTGCCCCAATGCGACCTGTGGCTAAGAAGGGCCTTCCCAAGATAATAGGAACTTTAAAATCCACTTCACAATAGAGGATCACCAATTCTGTAGGGAATACGAATTTCTCAATTCAACCAACATGTCATAAAGTATCCTCATAGGCATCTTCACCATTTGATCCGCCATTAACAACCACATGATAGTAGGAGTAAGGGTTCCTAATCCAATCTTCTTGTAGACCTCAAGGGGCATCAAATTAATATTGGCACCTAAATCATATAGTGCCCTTATGAAATCCACATCACCTATAGTTTAAGGTATAGTAAAAGCACCTACATATTCAATATTTTGAGCCAAGGACTTCGTAATGGTAACACTATAATTTTGGAGTTCTTAAGAAAGTTCCTGACTCATAATATGATTCTTGGTACTCAAGTCCATCACATGCTTCGCATAGCCTGGAATTTTCTCCAAAGCCTCAGTTAGAGGAATGTTAATAGTTAGTTTCTTAAGCATGCAGAGAAAGTGCTCGAACATGCCTTCCTTCTCACTCTTTTTGATACTTTGAGGAGAAGGAGGAGGAGGCCTATGGATGGGCTTAACTTCTGTGACACTTTAGCTACTATACTCACTCCATCCTTGCCACGATCATCTTTTTCATCTGCATCCTTTGTTCTAACCATCTCCTCATGAAATCTTCCTCATCAAACGGCGTAGGAGGATCAATAGTGCTCTTGCCACCCATAGTAGTAATCGCCATATATTGCCCCTCATTAATAATATTTTGCACTGTGTTTCTAGGTAATGTTCGCTGCTAATGTTGATTCAATTGAGTTAACACCTAATCAAATTGTTGCTCTAGCTTTTTCATAGCCAAAAAGAGACTATTTTCTGATTTATAATTGAAATATCTGATTTCATGCCCCTTAGAGTTTCATCTTGTGTCTCAGTCTTCTTTAATGAGCGGTCAGACATCTCCTTAATTCTGGAATTACTTGTACCTGAATTATGGTTGTGTAGTGGCATTGAAGTACCATTTTTGAAGCCTTCTCTATGACCCCAATCTGTATCTAGACCCCTGTTCCTATCATAGTAACCACCTCAGTTTTTTCTAACATATCCATGTGAATAATATTTCCAATGTTGGTTTCCTTGATATTAGAACCAATACTCTTGATTGAACCATTGGGTGTTTGTTAGGAAACCCCCATCTGATCATTCACAAAACATATGTCCTCCTCACAATATGACTCTACATAAATGGGTGCATGTGGAGGTTGGTGAACCACTGCATTCACTCTCTTTATTTTGCTTGATCACCACATCCATGCTTGTGCGAAGCTGAGCAAGTTGTTGCATAATCTCTTCATTAATTTTTGCTTGCACTGAACCCACACTGACAACACCTGAACTCTTCATGGAAGCTCTACCCTACTGTCCCCATGCTTAATTCATCTTAACCATTTGCTCCATACGCTCAGCAATGCTTGTGAATGGTTGGTCTTCAAATATGCCCCCCATGATAGTTTGAGCACAAGCAAGACTATTCTCATCAAGGATATAGTAGAAGTTCTCTACCAAGGAATCATCAACAATCTTGTGATCAGGGACGCTCCTCAGAAATTTTTAAATCGCTCCCAAGTAATGCTTATCGAATCACTAGGAAGTTTCTCAAAGTTATTGATCTTCTCTTTCAACTTGGGCTTCTTTGATCCAGGGAAGTACCTCACCAAAAAATCCTTCTGCAAATATGTCCCACTAGTGATTGAACTCTGCGAAAGCTGATATAGCCATAATACAACATTACCTGTGAGAGACAATAGAGATACACGAAGTCCCATTGCATCCATAGAAAAATTCTATGTCCCCATCACACTCTTGCAAACAAATGCTGCATTGTGCAAATGGATATGTGGATTCTATGATGGTAAGACCACAAATAGTCATAATTCTATAACATCTGATGTAATCCATTAGAGACTGGGAACTTTGTATCTGTCGTTAGTGGTGGAAACACAATACCTCCAGTCATATCCATAGCCATGGGGCTCAACCTGTACTAATTCTACTGGTAAGCTTTGACATTGAACTCCTGAGATTGTGGAATATCCTCCACGGGAGGTGAGTTCTCATTCCTATCATCATCATTATTACCGCAATTTAAAGCTGTATTATCCGCATTGTTGGCATTTGCTT
The DNA here is from genome assembly GCA_025774065.1 of Solanum ossicruentum. Classification (NCBI taxonomy): domain Eukaryota; kingdom Viridiplantae; phylum Streptophyta; class Magnoliopsida; order Solanales; family Solanaceae; genus Solanum; species Solanum ossicruentum. Next base: position 6,982,926 of record JAOTQR010000092.1, read on the forward strand.
GGGCCATTTTTCATGTAATTATATGGATCTCTAGATTAAATGGAGTTAAGGAATTGCCTTGAGTATGAGTATTGGGCATGCACTACTCGTATACCCTGCAAAGAAACAAAAATAAAAATAAAAGTAAAATAAAGGGAACTAAGGATTAACACTTGAACTATGTAATGAATAAACTTAAGTCTAACTATATTCCACGACAACGACGCTAAAATCTTGATGTCTCAAAAGTTACACTTCCTTTTTAGGGGATAAATCGATTGATGTCAAGATCTAAAACTTAAACAAGATTAGGGTTGAACCCATAGGGAATTCGTAGACACAAGATGAATACATCAATAAGCAATTCAAGTGCTTAACTAACTCAATTCCCCGAAGGGGGGCATTTGGAATATTCAATAAGAAAGCAAACTAATCTACCTATCACAAGAGATTATCCATAATAGAGACCAACTAGGGTATTGTGTTCCCCATGATTAAAAAACTTAGTATCACCGGATAACCCAATTCTTGTGTAGTATATAGCACACAAGATGGTAATTTAAGTCCACCAAGCCCTTTAGTTAAAGGTAAGCAGCAAATTTCACTATACAAATTGACCCATCTCAATAATGTGCAATACTAACCATTACCTATAAGTTCCAATACAACCTCCCTTTGTCCCATTTCGGTTGATCAAATGAGAACACATCAATCAAATCTTGTTAATCAATATCTTTTCCTATTCATTACTACCTAAGTCTAGTCAATAACACTTGACGGGTTCTAATGTTGGACACTATTAGAAAACATGCAAAATGAAGAGAATTGTTAATACATGTATATGTCCAATGATAATGAACTATCCAGTATTACTGGCTTAACATTAATGACATGAATCCTTTAGTTGTTTTGCCTATCTTAAACTGTCAATTTTATTAGAATGCTTATGGAGTTATGATTTTTTTTAGTGTACAATAAACTTTTCTTCTTCGCGCATAACAATTGTGTTATGATACTTTAATATGTTCTCCTCCTTCTTTCCTTCTATGTTTTGACTATTGCTCTTTGCTATAGTGGTATGATGGAGCCATCAATGCTTATTGGCTATAGAATGATTATTAAGCCTCGTGGCTAATTTTCCCTAATGGTCAATGATGAGTGTGCGAACTTATTGACTAATGTAATTATGATAGCATTAATTCCATCATTTATGTAATCCCATCACAACTAAACTAGCATAATATTTTGGTGGAATCAACTGGGAGCTCTTTGTACTTAGCTTTATTTATCAGTAGGATCCTCTTATTCACAACTATGCTAACTGAATCCTTAAACCCAATAAAATGAAATATTTTAAAATCGTTCCCTAGAAAAATAACCTAAAATCCTATTTACAATGTTTAAAATAAAAGTCCTAAAAGATAGTATAACTGGGTCGACATGCCTCACTAGATGCATTACGGGCCATATAGTGATTCACAGCCCGTACTCAGGATTTTGTACTTCATTGCTGCAAATCTAGACTTGACTTCTATGACACCCCTCTATGACCTGTAAAGAATATATGGCTTGTAAGGTGTTTCGTCTAATGAATCATCATAGAGACCTCTTTCTCTGATTCGCAGGGTACGAGACTATATCCACGACTTGTAAAATGTTTTTCCGACCCATCTGCATACTCATAGATACAACTTTAAAAATCCACTCTTCACTATAAGGATACACGAAATTACCTTCATGACCATAGAATAGTCTACGGCCAATAAAGGGTCTCATAAATCCTCAAATCAATAAATTATGCATATTTGTCACAAAATGAATGTCAACCCTGAAATCTTTCAAACAAAACATAAAAACACATAAAACCCACTAATATCGCATTAAGAATGCACAAAATTTCATGTTTTAAGCATCAAAAGTGGTGTATTTTGATAGGACCTCAACACCCTAAACATGAAATTGTTGCTTGTCCTCAAGCGACAGACTCAATCTATATAAGCAGTACAGCAACACACATACCTCAATCTAGTGGCATGCAACACCTCAAACATATGCATAGATACTAACACCACTTTTTCAAACACAATCAGATAACTATCCATCAAACTAACATAGACTATTGTATGGCACAATATAACTATGACAAGCAAAGTTTTCTCAACAAGCGACAATCACTGAATAAGTCTAATGCTAACAATGCAAAGAAAGAAGTTCTATATCTCACTCTCAATGATGTTTTCATGTATAATCTTGGGACTAAGCAAAATCACTCACTCACAAAAGATATTCATGTATCATGCCCGAAATCATAGGCTTTCCCCTAAACTCATGACTTAGACCTTTCACTACTTGGACTTGGATCACTTTACGACTTTATGGGCTTTTAACGTAGGTTCAAAAGGCTTTGGTATAATGTTTTGGGAACATAGTGACTGAAGGAACTCCTTCACACAGTTTTATTCTACACTCATGCCCTACCAACACTAATAATTTCACTCTATTCTCCCTGTTCTCCTGTTTCAAGCTTTTAAGGGTGCTTTCTTTCCATTTTCTGCTTTTTGCCTTCTTTTTAAACTTCAGTTTTCGTTTTAGCTCATAAACACGGCATCATTTATTTTTCTTGAACCCAGTACACATTTTTATTCCTTTTTCCTATATTACTAGCTTTCCCACTCATTTTGTGTTTCATCCTTATACCAACCACCTCAACTTATGCTTTAGGCCTGAGTTGATGTGCACATTATCCATCCTCAAAACCAGTAGACACACTCAACTTAGATTTTTTTCCTTTTTCAAGCTGCACAATATTCATGGAATGACCAGAGCCAATTTTGGGATTTTACTAATAATAAGGCTAGGTCACTTAGGTTTTTACGATGAATAGGAAAATGTAAGGCTCAAACATTCGGATCAAGGGATATTTTACGTTTTTGGTTGGTTAAATAGGCTATGGGGACTCTATGAACAATGGAATAAGATCCTTTCTTACTCCCATTAAGCTATAGTCTAAATCAAAGTAACAGGGAAACTTTTGAATTGAAACACAATACATGAATTAGCAAATTAACCTCACATTCACATGGCACGAATTACATTATCAACAAAAGACTCTTAGTTCATTCTTTTTATCTCAATTTATCCTCACTTATATGAACAAACATTGTCAACACATATAAACATCCATTGTTGCTCTTTAGACTGACTATACAAAATTTTGTGGGTATCATTTTTTCACAAAAAACACAAAAACATGTATATGCCACAAATATCAGTATTATATGCTATAAATACTACCTAAAACATTCTAAACATGTCGATTCAATAGAAAAATTAAATATCTATGGGGAAAAAGAACACACGCAAGAAAACCCATATGATTCAAAAATTGGGGTAGTTGTGGAACCAAACTACTCAGATTTCACTTAAGCCCAAAACTACCCACACCCTATCGAAAAGGAGGTGCATTGTCCTCAATACACACAATAAAAACAAAATAAAGTACTTGGTTAAAAAACCAAATCTTTTTTCCCAAGCGCCAGTGTATGGCTAAGTCTAGCAACCCTCAACCTATGTGGTGGCCTCCTCAGTTATAGCACTATAATCAAAGTGGCCAACAACCCTCATCTGCTTGATCTCACGAGCCTATTGTCTCCCCTCTTCCTATCTCAACTTCCTCAAGACAAGCTCAAGCTCCTCCTCCCTTGTTAGCCCTGCATATAATTGTACGACATCTTCATCATCTGTGTGGGGCGTCTTCCGTGTGAAGACTATGTAGGCTCCTCAGGACAAAATCGACCTACCGCCGGCACCAGGAGTGTGGTCTCTGGTAGTATCACCTGTGCTGGTTGTGCAACTATCATTTCAACTAGAGTCGCTAGATCTCAATCTGTATGGTTGTAATATCTATTTGTCAAGCCATACCGAGGCTCCGTTAGACCGTCATCTTGAAGACTTCAATGCGGGCATCCATGAAAGAAAGACATTCTTTAATAGCAGCGACCGTGTATGCCTGCATGCAGACTTTGACTCTGAAATCAATTGGCTGACCCAAGGCCAAATCAGATAAACTAACTGAGTTAACTGTGACTCAGCATATGACAATCTCTACACCATGTATTGTATAGATATTGTGGAAAAATCCACCTCTTTTTATGTTGAAATCCTGTCTTTGTCTTTCCAGGCTATCTTTTGCATGAAACCAAGCCCACAAGTCTGTGATGAAGTGGCCCATGGTGCTGGAGTGGTATTACTGGGCCCCCTCTCCTCATCTACCTCGATTTATGGGGGCCTCTCCTATGTGGCAGTAGTAGTAGTGGTAGTAAGTGAAACCTCAGGTGGTGGCACTAGGGCGAACGTCTCTTGCATGGAAGCAGCCTGGTGTGGTGCACGCTGGAGTGCATTTGGGTATTCCTTCAACTTGATCAGGCTAGCATCCAAAGTAAGTTGGACATTGATTAGTGACTCTAGGCAGTGTAGACTCTCCACCTCTAACTCTATGTAAATTCAGTAGATCGAGAATGGAAATGGGATGAAGTAAACCTCTTCAGGGGGACCTCGTGGATCTGCTTGATGATGAGGTGCATCTAATCTATCTCATAGCTAGCCAAGATATTGTTAACCAGTGTTGCACACTCAGTTGTCAAGGTATTATCAGCAAGTGTTGGTTGAATGCATGAACTTACAGCTTCCCACCAAATTTGGTCGGGAAAACGGAGGGAAGCCTTAACAATAGGCTCTGAGTGAGTGGTTATCCATGCAAATTCTGGACCCTGCTCAACAATAAACAAGCAATACATATCATTAAGTTAGCTTTGCAGTCTACATCATTCATCATGGTTAAGTCCCTATCTGTCCCACTCTATAGCTAACTCAGTTGCGGATATTGGGCCAGGGAATTAGAGCCCAAATAACATGCGGTGGATGGTGGTCATTGAGATATCCACCTGTCGGCCCCTCACTCTAGTTTGTGTCAGTTTGGACTGAGTGAGGGGCTTCTTCTCCTCAGTAAGAGTGCTCTAAATGGTGGCTGCATCCGATTCATAGAACTCTCTCACCATGATAGGGGAGTATCTCCCAAGTGATTTGGTTGGTTACTAGAGCCCATATTTGATCATAAGTGCCCTAGAGATCGGTACCACTATCCAATCTAGTTTAGATGATCTGGGACATCTCATAAATTGAATGGGTTGGCTTTCCTCACTCTATAGTCTGCACATCCTCTATATAGATATTACACATACTTGTGACACATACAAACTAGTAATAGCATCTGGTGGAGATGGTGATGCCTGCAGTTTAGCTGAGGACTTAATCTCCAACCCAACGCTAGAGCCTGACTCCTCTCTAGACTGAGTCCTCTAATAGAGATACAGTTGTCATGATCTGACCCATCAGATTGGGGAGTATGGATGACAAGAGCCTAGGTCTGTCCAGCTCTGGGGCATCCCTCGTTTGTGGTCCGTCAACCTCTAGGTCTGGTCGGACGCTAAGCTCTTCTTGTGATCTACTCGGTGGGGGGTTCGCTCATCCCCCGAGTTGATATATTTGAGACACCTCTACATGACATTGATTTAGTCACGTCTTGCTTTCAAGGCAATAGTACCTGAAACATAGACATTTACACACTTTAGTTAGCCCCAGAGGTCAGAAAATTAAATGCAAACATAGATCAGACTTAGTTGTAGCAGGGTTTACAAAAGACAATACACGGGTCATAGAGGAAACTATGAGTTGTAAAAGGCTCTTGTAAAATAGTGCCCACAATTTTTTTTTACTTGAAATGCATCTACGGGACTAGGTACGACGAATAGAAGGTTCTATGAGTCATAAACTGCGTCACAGATGATTCTAGTGTATGAATTAACTTCAGTCAGGGAACCATGAGACCTTTCTACGATCCATAAAGTGTTCCACAACTCATAGAAGGTCTTCTCTAATGGGTACTCAGAAGCTCATGTTTCTAGATTCTTATTGGAGGAGAAATTAGGACCCGTGGGATGTTCTATGAGCAGTAAAAGCCACTCATAGACCAACAAACTCAGTCCCTTGAGTTCTAAGTCTATCAATACAGACCCCATATGTCTTTTTCAACCTATTCTACCAGCATCGAAGCAATACACACACACCCACATAATTCGTAACATAACAACAAACACACCAACATGACATTAGAACATATAACATATCAAAAATGATTAAACATACTTTCCCAACCCTTTCGACCCCGTATGAATGAATTAACATTAAGAACACGGTCCCATGCCATCACACTCCGAATATCAAACATATAATCAATTCAATTCAAATGGTGACTAATTTCATAAGCACTAAAACCTATAATTCAATCATAGACAAAGGCAAATACACCAAATTCTTATCCTAAACACATGTTTCAAGAATGGGCAACCACAATTTGATTATGTAAACATGTCAATACCCATAAATGGGTTTTTGTCTGACATAACCACACCCGACAAAAGATATTCAACCTAATTATACAACACTAGGTAAATTTATTGTTTTTAAAGGACTGAAGACATACCAAATTGAATGATTACATTGTAGAAATTGAAGGATGTAAGGAGACACTGAGAATCCTAAGTTTCCAAAAATATTCGCCAGAAAGTTATGGTGATGTTGCTGTTAGTGCTGGAAAATATTGGGGGTCTGGTTTGGCCAGATAGATTTTGTAATCTCATAATATTCTGAAAATAATATTTATAGTTTGACTGGGTCGGTTAAGAACTAAAGGGACTAGACTCTAGGGATCCCCAATTATGGGTCATATAGTATTTCATGACCCATAAATCATGGTTTTGTAGAATATCCAAACCCGAATTTTAAGGACTAGATTTCAAGGACTAGTCTATGAGTCATAAAATGTAGTATGTCTCATAGAGTTGGTCATTGAGACCCTAACACTTAGTCAAAAATCTAGAAAACTTAGCTAGAGTCGATGAACCCCATTCATGACCTGTAATTGTTTCTATAGGACATATAATTGGCTCATGGATAGGAGTGCATAACGTTTTGCTTAATCAATGTGTCTATGAGATGGTGTGTGGATCGTAGAGTGATTAGCGACCCATAGAACCAATCGTAGAGGAACTTCCTGGTTCCCTTTTCAGCCAAGAATGGCTGACTTAGCCATTTACCTGCTATTCTTCACAGAACATAATGTTACCTCAGATGCAACCATTCCCATGTCCATGATTACAATAGAAGAACAAGAAGATAAACTACCTATAAGTCCAAAACTTAAAATAATGCTACAACTACAACTATATATTACATCGAAAAACATAGGTTGCCTCCCAAGTAGCGTGTGGTTTATTATCACAGCACGACTTGGACAACTTGGTTACTCAAACTTCACCAAGTGCCTATAACTCATTCGTCAAATCATCTGGCCTCTTCTTCGACTAACAAATATTCAAGACAGGTTCTTCATCATTCAATTTTAAACCTGAGTTGATGCGCTTCCATATCGACCGGTATTCAACTAGTGGCTATTAATGGTCTTCCCAAGATGGTTGGGACATCAAAGTGCACTTCATAATCTAGGATCACAAAGTCTGTAGGGAATATTAACTTTTCAACATTAACAAGCACATCATATAGTATCCCCACAAGCTTCTTCACCATGTAGTCAGCCATCAACAACCGCATGCTCATCGGAGTAGGGGATCCCAATCCTAGCTTATTGAAGACCGCAAAGGATATTAGATTAATGTTGGAATGTAGATCACACAATGCCCTTATGAACTCCATATCTTTAATAGTGTAGGGATGGAAAAATCACCAAGATCTTTTCGCTTTTGGACCAATGATCTCGTAGCAATTACATTGCAATGTTGAGGCTCTAGGGAGAGCTCCTAAGTCACAGTGCACTTCTTTATCACTAAGTCCTTCATCTACTTTACATACCTTAGAATCTTCTCCAATACCTCAATGAGAAGGATGTTGATGGAGAGTTGTTTTAGCATGTAGAGAAAGTGCTTGAACTTGCATTTCTCCTCCTTCTTTCTAATTCTTTGAGGGAAGGGAAGAGGATGCATAAGAAAGGGCCTTAGGTTTGGTGGAACATTTGTATCTTCACTCACCTTATGATTAGCACGATCATCTTTGGTATCTGCATCCTTGACTGCAATAGTCTCCTCTCAAACATCATCCTCATAAACAGCCATAGGAGGATCAATGGTGCTTTTTCTACCATGAGTACTAACCGCCTTGAACTTCCCTTAAATTTTATGATTCTAAACTGTGTTGGTAGGCAATGTACCCTTCTGACGCTAATTAAGTTGAGTCAACACTTGACCAACTGTTGCTTAAGTTGTTTGATGGAAACAAAATGAGACTTGATTTTCTAATTTATACTGGAGATCTCGGATATCATCCCCCTTAGAGTCTCATCCTATGTCTCAGCTTTCTTCAACAGATGATCAAACATCTCTTCAACTCTAGAGCTATAGACACTTGTATCACAATTGTGTGGTGGCAAATAAGTACCATTTCTATAACCATCTTTGCATCCCTAATTTGCTTTTCTATCTTGGCCCCTATTCCTATGGTTATACGATCCATAGTTGTCTCTAAAACATCCATCTCGATCAATGTTTCGACCTTGGTTTCCTTGACCTTTGCACCTATAGTCCTAATATGCCCCTTAAGCGTTAGTCCAGAAATGCCTATTTGATTAGAACTAAAAGAAGTGTCATCTTCATAGTATAGACCACCATACACGGTTATGTGCAGAGGCTAATGAGCAACTACATTTACTCGTTCTTGATTCTACTTTATCATCGCCTCTATACCTATATTGATTCGTGCAAGCTCTTACATAGTCCCTTCATTTATCTTAGCTTTCTCCAAACCAATAATGATGGTGCACAAACTTTTGGTAGATGCTCTATTTCTTTGCACCCATGCATGATTTTCCTTGACCACTCTCTCTATCCTTTTCCTAATCCTTGCAAATGGTTGATCTAAGAACATCCTCTATAATTATATCAACACAAGCTTGACTTTTTTCATTATGGGTACGGTAGAAGATGTCCACCAAGGAATTATCAACAATTTTTTTGTCCTTCACACTCCTCAAGTACTTAATAAACTTCTCCCATATAGTACTAACCGAGTCACTAGGAAGTTGCTCAAAGTTGTTGATCTGATCATTCAACTTGAGCTTCTTCAATCTTGGGAAGTACCTGTCCAAAAAGGACCTCTAGCCTAATTGATGGTTAAACTCTGCAAGAGCTCAGATTGCCATAGTGTCGCATTGCCTGTGAGAGCTAATGGGAATACATGAAGTCCCACGGTCTTAATATATAGATTTTGTGTTCCCATCACACTCTTACAGACAAATGCAATGTTGTGTAGATAGCTATGAGGATCCTCCGATGGTAGGTCCGCAACCAACCCATCATTCAGCAGCATCTGAAGCAACCCTCTTGAAACCATGAACTTTGTGTCAGCCAGAAGTGGTGCTAATACAATGGCTCCTTTCACCTCCATAGCCATAGGATTCATCTCATATTGATTCCACTGATAAGCATTGGCATTGAAGCCCTATGGCTGTGGAAAAACATCCTCAAGTGGAGGAGAGTTTTCATTATTGGAATTCTTATTATAATACTTGTTCATAGATGTATTTTGTGCATTTTTGGCGTAATCTTGGGCCATTCATCTAAGTATTCTCTAGATCTCTAGATCAAATGGAGTCAAAGGTCTTCCTTGACTTCCTGTGGTGGGCAAAACCCACACTTATACCCTGCAAGAAAACAAAAAAAATGTGAAATGAGGGAATAAGGATTAATTCCTAAATTACTTTAATTAGACAAGCCTAGTCGTATTCCATGTCAATGGTGCCAAATCTTATTGTCGTCGAAGCTATACCTCATTTTTTATGATAAAATAGTTGTTGTCTAGAAATAGAACGTAACCAATGTTAAGGTTGAACCCAAGGGAATATGCTAGACTTATAGGAATACAATTATGCAATTTTTGTAAAGTAACCAACTAATCTACCCCATGGGGGGTGGGTTTTAATAACAAATAAAAAATAATCCTAAGTAACACAAGTGTTTAAATCAATAGGGAATGAAACTAGGGTATTGTGTTCCCCATGATTCCTTAACTCAATATCACCAAAAAACCTAACTCCTTTCTAGAGTATAACATACATGACAAGATGTTAACATCACCCAACCCTTTGGCCCAAGCGAGAGGCGAATTTCACTATGTGACTTTCTCCTTTTCTGTAGCTTGACACTACTAACTCTTACCTATTGTCCTAGTGCAACCTCCCCTTGGCCTAGTTTGGTCAATTAAAAGAGAACAAATCAATCAAATCATATTAATTAATCTCTTTTCCTATTCATTACTCCCTTGGTCCAGTCAGTAACACTAGGCAGGTTCTGATGTTAGTCACCATTATAAAACATGGAAAATGAAGAGAAATAATTAATACATAAATGCACACATTTCAAGAATTATGAATTATCCAGCTTTTACCTTGTTAGTTCTTCTTGGATCTCACAACCCTTGATGCGGATTTAGCTACTAATGATTTTTGTGGATGCAAGAGATATGAATTTGAATAACATAATAGAACGCTTACATAATTGTATTATGCACAAGTAAATCCAAGTTGCAATAAGAATCCCAAGATTGTAATTAGAAGATGAAATCAAAGTGTACAAGTGTTTCTCAAAAATCTCCAATATTTTTCTCTACTCTATCTCACTATCTTTCTACTAACAATTCTAACTCTCCTAGAAACATAACCTAAATTAATATTTATAATACTTAAAATACAAGTCCTAAACAAAATAGGATAACTAGGTAGGCACAGATCACGAGATGCATTACGAGTCATTTGGTGATTTATGGACCATATTTGGGCTTTCGTACTTCATTGCTACAAATCTGGACTTGACTTCCATGACGCCTCTATGGCTCGTAAAACATTCTATGCCTGTAGGAGGTTTCATATGATGAAACTTCAGAAAGACCTTCTTCATTGATCCTCATGGTACAGGACTCGGTCCATGAATCGTAAAATATTTCACGACCCATCTGCATGTCTGTAGACCAAACTTTAGAAATCCATCCTTTATTGAAATTATATATGAAACCACCTTCATGGCCCGTAGAATACTCCACGACCTGAAAGTGTCTCGTAAATCCTCAAAATCAGCAACTTTCGGATATTCTTCCAACAATCAATGCCAATCTTGAAATCTTGCAAACCAAACACATAAAACTCACTAACATCACATTGGAAACACAAAAAAATCCAATTTTTAAGCATCAAAAGTGTTGTACTTTGACAGAACATCAAAGACCATGTGAGCTATTACATGGAATCCAACATAAACCCCAATATTGGCAAAGGGAGACCACTTTCCTTGTGGAACTTTGCATGCATCTTAAGAACATAAATGGTCTTTGTGGATCCACTAGCCTAGCCTGCAAGTGCTCTTATGGTGTCACATAGTTATGTATTTTGAGATTTAGCTTTAACAAGTCATGCCTCAATTAACAAAATGAAACCCAATATCCAAGTCAACTTGGTGCTGAGTCATCCCATGAAATATCTAGAATATAACTTAGAATCATAAGTAGCAATCATAGAAGTAGCTCAAGCTTAGGACACACCAAGTGAGAATTGTTTTTCCATCTTGGGGACCTCTCTTACAGTTATTTAGGGAAAACGTCAATGTTCTTATATCTTTGACAAATATTTACTTAAACTTAACTTTAATGCCCTAAGAATCATAACATGTCATGAAATGTTTACTTGAAAACTAAGTGGACTAGGCTTTTTAAAGGGAACAATCACAAATCACATAAAATATGAGGAAATATCTCTTTATAAGGAACATTGAAAATGCCCACACATCATCCTTATCAATACTCATCATTGGGGTCGTCATCAATAGCTCAAAACATATATGGACTTAGTAAAATATCCTATGCCTCATCACTTGAAACATAGGTTATCCCACACTTGGAAACCTTTTTTCGTTTCCTAAAGTTCATATTTAAGGACAAAACCTGTTGTTTGTATAACAAATTACGAGACATATTTCTCTCTTAAAAGCTTGACTATAGGACATTTTTAAGGCTAAGTTTCTGCACTATTAGATACCTAATTGTGGTGTTGTTACAATGCGCCTAAAGTGCTGGAGTCATAACAGGTGTGGCTAAGGGTGGTGCCTATGTGAGTCCTTCATGTTGTAGGGGAATGGGGGCATGCCAATGCTCCTCTACAAGGTCTATAGTGGGTTACTGACAAGAGTTGATGCTACCCTTTACCTCTACTTCAAGTCGACCTTTATGAGACATAACTTGCAAAATAGAGTTTAACAAATGATACTTCATTAAATTAATAAGATGCACATTGCACGAGGTGATATAACCATAAGACAAATTCTTAAGACATTTTTTAGCATCTTGATGATGGGTTAAGAACATCTCTACAATTATCCGTAGAACTCAACTAGAAGTTAGCTCTGTACAAGTGAGGGTAATGAACATGGGGTTCTGATAGCAACTTGTCACGACCTGAAATCTTGAGTCATGATGTAACCTACCATGTCTCAATCGTAGATAAGCCATCCTGTAACCCAAAACAGCTAATTATGGGTTGCATTTTATATATATTTTCTTGTAAATTATACATTTTATATATTTCATGTGTTGATGTTCATCATAAAATAGATTTTTCTTATTAAATACTTTTCATGTGCTACTGCAAAAACACTATATGATATTTTATAAAAGATACATGAATGAACCTACGGTTTGAGTCTAGACCCTTGATTTGAGAATGTTGATTGTGAATGTGTGAGCATGATAATAAGTTGATAGAACTTGATGGTCCTATGAGTATTCACAATTGAACTCTAAAGATTGGTCTAATTTCCTATCTTGCAAATGATTTTTCTAAGCTCTTTGAGAGATTGAATAAGAATTGAGTTGATGAGATGATTGATATGATAGGTAGGAAGGCTTGATTTTGATATAGCCGATGAGATAGGTCTCTATGAGACTAATTGAGATGATTGAGTAAGTTAGATGGCCTTGTGATGATTGAGTCTTGGGGGGAGTATCGAGCATTGAAATAAGTAAGAGTCAGCCCAACTTGCACTCATTAACCACTTTACCAAATGTAGGTGAGGGTTGAACCTTTACATCAGAGGATCCCTCTTGAGTTGAAGTCCTTGAAATAATAGTGGATATCAAAGACTGGATCCCTTAAGGATCTAATTAATTCTTTATGTGGAAAGTATGGAATGGTTGCGGCAATATCAGTGGCATTGTCATGCATTCATTGGCTCATAAGTGATTATTGTCATGTAAGAAACACTCCTAGATAGTTTCTACCGTGATAATGCTCTTATTTGATTTGATTGCATTGGATTGAACAGTATTGATGGGTCACTTTCTACTCTTTATTCTTGCTAAAGATAGATATTTGACATTCTAATTGAGTATCTTGTAAGTTGATATTATTCTTCAGTATTATGACTATATCTGTTTTACTCAGCCATTTTACATACTTGCACACTCCACATACTTACGTCCATTTAGACTGCATCATTTTATGATGCAAAGACAAGTATTAGAGATCATCAACAGGCATTTCATTAAGATAGATTGAGGATTTGATTTTCCCATCTTATTTTCACTTTATTTTAAGTCTTTTGTTGATTGAATGAATGTGATGAGGCCAAGTGGTCTTATTGGGAGCCAACTATGGTTTCTGAGTGCCAACCATGCTAATTGTACGATCTCGAGGCATGACACCTTTTACTACCTAATGTCTCCTGAGTTACCCCTCAATTTTTGAGGATAATGTGGTAGTTATCAAGATATAAAACCTAACAAAGGTTAGGGTCGAACCCACAGGGAATATATAGACTCGGGACAAGTTCCCTAATAAGCAATTCAAGTACTTTACAAACTCATTTCCAAGAAGGGGTGCATTGCAATAATTAATAAGAAAACAAACTAAACTATTATGAGAGATAATCAATAATAGAGAGCAACTAGGCGCGTTGTGTCCCCCATGAGTACCAAACTTAGTATCAGTACATATCCCAATTCTTGTCTAGCGTATAATATGCAAGACGATAATTTAAGTTCCCGAGGCCCCTTGGTCAAAGGTAAGAGGAAAATTTCACTATACGACTTGGCCCATCACCATAATGTGCAATACTATCCATTACCTATAAGTCCCAGTGCAACCTCTCCTCGGCCTAGTTTAGTTGATTAGATGAGAACACATTAATCGAATCCCGTTAATCAATCTCTTTTCCTATTCATTACTATGTTGGTCCAGTCTGTAGCACTAGGTGGGTTCTAATGTTTGCCATAATTAGAAAACATGAAAAATGAAGAGACTTATTAATACATGTATATACCCATTCCAAAAATTTTAAATTAGTTGGGTTTACTTAGTTAGTTCTTCATGCTTCCCACAACCCTAGTTGTGGATTTAGCTACTCATGCTACAGCTATGTGAAGAAATTAAGAATTCATAAAACATAGTTAAACACTTATCCAATCAATTTAAGATCAAGTAGATCCAAGAAAAATCAGAATTATAAGCGTCGAGATCAAATTTACCACAAGTGTTTTCTCATAATCTTCTCGCACAAGTATTGAGTTATCCAAGTACAAACCCTAAAAGTACTGAATAATGACGTTCTCCTTTGTCCAATAACCTAAAAGTACTATTCGTATTAACTGCAGCTAAGTCCTAAATAAAATAGAAAAAATGGTTGGCAGCTTCTATGAAAGGTCTCTACGACTTGTAGTATCTTCTAGGACTCATAGTTGGAGTCTCATAATAAGCACCCGTGGTCTTGGACTTCTCTTCTACGACTTCAATTTATGACTTGTAAACCAATCCATGACTCGTACTGCATGTTTATAGGCTTTAACTTCATCAAATTTTCTGTCACTAGAAATCTTCACGAAACCCATCAATACGACTCATAGAATGCTTTACGACTCGTATGCTTGTCTCATTGAGTTAATCTTCAGTATTCATCCTTTACTGGAATTTGTCACGAAACTACCTCTAAGATTCATAGAATGCTCTACCATCCTTAGAGGGTCTCGTAAATAATCGAAAACTAGCAATCTTCTTCTATTTTGCCCCAAATCATGGCCAACCTGTATTCCAACAAATCTAAACACAACAACACATAAAGCCCACAAATATTCACATTGAAAACATACAAAATCCTAAGCTTGAAGCATCAAATGTGCTATATTTTTGCAGCACATCAACGCCTCAACATAAAATTTTTCCTTATCCTCATACAATGACTCAATTTATATAGACAGTAGAGTAACACACAAAACTCAATTCAACGACATATATCATATACATCTCAAACTCAGATACCCACATCAACTTTTCAAAAAAGAATCAGATAGCTAATTAGCAAACCAATGCAAATTGGTGCATATGAAAATACAACTATGACAACGAAGGGGCTATTGAAAGTCCATAATCATTGTACAAGTCAAATGCTGACAATGCACATGTAAGTGCCCTCATAGAAAGAAGTCTCATATTTGATACTCAATGATGATTTGATCTTTAATCTTGGTATTGTACGAAAACACTCACTCTCATAAAAGACATTCATTCATAAGGACTAATACCATAGGCTTGCCCCTATGCTCATGACTCAAACCACCAACTAAGTAGAATAGGATCATATTAGTACTTTCTAAGCTTGTAACGTAGGCTCAAGAGGCTTTAGTATGATATTTTAGGAAAATAGTGACTAGTGACCCTCCTTGAAACTATATTTTCCTACACTTTTCCCCACCAACTCTGTCATTTTCACCTTATTCAAGCATTTCCGGGTGCTTTCTTCTTACTTTTAGTATTTTGCCTTAATTTTATACATCTTTTTTCTCTTTAGCTCATTCTTAGGAATCTTTTATTTTTCTTATGCCTAGTACATGATTTTTCTTCTTTTTCTATTCATTCCTAACCTACCCCCTCATTTTTCTACTTTTATACATACACCATCCACCCTCAACTTAATCTTTTAGCCAGTGGTGAAGTTCATAATATCTATCCTCCGAACCAGGGCCACTTTGGGTAGCCACACTCAACTTAGTCTTTTTACATCAGAGGTTCACAATGCTCAAGGAAAGACCAAGGCCAATTTCAGGATTTTTTACTAGACAAGGCTAGGTTAATTAGGTGTTTAGAAAGAATTGGTACTTGTAATGCTCAAAAATTTTTAACAAGGGATATAACATCATTTGGTTGGTTCTTTTAGTATAAAGTAGACTGATTAAAGGACAAAGGACTAAAATGCTTTCCTAATACATTTAATCCACAATCTACCGTAGAGTAATAGGGCATGTTCTGAATTAGCACAAAATACATGAATCTAGAAAAATAAGCTAACACTCATATGGAATTCCATACATCATCGACAAAAGACTCACAGATCATTCTTCTTATCTCAATTTCCCCTCACTTATCAAAATAGATATTGTCGAACACCTAAACATGCATGGTACTATGTAACTACTAATAAAAATTTTTGGTGGGTGCCATTTGTTTTCAAGACAACATAAAAATATGTTATATGCCATAATTAATAGTACTATATGCTACACATATTATTTAAACATCCTATATGTGTCAGATCAACATAAAATAAGTGTACACGAGGAAAAAGAACACAAGAAAGCAAATCGTTAGATTAAAAAATGTGATAGCTATGCACCATAAGCTACTCAGACTTCACGGAGGCCCATATCTAGCCACACCTCATCAAAAAAGATATGCACTATTCAGAATCCACAAAATCAAGCAAATACAGAATGTATGGAGTCAAAAACATACTTGGGCGCCTAAGTGCCAATCCACCTTGGGTTGGCTCCTAAGCAGCGCTTTATTTATTGTCGCGGTATGACATAAATAATTTTAGTACTGATACTTACTCAAGATCCCATTCCTCCACCATCTTTAGCTATTCCACATTTGCAAGATATGGTTTAACTCTTCATCTGTTTACTTTGAAAGTTCCTCCATTTTATCTCTCCAGTTCAATGGTCTCAAGATAAAAAAATGTGTGTTACTTAGAAAGATCCTAACCATCTGGATTTGAGCTTTCCAGGGAACAAATTTAGTCTAGAATTGTAGAGTAGCACCAAGTCCCCTGGTGTAAATTTGTGGTTTTCTATGCGATAGAGATGTTGTACTTTCATTCTCTATTTATACAAAGGGGAGCTCTCATATGTTTTCAGTCGAAATTCATCAAGCTCATTAAGTTGGCTGAACCTAGAGTTTGTTGCATCATTCCAATCCATATTTAACTTCGTTAATGCCCACATTGCTTTATGCTCAAGCTCCACTGGAAAGTGATATGCTTTCCCAAAGACAAGTTGGTAGGGAGACTGTAACACCCCATATTTTACATGTGGTAATGCTATATAAATAAAACATGATATGGTTTGGTCAAATTAGCACCAATTCTTAAAAGTTCTTGAATCTCGTGTTAATGGGCGATATGTGCATCTAACACTTAAGAGGTTCGAGTGTATACATATTTTGTGTTAAATTGAGGAGTTCATAGCCCTAAACAAAGTAAAAGAATTGAGGTTCTTGTATGACTTAATAATCTATTAGATGAGTCACCTACTTGCTTAGGTAAAATTTGCTAGCTAAACGGAGACGAGGCCCGACGTTGAATTTGTCCAAGTCTAATTATGAATAAAGTCCGTGTAAAGGGTGTTACTTCGGCGCAAGTTTAGCATCATGAATGGACTATATTTTCAGACCAAGGAGGATATTAAAAGGGGCCCATAGAAATCACAATTTCTTTGATAAACTAGGCCCAAACTAATTAACAAGAAATCTGAAAAATGGGTAGCAAAAGGCCCATTAAGTTGGAGACCAATTTAGGCCAAAGTGTAAGGGATAGCATTCTGTATAACAAGTGCATTAATAGGTGTCAATATCTTATCAAAAGGCAAGAGAAAGTTGTCCAAAAGTCTATAAAAATAGATAAAAAAAAACAGCCCTCAATTCATTCCACTTAAAACAATTTTTTCGGCTTTCCTAATGACTCTTGTCTTCTATCTATTTCACTTTACCAAGCTGCAAATACAATCCTATAAGGTTCTTGAAGGAAAACCAGAATCTTGAAGGCAAAGGAAACTAATTATAGATGTATATTTAGTATGGTTTCTTCATGAAAAATAAGAAGTATATACTTGTATGTTGTGCTGGAAATTCTGGATAACATGTGTCCTAAGTATTGTTGTGAAGGTTTCTTATTGTCCAAGAGGATTTTCTCTTATTGGTTGGATGAATAATGAAGTAAGACTTATGTTTTAACAAGGTATAGTTTTTTAGTCATTTAATTGAGCAGCTGCACTACTTTTACAGTCCACAAAAGTGAGTCCTTATAGCATATCGCAATTATGTTCTTAATATGAACTTGTGGGTTGTTGGATTGAAGGCTATTGCCTTACGTCTTTCATGACTACTTTGGAACTGTTATAAGACTATTTTAAGGCTAACTTGATATATGGATGTATTGAGGAAAATTTAGGTAAAGTTAAAATAGGTTCGGGATTGTTGACGTCGAAGTATGGTGAAAGGATGTAACATTATGTCACTTGTTTGTATGTTGTGAAGAATTGTTATGTGTTGGGCCTTATGGGCTATTTTAAGATTGTTAAGCATCCGAAATAAGATGTACATGACATGTACATAAGAATGGTTGCTAGGAAATATGATTACAAGTGAAAAGATTGAAGGAATGCCTTTGGGTCGATAATTATCAACTTGCTATCAGGGTGATAGTTTTTATGATATTAGGCTGTCAAGAAGTGTTTCTTTGCTGCTAATACTAGTATTATTGCCTAATATACTATAGATAAATATTTGAGGAAAAACACAGGCACTCCAAGGTAGTAACGAGGTCATACAATGAGTTATGTAAGTCTACTTGATTTCGTATCATTTAGCATGAAACATAGATCCCTCCTTGGTACATAAAGGCATTACAAACTCCGAGACCACTATTAACCGTGTCTCCACTCATTCATATTTTCATATGCTGCCTTACATAATCCCCTCTAAATAAACACATACACGTAGACACCAAGTTACATGAGTTCTTGTTTCTAAATAAAGTTCATGAGTTGTTTCATTTCATATGCATCACATTATTTTTGTAACGTATTCTTGTCATAGTCATATTATCTTGTATGATTATTTACATATCGCATTCTATATCTACAGTCCTACAGCTCTAATATTATGGTGACCAAAAGAATAACATCAAACTAGGGACGATCCTATCGTGCGTGGTAGCCTGAGGGGTTAAGGAAGAATCTAGCTAGGGATGATCCCCATATAGTTTTACTACTGATCAGTTGGTCATTTTGATAGTGCTGTGCACAGATTATACAATAAAGGTAAAGTAATATAAAGAACAAAAAGTACATGATTCCAAAGTATAACCAAAGGTGGTCTCTTATCCTACACCAGTGCATAGTTTCATTTGAGCTGTTACTTCATATATAGTATTTCCTGCCTTACATATTCAGTACATTATCTCATACTAACATCCTTTACAAGGGACCTGCATTTTATGTTGCAGGTACAACTGCAAGTAGATCTTCCAAGTAGAGTACAGGACATCCAACCACTGTCACCAAGCTTCAGGTTGCTCCGGAGCTTTGTATGTGTCTAGAGCTTACATGTTTGTATTATACAATAGTCGTGGTAGGGCCTGTTCGGGCCCTTATCAGATACTTTCTCTTATCTAGAGGTTTTGTATACTATGTTAATTAAAGCGTAGTCATGTCTCGCACCTTGGACACTGTGGACCCAATAGCCTAGTCATATGCATTTCCTTTTGGATTATTGTTACTTTTTACTGGAATAAAGGCATGTTGACTATAGAAATTCCTTATAATATGTCTTAAAAGCACATAGATATTGTTTCGTTCTCCCGAGCCTTATCGGCAACGAATGTCGGTCCGCCTTAAGAGGACTTTGGGGTGTGACAGAAGTGGTATCAGAGCGGTTCATCCTAGGGAGTCTACAAAGCTGTGTCTATGTAGAGTATTGTTTATCGATGTGTTGTGCACCATATTTAAAAGAAGGATGCTACGTGGCATTTAGGAGTTGTTACTTTCTTTCCATTCTTTAGATCGTGCCATAAAGCTAAATGTAATAGGTAGATTGTGTCTAACTCCTACAATTATTTTTGTACAGCAAGCAAGTATACCAAAAACTCGGAAGAATAAAGGTAAAGGCAAGGTAGTAGAAGTGGTGGTTGGTACACCCAGTCATATGAGATAACGAAACGAGGCTCAAGATAAGTCTCTGTCATAGACATCTCTAACCTTTCCAGCTCTTGATGAACTTGGAAGTAGTGAAATTCCCCTAGAACCACCTATCAATGCTACAGTGCAAGATTTGAGGAATGCAGTCCAAATATTGAATCACATAGTTGTTGTCCAAGGCCAAAGATAGGAAGGTCCAGTTATAGGTGCAGGTGGTGCAAATAGGGCAGCTAGCACGAGGACACGTGACTTCCTTAATTTGGACCCTCCATCCTTCATTTGGTCTGATCCTAATAAAGATACTCAAGAATTTATTGATCAGATTCAGCGCACATTAGATGTCATACATGTGAGTGGTACAGAAGTTGTCAGGTTAGCGACATATAGGTTGAAGGGTGTAGATATATTGTGGTAAGAAGCTTGGAATCAGTCCAAAGACATAGATTCTGCCCCAACCACTTGGAAGGAGTTCAAAGAGGCCTTTCTTGACCATTACTTGTCATTAGACATCCGAGAGGCCCATGCAGATCAATTCATGAATCTCCACCAGGGAATATGATCATGAGGGAGTATAGCCTACAATTTAATTCCTTTTCTAGGTATGCTCCTAATATAGTTGCTACCATGGTAGATAGAGTTCATTGATATGTGGATAGATTAGATTCGTATCTGCTCAGAGACTGTACTATTGCTTCATTGAATAAGGTCATGGACATAGAGAGGATACAAGCTCTTGCACAGAAGTTGGACAATTAGAGGCAGAGAAGTAGGATACAAGAGTTGGAAAGGGGACAGGCCAAAAAGGCCACTTCTATCACTCCCAAAGTCCCATTAGGGTGGACTGACACACGCAGCCAATAAGGTTCGGGAGAAAGAACCTGTATCTATGATCTTTCCATACAAATTATAAGAGATTTTACTAATGTCTTTAAGCAGATAAACAGTGATAACAAGCCAAAAGAAAATGCATCTGACTAGGCCCTTGGGGCCACGGTGTTTAAAGTACGAGATATGAGCACACTTTAATTTACATAGTCTATAAAGCCTCTAGATAAGAGAAAGTATCTGACAAGGGTTGGGAAAGACCCCGCCTTGACTAATTGTACAACACAAAAGATAAGCTCTAGACTTGCAGAGATCTGAAGCAACCTGGAACATGATAACAGTAGCTGGAAATCCTATACTCCTACTGCGGAGATCTACTAGCACCTCTGCCTGCAGCATGAAACGTAGGTCCCCTGTAAGGGATGTTAGTACAATATAATATGCTGAATATGCAAGGCAGGAAATACTGTACATGAAGTAACAAGTCAAATGAAACTATGCACTGGTGTAGGATAAGAGACCACCTTTAGTTATATTGTGGGATCATGTACTTTATGTTCTTTATATTACTTTACCTTTACTGTAAAATCAGTGCACAACATGTAATACAAATGACCAACTGATCAGTGGTAAAATTATATCTGGATCGTCCCTGGCTAGGTTCATCCTTAAACCTTCAGACTACCACCCGTGATAGGATCATCCCTGGCTAGGTGATTCTTCCACCCCTCGAGATACCACCCATCAATAAACAATATAGTTTATCTTTCAATTACCTTTGAGATGATTCTTTTGGTGGTCATTATATTGGAGCTGCGAGACTTTCGATATAACATGTGAAATTTAGATAATCATACAACACAATATGACAATGAAAAGAGTAGGTAACATAAATAATGAAATGCGTATGAGATGAAATAACTCATGAACTTTGTTCGGCAAAAAGAACCCATGTAACTTAGTGCCAATGTATGTATGCATATTTGAAGGTGACTATGTGTGGGAGAATATGAACATGTGCAAGAGTGTAGACATAATTAATAGTTTTGTCGGAGTTGTTAAGCACCTTTGTGTGCCAAGAAGGGATCTATGTTTCACACCAAATAATATGAAATCAAGTAGCCTTACATACCTCACTGTAATACCACGCTATTACCTCAAGATAGCCTTCCATTCCTCCAAATGTTTATCTACTACATAGTAGGTGATAAAACTAGCATTAGCAACTAATAAATATATCTTGGCAGCCAGATCATATAACAAAACAATATACGGACAGCAAGCGGGTATCTACAAACCCAAGCGTATTCTTTTAACCTTTATGCCCCTAATCGTATTTTCTAACACACATTCACATGTACACATCATGTGCAGCCTTTTTTAGTGCATTAATTGTCTAACAACGGCTCTGAAAGTACAACACATAACAATTCTACACAACCTATAAATGGACAGCATAGCGTTACCTCCCTTCACTACATTTCAACGTCGACTACACCACACTTATTCCAACTGTAACCAAACTGTTCCAGCAACATTTACATATACAAATAGTATTATAACTATCTTCAATCATCACCGAAGAAGTCATAAGTACGTGGGACAATAACCTTTCATCCAACAGCCGACAAGTTCCAATCAACATTACACTTAAGATAACACAATAAAACGCGTGTGTTAAATGAAACAACAATCTGGGAAACAATCTTAGGGTAATATTTATACCTCAAACCATATTAATAAAATCAATTTCTCTTCATAAGACATCCCACAAACCATAGAGAAGATACTAAAACAAAAGGCAAGTGTGCAGCAACTTTCTAAGTACATGATGTCCCAAATTTCCAGCACAAACATACAAGCATATACTTGTTGTTTTTCATTATAAAACAATACTAAACACATGTGTAAACTTAGTCACCACTACCTTCAAGGTGTAGGTTTTCTCGAAGAACCCTAGAAGTCCCCTTGTAGTTGCTTGCTAGGTCAAGAAAGAAAAACACCAAAGTTTTGAGAAAGCTGAATTTTTTCCAAGTCTAAGAGTGAATAAATGTTACTGCTTATAACCCCCTTTTATAGTACTAATTTGGAAGCCTTTATTTTTACATTTTGAAAACTTAATACCACACATTATCAAGCTGGTTATCTAGAAGCTTTGCCATTTCACTTGGGCCTAAATGGGTCTCCAATTTGATGGGCTTGGGTTGCCTATTTTTCAACTTTTTCTTAATTAGTTTTGGGCACAAATGGTCAAGTGGGTTGTGATGTCTTTAGGCCCTTTTTAATATCCTTATTAGGCTAAAACTACTATACATGGGTGATGCTAACACATTAGCCAAATTAACACCCTTAATATGGACTTTATTCGTAATCGGATTTGGACTAATTCGACGTCGACCCTTGTCTCCGTTTAGCTAGAAAATTTAAGTCAAGTAGGTAGGTGATTCACCTGCTAGCTTATTATGTCCTACAAGAACTTCAATTCTCTCAATTTATTTAAGGCCGTGATCTCCTCAATTTGACACAAAACATGTATACACTCGTCCCTGTTAAGCGTTAGACGCATATATCTACCTATAACATGAAATTTGAGCCCTTTTAAAAATGTGCGCTAATTTGACCAAACCATATCATGTTTCATTTGCATTGTACTAGTACCATAAGGTGTGGGGTGTTATATCCTCCCCCGTATAGGAACATTTATCCTCGAATGTTAGCACAATAAGATAGCTTAATGAAGTTTCAACCTTTACTTACACAAACTTTTGACAACATACTGAGTGTTCAATAACACGTACCTATTAGTGTTCTGATTCTTCATATTGTACATCCTATTTAGCTTCAAATATGTAAAGGGTAGTTTAATTTCATCGCGTCCTCGGCCTCCCTTGTTATTTCTTCTGCTTGCTGGTTTCTCAAAAGTACTTTTACTGAAGCTATTTCCTTATTGCTTATCTTCTTAGCTTGACGATCTAGAATAACAATAGGCACCTCTTCATATGTTAGATCTCCTGTAACCTGTAAATGCTCAATAGGAGTGATACAAGATGGATCACCTATGCATTTTCAATGCATTGAGACATGAAAAACTGCTAAACCATTGAAAGCTCTTGGGGTAGTTCTAGTTCATATGCTACCTGCCCAAACCTCTTAATAATTTTATATGGCCCTATGTAACGTGGGCTCAGGTTTCCTTTCTTACAAAATCTCATAACCCCTTTCATTGGAAACACCTTTAAAAATACCCAATCCCCATCTGAAAATTCCAGTCCTCTGCTTCTAGCATTGGCATATAATTTATGATGACTTTGGGCTATTTCTAGCCTCTGCTATATTACCTTAACTTTTTCCATGGCTTGTTGTATTAGATCTAGACTAAGTAAGGTGGTTTCGACCTATATTTCATCCCATACAAAGCTTCGTGAGGTGCCATCTTGATACTCACGTGGTAGCTATTATTATAGGCAAACTCAATAAGTGGCAAATGGTCCATCCACTACCTTTAAAGTTTAATGCACAAGCTTGCAACATATCTTCAAGTGTCTAAATGGTGCGTTCTGCTTGACCGTCTGTTTGAGGGTGGAAAGTTGTACATAAATTCACTTGTGTCCCTAAACTCCTTTGGAAGGACTTCCAAAACTTTGCAGTGCATTGAGCTCATCGGTAAGATACAATGAAGATTGAGACTCCATGTAGCATGACTATCTCTTTTAGGTATAGCTTGGCATACTCTTTAGCTGTATAATCACTCCTAATTGGCAAGAAGTGTGCTGACTTTGTAAGTCTGTCAACTATTACCCGTATAGAGTCAAACTTCATAAATGAGGAAGGCAAACCTGTAACAAAATCCATATTGACCATATCCCACTTCCATGTTGGAAGTTCTATACACTGTATATAACCTCCTGGCTTTCAGTGTTCTATTTTCATTTGGTGGCAATTTTGACGTTGAGCCACAAATTCTGCAAGGTACTTTTTCATGCCTCCCCACCAAAACATTCCCTTTAGGTCATGGTACATCTTAGTTGATACTGGATGGATGGAATATCAGGAATGATGGGCTTCTTCCATTATCCTCTTTATTAATCCATTAATATTAGGCACATATAATCTATTTTAGCAGTAAAGTACTCCATTCTGTGCAAGGTCAAAGCCTTTTACCATACCCTGACTCACCTTTTCCTTAAGCTGTCATAGAACAGGATCTTCGAACTATTTTTCTTTCACCTCCATTACCAATGAAGACTCCGCAGCACTATGCACAAATAACCCCTTCCATCGGAGTTTCAAGAAGGTGAACTCCAAAACTGGCTAGCTGACATAGATCCTTAGCCATTCCATGGCTTATCATAGCTGGATCATTGGTATTCATGTTTGTCTTATGACTCAGAACCTCGACTACCACATTTGCCTTCCCCGGATGGTATAGTATATCAACATCATAATCCTTTATTAGCTCTAGCCATCTCCACTGTTTTAAGTTCAGGTCTTTCTGCTTAAAAATGTATTGCAGGCTCTTATGGTTAGTATATATGTCAATGTGAACCACATACCAATAGTGGCACCATATTTTCAAAGCAAACACAACTGCTGCTAGCTCAAGATAGTGTGTTGGATAGCTTCTCTCATATGGTCGTAGTTGTCTAGATGCGTAATTAATTACTCTATCATGGTGTGTCAACTCACACCCTAAGCCAACTCCTAAAGCATCGCAACATACTGCATACCCCTCAGTGCCTTGTAGAAGTAGTAGCACAGGCGCAGAAGTTAGCTTATTTTTCAGTTCCTGGAAGCTTCTTTCACACGCATTATTCCATTGGAACTTGGTTGCCCTATGTGTCAGCTTTGTTAGGGGTGCAAAATAGAAGAAAAACCTTCAACAAAACCTTTTGTAATAACCTGCCAAGCCTAGGAAGCTCTAAACTTCCATGGTATTGTCGGTCTTGGCCAGTCTTTCACAGCTTCTATCTTTTGTGAATCAACCCTTATTCCCTTATCAGACGTAATATGACCCAAGAATGCCACTGATTTTAGCCAAAATTCACATTTAGAAAACTTGGCATACAACTATTGATGACACAGATTCTGTAACACCTGTCGCAAGTGATCTGCATAGTCCTCTTCTGACCTTGAATATACCAAAATATCATCTATAAACACTACGACAAACACATCCAAGAATGGCTTGAATACCCTGTTCATCAGATCCATAAAAATTGCTGGTGCATTCGTTAGTCAAAATGACATAACAAGAAATTCAAAGTAACCATAGCACGCATTCTAAAAGCAGTCTTAGGCATATCTTTCTCCTTCAATCTCACTTGGTAATAACCTGATCTTAAATCAATTTTTGAAAATCATTTGGCACCTTATAACTGATCAAATAAATCATCAATCCTGGGAGGGGGTATTTATTCTTAATTGTCACCCTATTCAATTATAGATATTCAATTCATATTCTCAAGGTGCCATCCTTTTTGCGTAAAAATAACACTGGTGTACCCCAGGCGGACACACTAGATCTTGTGAAACCCTTATCCAATAAGTCTTTTACCTGCTCTTTTAATTCCCATAATTCTGCTAGGCCCATTCTATATGGAGGGATAGAAATAGGTTGAGTTCCTGAAAATAAGTCAATACCAAAATCTATTTCTTGTTCAGGACGTAAGCATGGAAGTTGTTCAGGGAATACATCGACAAATTCATTCACTACTGGAACTGATTGAAGAGTTGGTGATTCTGCCTCCATATCCCTCACTCGAACTAGATGACATATATACCCCTTGGATATTATCCTTCTTGCCTTAAAATAATAGATAAACTTGCCCTTTGGCACCCCAACATTGCCTTCCCATTCAATAACTGCCCCATTTGGAAAGTGGAAGTACACTCTCTTAGTTCGGCAATCTACAGTGGCATAACAAGAAGCTATCCAATCCATGCCGATTATAACATCAAATTCCACCATTTCTAACTCAATTAGGTAAGCCAATGTGTCACTATCACAAACAGTTAATATACAGTCATAATAAACCCTTCTAGCTATAATAGACTCACCAGTTGGTGTGGACAATTCAAATTGGTTGCTCAATAATTTGGGTGTTCTCTTAAGCTTTCTAGCAACTAGTGTAGCGATATATGATAGTGTTGAACTAGGGTCAATTAATGCATATACGTTATGTGAAAAGATGGACAATGTACCTGTAGCCACATCGGGTGATGCTTCCAAATTTTGCGGACTCCCCAGAGCATAAGTGCGATTCTGGACTCCGCTAGAGCTAGCTGCACCTCTCACACCTCTACCATGACACATAGGTTCTTGTAGACACCTACCTACTGGAGTAACTGATGAGGATGATGCAACAACTGAACAAGTAGGTTTTGCTATACCACCCATATGTCTCCTTGAGCAATCCCTTATCATATGACCTAGCGCACCACACCAATAACGAACATCTTTCCCAACACGACATATACCCGGATGACTCCTTCTACACAATTTACAAGGCTTCTTAGGAGTCATTGATTGGCCTGCCGAATATCTTGTTGTCTGTATACCTTGTCTCTCACCTTGTTGACCAAACTGATTACTTTGAGACCCTTGAAGTTGTGGTGGAACACTAGCTGCAGAGTAGGAGGAGGATGGCCTAGGCGGTCTATTAGGAAACCGAGGCCTAAGCTCACTTGGAACAGTGGAAACTGCCCTGTAGATCTGTCTCTTTGGGCCTACCCCCTTTCCAACTCTTGTATCCTTCTCCTATGCCTCTAATCCTATAATATTTGTGTAAAATCCTGTATTCTTTCTATGTCCATATCTTCGTTCAAGTAAGCAATGGTACTGTCTCTGACTAGATACGTATATAATCTATCCACATATCGATGAACTCTATCTGCCATTGTAGCAACTACATTAGGAGCATACCTTGCCAGGGAATTAAATTATACTCCCTCACACTCGTATTCCCTTTGTGGAGGTTCAGGAACTGATCTTCACGAGCCTCTCGGATCTCTAATGTCAAGTAATGGTCATGAAATGCCTCTCTTAACTCTTACCAGGTAGTTGGAGGTGCATCTATGCCCTTAGATTGCTTCCAATCTTCATACAACAATATAACCACACCCTTCAATCTATAGGTCGCTAACTTGACTGCTTCTGTACCACTTACGTGCATAACATCTAAAGTATGCTAAATCTGATTAATAATATCCTAGGGGTCTTCATTAGGATCCCAGTGAATGCTAGGGGGTCCAAATTAACAAAATCACGTATCCTTGTACCAGCTGCCCTATTCGTACCACCGGTACCCATAACGGGACCTTTCTGCCTTTGACCTTGGCCAGCAACTATATGAGTCAATAGTTGGACTGCATTTCTTAAATCCTGTACTGTAGTATCGACAGGTGGTTCTAGGGGAATTGCACTACTTCTCGGTTCATCAGGAGATGGAGGAGTTGGAGATGTCTGTGATAAAGACTTCTCTCGAACCTCATCTTGTTGTCTCACCTGGCTGGGTATACCAACCACCATTTCTACTCCCTTCCCTTTACCTTTGTTCTTCCTAGTTTCTGGCATACTTGCAGTACAAAACAATTTAGGGGTTAGACACAATCCACCTATTATACTTAGCTGTATGGCACGATCTAAAGAATGAAAATAAAGTGACAACTCCTAAATGCCATGTAGCCTCATGCTTAGAAATATGGTGCACAACACATCTATAAACAAGACACTACATAGACATGACTTTGTAGACTCTCTAGGATGACCCGCTCTGATACCACTTTTGTCACACCCCAAAGTACCGTTAGGGCGGACTGGTACCCACTGCCGATAAGCCTCTACAGAACCAACCTTTATCTATGCGCTTTCTATACATATTACAAGAGATTTCTTCCTTTGACATGCCTTTAAGAAGATAAACAGTGATAACAAGCCAAAAGGAAATGCATATGACTAGGTCATTGGGGCCATGGTGTTTAAAGTACGAGACATGACCACACTTTAATTCACATAGTCTACAAAGCCTCTAGGTAAGAGCAATGTCACGCCCCAAAGTCTAGTTAGGGCAGACAGGCACCCGTTGCCGATAAGGCTCGGGAGAACCAACTTATATCTAAGCATTTTGCATACATATTATAAGTGACATCTA
>JAOTQR010000092.1:7015183-7028886 GCA_025774065.1 Solanum ossicruentum
AAAGAAATGCAAAGCCAAAGGGAAATGGTTCCAGCTAGTGAAAAAGAATGAGAATTAAAGAGGATGTACTATGATTTAAGGGACGTGTCGCACGCCGTGACGGATACTATGATTCGAAGGTCGTGTTGCATGCCGCGACGGTTACTATGATTCGAGGGACGTGTCGCATGCCGCGATGAATACTATGATTTGAGGGTCGTGTCGCACTCCGCGACAGATACATGGTCCATGTGTGGCCCCCATGGATTCTGACTAAGGCATGTTTATGATCAGCGGATGTGTATCACTAGGACAGACATGCATCGTTTTACGTGGCATTGCATTGCATTGTATTACATCTTATTATCATTTATAAACGTATGAATGTTTTTGTGAAACTTGTGATAGATGCACTTGATCTCTGGTATTGTTGATATATAATAGTTGTTGTGGTTATTGAGCTATCTGCTATGTACATTGTGAACTGCTACACTAGATTAATTTTATGCAGGTTGTAGTTGTAGGGGTTTGATTGGAGTGTTGGGGGTACCAGTATTCTATATTACTTAATTTTATGTTTAGTAGTTAACCTGCTGAGTACCGTGTGTTTGGTACTCACCCCTCTTACTATAACAATTTTGTAGGTTGCGAGCCCGGATTGTCGTGATCTCTCTACTTTCCTTGTCAGTGGCTTCCTATGGAGATTGTGAGAGGCAGTTGTTTGTCATCCCAGCTGACTTCTTACTCCTATTTATGATTTTGTTCTATTCTAGAGACAATGTCATTTGATACTTGTGTTTCCTTTCGAATCTATTGTAATAGATTAGAAGCTTGTACACGTGACAACCAGATTTTTGGGAGATTTTCATTAAGTTAACTTATTATCCATAATTGAACTTCCATTTTTATTACAATTCTATATTTTTAATGTTATAGTTGGGTTGCAGGCTGACTTGTCTTGGTGAGATAAGATGAGTGCCATCACGCCCATTTTTGGGTCGTGACAGATATTATCCACTATAGCTGCGCATCTTTAGTGGAGTGTGAATATGGCACTGATGCTGAGTCAGAAAGTGGTTCTAGAGATACAGAAAAGTTAAATGATGATGAGTATAACTTTGAGCAATTAGAGAGAATTAAGATGCAAAAAAATAGAGAAGTAAATGACAAGCTCAGTCATTACAAGGAACTTCATCCTTCCATGACCTACAAGGACTTGAATGAGGCAAGAAAAATTGTGAATTTATATGCCCTTGCAAATGCCAAACCTATAGTAGTGGTAAAAAGTGACAGAACCAAATTGAAGTATAAATGCATGATTGGTTGTCCATTTGTCCTTATTTCAAAAGATGGCCATGGTCTAGGTTTTAGGATTAAAACATTGAAGACAAATCACAATTGTGAGGATGCATTTAAAAATCCTAGAGCTTGCACAAGTACTTTAGCATAATATTTCAAGAGTAAGTTGCAGAATAATCCTCAGTACAAGCTTAAAGATATGAGACAAGACTTGAAAGATGAATTCAACCTGAATACTAATACCTCAAAGTTGAAAAGGGCCAAGAGGATGGCCTTTCAAAAAATGCAAGGCAGCTTCTTAGATGATTTCAACAGAATAGAGGCTTATGCAAATGAGATTAGGTTGAGCAATCCTGGTAGTGATGTTGTGATCAATTTATCAAAAGATGAGTTGGAACAAGGTAAAAGAAGGTTTCTTAGAATGAATATTTGTTTCAATGCACTAAAGTTGGGATGAAAAGAAGGATTGAGGCCTTTTATTAGACTAGATGGGACCTTCTTGAAGGGTCAATGCAAGGGACAATTGTTGGTTGCTATGGGACAAGACTGTCAGAATTCCTTTTATCCATTGTGTGACGTCCCGTCCAAATTCTGCCCCAAAATCAGCGCAACAAGGTGTCAGCCACATCCCGGAAGACCCAGGAAGCTTCCAAAGTTGTTGGAACAGTAAAGTAACCGTTAGAACAGTGATCTGGTCATTGCTATAGTGATCTGGCCGTTGCTACAGTGTTTTGATCGTTGGGAGGGACTTTATGTGTAAATATTAATTACATGTTGGCCCTTAGGGAGTTGTATATATAGGAGGGCCATTTTCAATTGTTAGGCATCAAGAAAAGCACACAAAACATAGAGATCATCAAGCAAAGCATTGTATAGCTTTCAAATTCTCTAATAAAGAGTTATTTCTTTGTCCCTCCAGATATTCAAGTTCCTTCATAGTCTTTTGCTTAGTCTTTCAAAGTTCTGCCAAGCATTAGAGTTAGGCTGACTAGCAACTTGAGCATTAAAAGTTTGCTAGGCTACACAGTTCGTTGGAATTACGACCAAGTCTGTGATAGTTGGTATTAGAGCCTAAGGTTCGTAGACCGTCGGAATATCAGGAAGAATGGAAGGCACAGGTGAGATCACCCAAGTTGGCAAGAAGAGATCCAGGAGCCAGAGGTCTCGCTCCAGGGAGGCCACAGTGGAGATGGAGAAACGGCTAGCCAAGATGGAATTAGCCATGGTCGACGGGCAGGAGAAGTTCAAGGAGGTCGACCAAGGCCTAGACGGATTGCGGGAAGAGATGCAATCCACCATGAACTAAGTCCTGGACCAATGTTTCGATAATGTGAAGGTTGTGGAGTAGACTCACAAGGCAGAGATTTCTTTATTGCGGGAAGAGCTAGGGAGGCTCTTGCGCAAGCTAGAGAGCACGGAAGAGGAGCTCAGTCTGTGCAAAAGGGCTCTTGCCTAAGGGGATACGAGCATGTCCAAGGTAAGGACTGCACCTTCCAACTTAGATGTTCCACGACCCAAATCTTACAAAGGGTCCAGAAATGCCAAGGAACTAGATAACTTCATTTGGAGCATGGAGCAATACTTTAGGGTGCTCGCCATGACTGACGAAGCCCTCAAGGTAGATATGGCTAGTCTCTACCTTGAAGACATTGCGATGGTGTGGTAGAGGAGGAGACAGGGAGTCTTCAAAAAAGGCACTTGCTCCATCAGCACATGGGTGGAATTCAGGGCAGAACTCAAGAAGCAGTTCTAGCCCAGCAATGTGGAAGAGGAGGCTCGTGGCAAGCTGAGGCGACTTCAACACAAAGGAAGCATATGGGAGTACGTGAAGGAGTTCACTGAGGTACTACTTGAGATCCCTGACAAGGAAGCTTTCTTTGCCTTCATGGATGGGTTACAACAGTGGGCTAGGCTTGAAATCCAAAGGAGAGGAGCTCAAGACTTGACCACTATTATTTCCATTGCCGAGTCCCTTATTGAGTTTAGGAAAGTGGAGAAACTTAAACCCAAGGACAAGGGCGGCAACGGAAAGAGTGGGGGAGACCCACATCGAGGCAAGGAGGCGACGGAAAGGGTAAAGGGACCCAAGGAGACCAAGATCCCCGATTATTTGCTTCTTTTGTGAAGGGCCACGCAAGGCGAGAGAATGCCCCAAAAGAGCAAACTCTCGGCCTTGATAGAGGAACACGACCAGCAGGAGGTGAAGATAGGGGCCATATGACTCCTCAGTACAATCGAGGCAAAGGTAGAGGTGCCTAAAAACGAGAAGAAGGGGAGGTTATTCGCTGAAGCCAAGATCGGAAGGCACACCGTGAAGGCATTAGTTGACATAGGAGCCGACAACAACTTCCTCACCCTTTAGGAGGCCAAAAGGATGGGCATCCACTATGAGACAAGTCGTAGTTGGATTAAAGGGGTAAATTCTACACCAACGGAGACCTTTGGAGTGCTAGGAACGTAAAGGTGAGCTTAGGCAATTGGAACGACCACATAAACTTCTCAATCGTAACCACGGATGATTATCCACTTGTTTTGGGTATTGAATTCATGGACCAAGTGAAGGTCGTCCCAATTCCCTTTGCAAACTCGCTGTGCATCTTGGAGGAGGGTAACACTCATCTTGTTCCACTAGAGCAGGAAACCCGACTCCAGGAGAAGCAGATTTCAGCCATGCAACTCGCCAAAGGGGTGAAGAAGAAGGAGCCAACCTACCTTGTAGCCTTGTAGGAAGAAGCTGTTGTTCCACCAGTTGAAGCCTTGCCCTAAGGAGTCCAGGACGTCTTGAAGGAGTTCAAGAATGTGATTCCGCCCGAGTTGCGAAAGAAGTTGCCACTAAAGAGGGAGGTGGACCATAAAATAGAGTTGGTACCTAGTGCCACTCCGCCTGTGGAAGTGCCATACCGCATAGCGCCTCTGGAGCTCGAGGAATTATGGAGGCAATTGAAGGAATTGATGGAGATGGGGTATATTCGTCCATCAAAAGCGCCCTATGGAGCACCGGTGTTGTTCCAAAAGAAGCATGACGGATCACTCTGGTTATGCATCGATTACCGGGCACTCAACAAGATCATGGTGAAGAACAAGTACCCTATCCCACTCATTGCCAATCTATTTGATCAACTTGGGTAAGCACGATGGTTCACCAAGTTGGATTTGTGATCAGGGTACCACCAAGTCAGAATCACCGAAGGAGACGAACTAAAGACTACTTGTGTCACGAGATGGTTCATACCAATTTCTGGTCATGCCTTTAGGACTCACCAACACGCCAGCGACGTTTTGCACCCTCATGAACCGTGTCCTACAAAAATTCTTGGACAAGTTCGTGGTGGTGTACTTAGACGACATTGTCATCTATAGCAATATGTTGAAGGATCATGTAAGTCATTTAATACAAGTCTTCCAAGTACTCCAGGCGAACGAGCTGTATGTGAAGAAGGAGAAATGCGCCTTTGCTCAACAAGAGGTCTCCTTCTTAGGACACATTTTCGAAGAGGGCAAGCTCAGGATGGATGAGTCCAAGGTCCGGGCAATACAAGACTGGGAGCCACCAAGGAAGGGGCCCGAACTTCGATCTTTCCTTGAGTTGGCCAATGACTATCGAAAGGTCATCAAAGGCTATTCTGCTATAGCCGCTCCCCTCACAGATCTACTGAAGAACAACCGGACCTGAGAGTAGGATGGGAAATGCCAGGTAGCGTTCGAGGCGCTAAAGGCAGCCGTGATCCAAGAACCAGTGTTGGTCTTGCCTGACCACACCAAACCATTCGAGGTGCAGATGGACGCTTTAGAATTTGCCTTGAGAGGCATCCTGATGCAAGAAGGGCATCCAGTGGCTTACGAGAATCGTAAGCTAAATGATGTGGAGAAGCACTACACGGCCCAAGAGAAGGAGATGACCGCTGTAGTGCACTGTCTGAGAAGTGGAGGCATTATCTGCTAGGTACCAAGTTTGTGGTAAAGACAGATAATGTCGCCACAAGTTACTTCCTTAAGCAGAAGAAGCTGATACCTAAACAGGTCAGGTGGCAGGCCTCCTT
The DNA here is from genome assembly GCA_025774065.1 of Solanum ossicruentum. Classification (NCBI taxonomy): domain Eukaryota; kingdom Viridiplantae; phylum Streptophyta; class Magnoliopsida; order Solanales; family Solanaceae; genus Solanum; species Solanum ossicruentum. The sequence goes on from JAOTQR010000092.1 coordinate 7,020,502, forward strand.
AGCCGAGTTCGACTTTGTAATAGTGTATAAGCCAGGCAAGGGGAACGTCGTGGAAAATGCCTTAAGCAGGAAGGCCGAACATGCCTCCATCACAAGCCCAAATTTCCCAATGGTTGACCGTATAAAGGAGGAGTTGGAGCAAAACACGAAAGCCAAAAATTTATTAGGCCTGGAAAGTCAGGGGAAGATGCGCCACTTCTGGCCTGAGGACGGGTTGCTCCTCACCAAGGGAAACTGGGTATACGTGTCGAAATGGGGAGGCTTAAGGAAGGAAATCATCAAGAAGTGCCATGACACCAGGTGGGCAGGTCACCCTGGAGTACGGAGGACCATGGCACTCATAGAGCGAGCTTACTACTGTCCCCAAATGAGGGATGATGTGGAGCTCTATGTAAAGACTTGTCTTGTGTGCCAGCAAGACAAAGTGGAGCAACGTCCCGCAGCCAGTCTATTTGAGCCATTTCCCATAGCGTAGAAACCATGGGAAAGAATTTCCATAGACTTCATCACATGTCTGCCGAAATCTGAAGGGTCCAACAACATTATGGTCATCGTGGACTGATTCAGCAAGTGTGGAGTATTCATACCGGTCCCAACCAAGTTCAATGCTGAGGACGCTGCCCGATTGTTCTTTAAACATGTGGCGAAATATTGGGGAATTTCAAAGACCATAGTCAGTGACCAGGACACACGTTTCACGGGTAGATTCTGGATGGAGCTCTTCAAAATATTGGGGTCTGAGCTTAACTTTTCCACAAGCTTTCAGCCATAAATGGATGGCCATATGGAGAGGGTGAATGCTTTGCTGGAGCTATACTTGCGGCACTATGTCAGTGCCAATCAGAAGGATTAGGCTAAGCTACTCGACATCGCCCAGTTTTCTTATAATTTACAGAAGAGTGAATCAACTGGGGCGAGTCCGTTTGAGTTGGCCACGGGACAACAGTCAATGATGCCACAAAACTATGGCCATTGGTCACAGAGGGACTAATCCTTCAGCTTACAAGTTTGCCAAGGGATGGCATGAAAAGACAAACTTGGCAAAGTCTTACTTAGCAAAGGCTACGCAGAAAATGAAGAAGTGGGCCGATGCTAAGAGGCAACACCTGGAGTTTGAGGAAGGAGACTTAGTCATGGTGAAGCTTCTTCCTCATCAAAGCCAACGGTTAGTCAAGGTACACAAGGGGCTAGTGAGGTGATATGAGGGATCGTTTCCCGTGGAGAAATGCATTGGCAAACTAGCCTACTACTTGACTCTACCCTCACACTTGGAAATGCATCCTGTTTTTCATGTGAGTCTATTGAAGCCGTACCATTAGTATGAGGATGATCCAAGCCAGGGTGAGTCCAAGAGAGCACCAACAGCCATCACAACGGTGCCGGAGCGAGAAATGGAGGAAATTCTCGCGCACCGAGTCGTTCCCAGACGGGGGACTCATCCCAGCTACACCGAGTACTTTGTCAAATGGAAAGGGTCTCCCGACACCGAGGCGAGCTGGGAACATGATCTGACATTGTGGGACTACCAGGATCTTATCCGAGTGTACAAGGAGGATGTGCCGAGGACGGCGCCAGATTGAGTGGGGGAGATTGTGACGTCCCACCCAAATTCTGCCCTAAAATCAACGCAGAAATGTGTCAGCCGCGCCCCGGAAGACCCAAGAAGCTTCTAGAGCCGTTGGTACAGTAAAGTAGCCGTTGGAATAGCGATCTGGTCGTTACTACAGTGTTTTGACTTTTGGGAGGGACTTTGTGTGTAAATATTAATTACACGTTGGCCCTTAGGGAGTTGTATATATAGGAGGGCCATTTTTATTTGTTAGGCATCAAGAAAAGCATACAAAAAAAGAGATCATCAAGCAAAGCATTGTATAGATATCAAATTCTCTAATAAAGAGTTTTTCTTTGTTCCTCCAGATATTCAAATTCCTTCATAGTCTTTTGCTTAGTCTTTCAAAGTTCTGCTAAGCATTAAAGTTAGGCTGACTAGCAACTTGAGCGTTAAAAGCTTGCTAGGCCGCACGGTTCGTTGTAATTACGACCAAGGCCGTGACAATTGGCATGGGCTGTAGTGGATAAAGAGACAACTAGGACATGAACATGATTTCTACAACTCTTGAACAATTCATTGAATCTGAAAAATGGTGAAAGTGTCATCTTTATCTCTGATATGCAAAAGGTAAGCAATTTTGTTGTGCTTATCTTAATCATTATGTCCATTCTTTGTAACAATTGGTAACTGCATAGTTATTTAATGCAATTTGACATGTACAGAGACTGTTACATGCAGTGGCAAATGTCCTTCCTTTGCGTCAGCACAGGTACTTTGATATGCTTTGATTATTTTTGTACTCTTGACACCTATCCCTGTTTCTGTGTATCAGAAGGTAAGCAGATTCTTTTTTGTTTCTGTGGATCAGATTTGCACCTATGTTTGATTATTTTTGCTTTAATGTTTTAGAACCTTTAATGCTGGTGTTTAATCTTGTTGATTTGTATCAATAATCATGAGTTTTTCTTAATGCATCTATTGAATCTGGCGTACTCATATAGCCGTTGTTCTGTTAAATTATCCAGCTAGGACAAAGTCTTCTATGGTTTGGTTTTCGTACCTATTAATGTTTGTTCTTTGTTTTGGTTGTTTGTACCTGATATGCTTGTTCTTTAACTCCCAGATCTGGCTGCTGGTTACTTTAACCATTCATTTTAATGAATATAGGTATTGTGTTAATTATTCACTACTTATACTTTATCTTGGCTGCTTGTTTTTAACTCCAGTTCTGGCTGCTGGTTACTTTAAATTTATCTTGGCTGCTGGTTACTTTATTTTTATCATTTTTACTAACCATTTAATTTTAATGAATATAGGTATTGTGTTAGACATATTGAGGCCAACTGGATGAAGAGATTTAGGTCAGGAGAGATGAAAAATCTACTTTGGTGGGCTGCTTGGAGTACTTATGAAGAATACTTTAAGGATCAGCTGAGTGCACTTGGTGCATTGTCAAAGAGTGCTGCCCAGGATTTGCTTACATATCCACCTGAGATGGTGCAGGGTATATTTGGATACTTTATGTAAAAATCAAATGGTGGATAATAATTTCACAGAGTCCTTCAACTCTTGGATCCTAGAAGCAAGAGGCAAGCCAATTTTTTAAAATGCTTGAAGATATAAGAAACAAGGTGATGAACAGATTAAGAAAGAAGGAAGAGAGTATAACCAAATGGACTGCTAATTGCAGTCCTTATTGCATGAAAATAGCTCAGTTATGTAATGTTGATTCCAATGGTGATCTTGGGTATGAAGTATCTGAAGGTGATGATAGACACACAGTGAACTTGGTGGAGAAAAAATGCGCCTGTAGATCATGGCAGCTGACTGGCATCCCATGCCCTCATGCCACCAGAGCAATGCTATACCAGAAAATAGAACCAAGCACTGAAATTAATTGGTGGTATAGTAAGGAAGCTTACTTGTTGACACATAAGGCCAAGTTGATGTCTGTAAGAGGTGAGAAATTCTGGAATGTATTGCTGGAACATGCAATGGACCGACCTGATCTTATGAAGATAGTTGGATGACCAAAGAACAAAAGAACTAGGGAAAAGGATGTTGCAACTAAAAGGGCAGGAGAGTGGGCTCACTCAAGAAAAGGAACTAAGATGACATGTAGTACGTGTGGTCTATCAACTCACAATGCAAGGACATGCAAGGTAACAACTTATTTACCTATCTCATTGCTGTTATTTTGATTGTACCCCTAAGTTTTTAACACAGAAACATGGTATTTTCAGATTGGTACAGAAGAACAAGAGGCTACATTGAACAAAAAAAGGGGCAGAATTGAAGAAGAAGATGAAGTTCATGATTTTAACAGTTCAGCTCTTGTACCAACACAAGAAGAAGAACTTCACTTCATGCCTACACCTGGACTGTCTCAAGAACAATTTGAACCATTTGATCCTGTTACAGAGCCTGAAAGTGATCCTGATACAAGACCTCAAGTTGAATCTGAACATCTCACAGAACTGAAGATGAGGATGAATCAACCAAGGCCATCAGGAAATAGAGTGATATCGTTTAGAGGAGATCATGCTGGAATTAGTGAAGAAACAGATTTGCCTTACTCACCCACTTAGCTCACTTGAAAAGGAAAGGAAGTTGTCACCAGCAACCAGCTAGAAAGGGAGAAAGAGAAGAAACTGGGCAAGTTGAAGACAAAAAAAGCAAATGGGTCAATCCAGATTTGAGTTTTTGCATCAAGTACAATTTTGTGCTTCTGGTATAATTCACCGGTTCACCTATGTTTGGATTATGCTTTAAGTTTGTATCTGATGGTATAGTTCACCTGTGTTTGGATTATGCTTTTGTTTTTCAGTTTTGTTCTTACCCAGATCGTGAAATCGATTGAACTATCATTGGTTGTTAATGAAGATTTATGTCTGCAAGCTGTTGTTAATGTTATTAATGTTGGATCAAGAGATTGCATCTGTTCTGAGAGTGGCATTCAGTTTTTGGAGGATAAGTATTTTGATGGAGGTGATGTTTTGAGTACTGACACTAGGATTGAGGAGAGTATATGTGGTAGTGTATACCAAACTGCACATGTTGGGAATTTTTTGTACCACTTTAACAATATAATTGCTGGATTTTATCTGTTTGATCTGAATGTTGTGGAGGTAGTGTTGACTGATGGTTCTGTTGGAGATAGAGTCTTTGATGTTTACATTCAAGAGCAGAAGGTGAGAATCAGTCCATTTATCATCCGTGCATGTTATGCAAATGCTGCAGTTTTAATGTTGGATTTGTGCTGAAATTTTGTGTAGGTCATTTTGGCATTAGACATCTTGGCTCGTGTGGGAGCAATAAACCCCTGCTGAAGTGGAAATAATCATTAGAAGCTCAAAATTCCACAGGTGGAGTCTGGGGCTTTATTTTTGCTTACGGCAGTTTCATTAGCAGGTAATGAGTCTCCTCTGCACACAGCTTGTTTGAGTGTCCGTCTAGAGTTTGCTATGGAGATAATTGACCTGAGTTTACTCGATTTCAACGATGTTGAGAAATATTGCAAGAAAGCTAGATTGTTATCAAGATTTATAAACTGACAGCTACTTGAATAACATCTTCCTGTATTTTGTTCTTCTGTTGAGGTTCAATCAGGATGTGTTTGAGATTCCAAATCAATATTCATTACAATCTCTTTTCAGATATTTTTTCATCCAATCATCCTTGTTAATTGGTGATAACTGAAAATGAACCTGTGGATGCGTTTCATACTGATACAAACTAAAATATCCTTGTGAATTTGTTTATAAATGATCTTATATGAAAGTAGCTTGACATGTTTTCAATTAGTAAATGTATCTGAGGAAGCTTCATCATATAAGAAGCAATTCCTATCAGATTTTGCAGATATGATTCAGTCCAAATGTAAATATGCTTTAGCCACTGGAGTTCACTTATGTTGAAAATATGATGGTTGGAAGTGAAGTTGATGAGTTTGGCATTCCTCTTCTTATGTTCACAGTAAAGCAACATGTTGAATTGCAAGAAGATGTCAAGGCTTCTAAGGAACTTTATAACAAGGTTTTGGATTTAAAAGGTAAGGGATCAATACATTACACCACTTATAAGAGCAATTAGTTCATTATTATATGCTTGTTTGACTCTATTGAATTGCTTCAGGGAACGCCCAAGAGATAGCTGCAGGAGCTTCAAGAACAAAATATGTAAACTTAAAAACCTGCAGAAAGTTTTCTGTTAGATAAACTAAAGGTCTGCTTTGATACAATTTATGAGTTTTATCTTCTTTGTGCTTCGTTGACCTTACAATAAAATGCACGCTCCATTTTCAACTACATTACATCGACACTCTTCATTCATACTTGTTGCACTCGATTCAATCCACCTTTAAAAAAATAGAGAGCCAGTCAAGCGAGCAATGAGAATGAAGAAGAAGAGCAGCCAAACTTTAGCACAACTAGAAACTGTACTACAACTTCACTAACAAATACAAACTTCAACATAAGTAGTACAACAAGAACAAACGTTAACTTCCCCAAAACAAAAAACAGGACGTTAATTCACTTTATGATCCCTACAACAAACACAGAATTAAAACGACAATGATCATTTTCAACTTTCTGATTTTCTTCTCTAAAATCATAACTTTCCAGTCTCTTGTGCTGAAAAAAAATTCATTTCTTCACATTTTTCATCTCAAATTGTCCTTTTCAGCCACTTCGTATCCATTTCAATTTGTTTCTTTCAACCTTCATAACATCCAATTTACCCTTTAGGTCCCCATTATGACAGCTACTGCTCTTGGCGGAAATTCTTCTTTGTCTTGTCATGCCCAATATCCACATGAAGTGATCTACATTTAGTACATATATTCCACCATCACAATTCTGGAATGTATTACACAAGGACTTACTACTAATCTAACCAATAAAATTTTGTGTATAAACGTTCAAATCTCTAATTATTTTACAACTTACTTTGGGTCTTGAACATTTGTAGAACCTTCTACCCGCATTTCTATCGGTCCAAGCTGTCAAATTTACCGCATTGAGTCCACAATGACATCTTCTTGCATATGGTGGTTCAAGTGAATTGGTAGAGGATACAGACATTGCTTCGAAATTCTACAAGTGAAGAAAGCTTCTTCAAGAAATGGAGGCCAAACGGAGAGATGGAACGATGAACAAAGAAATAGAGGCGAAAGGAAGAATTGGAACAATGGAAGAATTGGAGGCCAAACGGAGAGTGGGAAATAAGGGACAAGACCTAATTAGATACCTTTTAACTTATTTTGAACGGGTCGGGTTTTAGGATTTTTTTTTGGGATCCTAAGTGGCATACTTATATGGATATATACGTGGCAAAATTTATGACAACTCGGATGCCAAGTAAGCCCAAATAGAGAGTTGGATGTTGGGGGATAGGAGTGGCTCAATACCTTGATGGTAAGGGTATTTTTGAGTCCAAAAATTGTTTAAGGGTATATATGAGCTAATTCGGATATATTAAGGGTAAAAATGACTCTTATTCGTACTAATTTATTACTTTTGACTTATAAGTTAAAAAGGAAAAATCAATACAATCACTCTTAATCAAGGTAAGAAATTATAATATTTAAGGTTTATAAAGTAGCCGGATGAATCAAAAGTTTATATCTTGCCTCTTTTTTTTTTTTTGTTTAAATAAATAAATAAAATGTATGCTTTTTATAACCTATTAAGCAAAAATAATAATGAATGAACACTAACTGAATAAGAAAGGAATTTATATAAGGTAAAATTAAACCCCGATAATAACCACTAAGTATGTAAGCTAACTTTGCTATATTAAAATCACAAATAATCTTTAAAATATTGACTCAATTTTTTACCTTTCATCGAAGGATTTGGCTCCCCTCCATTATTAAAAGTTTATATCTTGTCTCTTTTTTTTGGGTTTAAATAAATAAAAATTTATGCTTTTTATAACCTATTAAGCAAAAATAATAATGAAGGAGCGCTAACAAAGTAAGAAAGAAATTTATATAAGATAAAATTTAAACTCCAATAATAACTACTAAGTATGTATCCTAACTTTATTATATTAAAATCATAAATAATTTTAAAATATTGAGTCAATTTTTTGCCCTTCATTAAAGAATTTGACCCCCTTTCATTACACATTCTCTCAATTTCCTCAAGTGTATATTTAGATGAGTGATATGTGATATATCTAAAATCTAAAGATCTAGATTAAATTAATTTTACAAACCTTTTAACATAGTTAAAAAACAAATAAGGAAAAAGATTTGCCAATTTTGTATCATCACTTTAACAATACATTTTGATTTTTAACATAATTCATTTTGTTTTACTTATTTGAAATTTCAATGAAGTCGAATCGAATCAAATCATGAATATCCTTAATAAAAAGTACACGGAAAACAATATAAAATACACAAAAAACTCGAGATAATCTCAAAAATTTAATATTAAAAAATAAATTTCAGCGTCTCTACTTCTACGAGGTAGCGGTAAGGTCTGCGTACGATCTACCCTTCCCAGACCCCACTTGTGGGATATCACTGGGTTTTTTGTTGTTGTTGCAACTTTCAGATTATGTTTTCTGAGTTATATATATATATATAGAGAGAGAGAGAGAGAGAGATATCTTGTTAAATATATTTGATGTTTTCTTTTTTAAATCTTTTTTTTATTGAATAGGAAATCAGTATTTAGCAAATAAAACTATACAAAAATGAAAAAAATGAAGAGCAAAGAAAATAAAGTTAATCTCGTTTTTTCACCTAATTTTTATTGCTTTACAAATGTTTGATCTCATTATATCCTTTATGTTTGGTCTTACTTTGTCAGATATAAAGG
>JAOTQR010000092.1:7034278-7051616 GCA_025774065.1 Solanum ossicruentum
TCTTTCTAACTCTCCAAGTCTTACAAGTGCAAGAACAAGGAATAAGAAATAAGAGAGGGGTATATATAGAAGTCCAATTTTTTAAAATTGCAACATAAGGGCCTCTAGTTGCCCATTGACCAATTAGGTCCCAAACTTCACTATTTTAAATCCAATTAAGGACTTTCGACTTCAATTTAAATTTTATCCGCCAAATTCACTTGATTCTATACTCCCGCACCTTAAGTTGATTAAAGTTAAAATATACTTCAATCCCCAATTGTTCCTGAATTAATAATTGACCTTTAAGTAATTACGGGGTCTAACAGAAAACACATAATCAACACTGTTGGAATGTTATGGAACAAATTTGGATTTGATTTGCAATTTTTTTCGCTGCGATATTAGTTGAAGTTGGTTTGCAGTCATAGCATCCTTGCCTTTCCATTTCAAGCCAGGTGGTTTGAATCTAAGGTCAACATTTGTTTGTGATGCATCCTTTAGTGACCCACTTGATATCACTCTTTCACTTGCTCTTCCAGGCCGCAGTATAAGTTTATATAATTTAACAAGATAGATAAATAAAGATATATAAGAATGAAGAAAGAATATACTTACATTAATCACTTGTCTTCCGTGTATATCTGTGTATACACCAAATCCCATAGTTGCTGAATTTTTTGTTCCAGCTGAATTTGTAGCACCAGTTGGTTGTTTCCTCTTAGTTCCTGTAACATTTGAGGTTTCCAAACACAAAATAGTTGAATGTTGAGTGCTTGATTGTTGTGTAGCGGAGCATGAAGGCTGTGCAGTTGAATGTAGACTGCTTGATTGGTGTGTAGTGGAATGTGAAGGCTGTCCTGCGGGCTGTGAAGGCATGTTAATTAAAGGAAAAAAATTAGATTAAATAAACATCATAAAATGATATAGGAATATTGTTTCTTACCATTTTACAACCTCTTTTGTTATGCCCAACTTGATGGCATTTGGAACACGTCATTTTGACCCCATTCTTTGATGCTTTCCCCCACTTCTTTTTTCTTGGTTCATCTTTATCTTTTCTTCTACATATGGCTGGTCTTCCGGGTATTGGCTTCAGTTCAGGGGGCTCAATTAGTGGGTTGTTGGTTTCAGGCCACATAACCATATTGGTTATAGGCTGTAAGAAGTACTTATAAGCTTTCAGGAATGTATCTTTTCTGTACCAATGGTCCACATAATCTTCTGGTTCTTTACCCATGTGATACAAAGCACAAACTACTTGTTGACAAGGAATACCCCTCAACTGCCACAACCTACAGGTACAAGTCTGCCTAACCATGTCAACTACATGTCTATATTGTCCTTCTTGTATCTCAAATCCTATGTCATGATTCCAATTCACCCTTAACTTCCTACCAATTTCTTTATTTTCCTCCAACATATGTCTTGCCATAGGTGAAATTTCACTACTCTAAGTACTTGCAAACTTAATCATATCTCCATGCCTATCCATCATTTTGTGTCTAATATCTTCAAGCATACCAATTACAGATTTATGCCTAGGACCAACAATCCATGCATTAAATGTTTCACACATATTGTTTTCCACCGCATCGCACTTGGATGTTTCACCAAATAAAGCTCTACACCAAAATTCTTTGTTATAGACGAGTAGAGACTCACATATTTTATCGCCAAGCTTTCCCAAATATGCTAACTCATCTTTCAATTTTACCTCAAAACTAGCTTTGGTACACCTCCAAAATGCTTTTCTCCTCTCTTCACCTCTCCATTTCTTTTGCCAGTTTGCTCAAATGTGTCTTGCACACATTCTTCTTTCAGCAAAAGGAAGTAACTCAGCAACAGCTGACTCAAGTCCCTACAAGATAGCAACTCAGGATATCAACATATTACAGAGTTCACATATATAGTTGCTATAAGAACTATGGGAAATGTTTCCTGTTATGAGCTATGGGATTTTTGCCTCCTTATGACTAGTTATATATGTGATTCAAAGAAAAGAGCTTCCTGTATTCAAAACAAAGAACTGAATATCAAGTAAAGGATAGTGCTTCAGAACTGAATATCAAGTAAAGAATTGAACATTCTCAACATTAAGCATTGACTGCCCATTTTGACAGTTTATATATTTTTTTACAGATTCAGACATGACTGCCCATTTCAGACAGAAGCAAGATCAGTTTATTCATTCTTTTACAACTCAGCATTAACCATATCTGCAGCAAGATCAGTACTATTAAGGGCAGTGAACAATATATATCAAGTAAAGGACAGTGCTTCAGAACTGAATATCAAGTAAAGAAATGAACATTCTCAGCATTAAGCATTGACTGCCCATTTCAGATAGCAACAAGATCAGTTTATTAAGGACAGTGAATATTCTCAGCATTAACCATATCAGCAGAGCTGAACATTGTCAGCATTAACCATATCAGCAGAACTGAACATTCTCAGCATTAACCATATCAGTAGCAAGATCAGTACTATTAAGGACAGTGAACAATACATATCAAGTAAAGGGCAGTACTTCAGAACTGAATATCAAGTAAAGAACTGAATATTAAGTAAAGAACAGAACATTCTCAGCATTAAGCATTGACTGCCCATTTCAGACAGTAGCAAGATCAGTTTATTAAGGACAGTGAACATTCTCAGCATTAACCATATTAGCAGAACTGAACATTGTAGCATTAACCATATCAGCAGAACTGAACATTAGTAGAACTGAACATTCTCAGCATTAAAGAATTGAACATTCTCAACATTAACCATATCAGCAACAAGGTCAGTACTATTAAGGACAGTGAACAATACACACTCAGTATTAACCATACAAGTCAAGCTCAAATACATTTGATGCTATGCAGAATGTTGGAGTGTATTTTGGAGCATAAGTAATCTGACAGTCGAAGGCAAACTGAAACAGAGTCATATGACAGCACAAGGCAAACTGAAACAGAGATGAGACGAAATAAATATCTTTTGCATATCATACATGATGGTTATACCATATCCATCACCAAGATACAAATCTTCAATAAGATATCTTAAAAACTAACTCTAAGAGTGTTTGGTTTCTTGATCCACCACTGCGCAAGCTATTGGATACATTTGTTGGTTTCCATTTCTTCCAACAGCCACAAATAGTTCTCCTTTGCCAGCACCCTTCAAAAAACAACCATCTAGGCCTATAATCTTCCTACATCCTTCTAACCATTCATTCTTTAATGCAGCAAAGCACACATAGAAGTATTTAAATAAGTGTTTTTCAGGAACTGTTTCATTGTCAGTTCTCACCAAACAAGAAGTTCCCGTATTTGAGCTTTAATCATATCAGCATAGTCCAACAGTCCTGAAAATTCAACCTTCCAGTCACCCATGAACTTTGAAATTACATTCTATTTTGCCCTAAAACATATTAATCTTCCCACCTTTAATCCCCATTCTTTTTTTATTGTTTCTTGAAGCTCATGAACCCTACTATCAGGTTGAGATATTATTCTATCACTCAACTTCATCTCCACATACTTTGCTATGCACAATTTGTTTATGTTCTTTGTAAAACATGTATGAGCAGGATAGTACTTTTTCACACACAAATCCCCTTTATCTTTATCCAAACTAGCAAACACTTCCCATTTACATTTTCCTTTACATCTCACCCTAATTCTATGAGGTTCATTAAGTTTAATCTTCAATTGAACTTTATTTTGCACAGCACAATCAGCAACAGCCGTTCTAAACTGAATTGCACTCTCAAATATCATACCCAATTCAAAGAAAGATATGGTATAAGAAGGATCATACCTCAATTTGTTGCTTTTTCTTCTTGAAGGTAAATCCATACCTTCTTGTGCTAAAACATCGAGTTCTTCATCACTGTTTTCACTAGGTTCATCTGATGAACCAATAAAATCTTCATGACCTCCTAATTTACCTTGATATTTGGCTACCTTATTGCTGAAAACACCCTCAAAACCTTTATCAGTCGTAGCCACTCCAAGCTCAACTTCTGGTTGTGTGGATTTTTCCTTAGACTTTGTCCTTCCCTCTCCAGCCTCACTTCTTTTTTGTTCTCTTTGTTTCTCCCTGTATTTTCTCAATTCTTCATCGACTTCACTATCATCTTGATCTGATATAGCATCTAAGTCATCCTCTTCATAGTCATCAGAATCAGTAGTTTCTTCCTCTAAAGATTGTTCAGTTCCACCTAACTCATCAATATCATCATCTAAATGCACGTGCTTCAAGAATATATTGAAATTCGACCCACTCCCTAAATCTTTAATACAGTTATACAGTTATTTGTCACTTTCTGACTTGACAAATCTATGGGTAATAGGATCTTCGATAAAAAATTCCTCAACTTCACCATACCCAATATCTTTTGCATACGATTTCAATTTCGTCAAAGAGAAGTGATCCTTGTCTATGGAGAAGACACATTTTTCAAACTTCGAAACATACATACCTTTATAGAAGCGGCCACCATGGTGGAAAATAGCTATAAGATGACCCATATCTGTAGAAGAAATCTGAGATTACAACAACAAACTTAAAAAATGTCTACAAAAAATTAAACTTCAAAAATGAAAAAAACTAACATAACTGAATAAATCGAAGGTCGGCAGCAACAAAAAATGCAAAATTTTATAATTTCCTACAATGATTCTTCACAGATTCGTCACTTCTAGTCGAAATCGTTAAAAACTATACTGTAAATTAGGGTTTTCTGTTAAGAGGAAAAGGGGTATACCTGCGATAGTCGGAACAGATTGGAACTTCTAAATTGCGGCAGGATCGGAATAGTCGGGACAGATTGGAACTTCTAAGTGAACGATGAACTGAGAAAATCTTTCAATCTCTTCTATCCCTTCTCACATTCTCTCTCTCAATAAGAACAATCTGCTTTTTCTTTATTTCCTCTTGCCTTTTTTTTAAAAATTGTAATATGTATAAAATAATGGGTATGACATATACAGGTTATGCTTACGTGGACGAACGTGACATCTTAGTATTAGCTGGAAAAAAACACGTCAGCGCGATTGTACCTCACGCACCATGTCAGCAACTACCCTGTGCCTACTTGTTCAGGAATTGCCGAGTTGAGGGTCATATTTGTGCAGTATGAAAGTTTGAGTTCCAACTTAAAAGTTATGCCAAGTTTGAGGGTATATTTGTGTATTATGCCTTTCCATTAATTACTTTTCCCTTTTTTCCTTAAATAAAAAGCTTTTTGATAATTATGATTTGAAAATTTTTTTTTGGACAATTTTAATTGCAAAAAGATTCTTTGTGTAGGGATTTCATTCTTATAAGAAATTTTTTTCTATTTTATTTTTATTATATTTATATTATTAAAACAGTTTTAAAAATATGTGAAAAAATGATTTTGTCTAAAGAGAAGCCTTTTAATAAAGGGCAAAAAGTTCAAATAATATTATTAAGGGTCTTCACACTTTTAATATAGTATATATATAGATATAGATAGATTAGGTATTTCTGTTTGTATAATTCGTTGTCAATATACAAATATGCTATATATATACGAAATCTATATATTTAGAAATTTTTCAAAACTTATACAAATCAAATGTATCAACATGATAATTATATACAAGTTAGCATAAGATATACAAATTTTAGATTTATACAATGAGAAAAATTCTGAATTTATATAATTAAAAATCGAACTATACAAATTTTGAATTTACACAATTAGGACCCGCAAATTATTCAAATGGAATGATAATGTAGCCATTTTAATTAGACATTGGTTGCGAATTACAACTATAAAATACTATAATCATATTAATTAATTTGCTAGTAGATATTTGCTTAATTGCATTATTTTGTCATCTCAAAATTACAGCATGTTAAAATTGTACAATTTAATTCCATAAGTATTAATATAGTAACAATAACTTATGTACCATGTATCTTTATCTCGCACCATGTTAGGCAAATATTGTTTTATGAACTTAAATTCCACTATGTATCATTGAACTCATTTTATTTTGAAGAAATGTATCTAATCCATAAAACAGTAACTATCAGTTTTAGCAACATACACAAATAATAATGTATCATGCACAAACTGTTCCAAGTACATTCCAAGAATCTAAAATGATTTATCCGATATAATACATGTTATTTCATATTTTTTTGTTTTTAACTCTGAAATTGAAGTTGTGCTCTATTTTATATTTTGCACAGTGATGAGCGTTATTTTATTTTTATACAATTATTTCTCCTTCAATTCTGTATTTCGAGCAGATATATAATTTGTTATTTTCAATTTCGGTAAACAAAATGAATCATCATCGCTTGACTCAACTATAGCAATTGCACGAGCATCTTTATCGCTACCTTCAATACAAACAACGAGACCAGATTCTGTACCAAAGGAAATTAACTCACCATCTTCTCTATCAGTGTACTGATACACCGTGGGTATATTGCAAGTTCATGCTCTTTTTTCTTCATCTCTACGTACAACTTTACTTCCATGTTATTTTGAAATTGGACCAATTTAGATAAGCATTGAAAACGTTATCTAAATTATGTAAGTTTATGAGATGCACTATAGTGTAATTATATCTTAAAAAAATTATTTTGTACCTTGCCTAGTAATTGTATCTTAGTTTCTAGAAAGAAAAAAAATCAAAATCTTCTCAAACTAATTAATTGGCGTTGGAGACTGGATTTTTATACCACTGCGTTCCAACACTTGACTACAGTATCTTTTGGCATTTTGTAGTATGCCTTGCATCAATAATAATACGTACATGGATTACTCAACAACTAAAGCCAATTTGTTGCTTATTGAACAGTGTCATGTATCTCATCATCACTGAACCACGTAATAATAATATATTTAATGTAATATAATTCTATAAATAGAGCTTGCGAAAAATATGCACGCATTCTTATACCTATATTTGTGAAGGTGAAGAAATTTTCAATACCCTCAACTCTGATAAAGCATACCACAATTTTATTTAGAAGTTAGAACCATCTCATATACAAACCTAGCAGCTATACTGGCATATGGCACATGAATCACAAATACTGGGTAATTTCCTTGAAGAATGTCTTGGGTAACTAGAAAATATTTTTATAATTTGATTGGCCTAAAAACATATCTAGAAAAACAAATTCTTTATATATAAGAAACATGAAAAATGACTTTAAGTGTCGTTTCTCAAATATATATTACAGCGTAAGATATTAAGTGAAACAGAGAACTAGGATAATTTGCAAAAGTAGTCTTGCAATAAAAACTAGTATTAAATGTGTTTCTCAAGGAGAATGTAAACTAGACAGGAAAGTAGTTCGATTGGAGCCATTCACATAACGGCAACTTTGGAATTTAAAAGTGCAAAATGATACAAGCAAATGCACCAACAGTCATTACATCTAACAAGTAAACATGGAACAAACGGAAGCAACTCATTGAAAGAAAAGATAGACGTCTATAGCAACACCAACACCCTTTCTAGTCAGTCACCAGATGCTGATGGAGTTGGGAAAAAGTAGTTGTCACATATTGATCAAAAACGAAAGCTACCAGTAGTTGGACTACTTAATAACCAGTAGAATCTAGAGGAAGATGCCAATCAACGATCCCTGCCTTGGACAGCAAAGATTACAAATAGCAAGTGCTGCTTTTAAGAACATGAAATTACAAGTGTCCTTGAAAGTCTCACTTTTCTTCTCCTCCAACATCATTCCAAGATAGGAGCAATAGATGAGACTAGAAAATCAGGTTTGGCAGATGGGAGGCCGTTCAAATAAATTAAAATTCGTCATCTTGAAAGTTTACAGCAAGATCCCAGTAATGAGGAACCCCAGCATCAGCAAAAACTTTACGAGCAGCAGCTTCTGTCCTGCAGTCATGAACAAAAAACCTATTGAAGCTTGATTTGGCAACACTCCCTTGCCAGACCAACACACACTTGTTGAGAGGCTTATCATCTTCATCCTCAACTTCACCTTCATCATCTTCTCTCTTACCAGCAGCTGCCCAGTTGATTCTCCTAAGCATAAGTTTCCCATATCGCTTGATTGATTTTTTCCCACCTTCAACAACAACAACACTGATACCTCCTGAGATCACTGCACACCCAGTCAAACGATTCTCCTGAGCATTGACATCCACCTTGAAGCGGGTTTGTGGGTGGGAGAGGTCATTAATTTTGTATACTGAAACAATAGTCTCTGGAGCGATACTTGAGTCATCAAACAGTTTCCTCTCTTTCTTCTCTCGACGCTCATCTGGAGTAAGCTTACGAGCAATATTCCTGTCTACATGAGCTTGCTCACGCTCAGCAGCAGCACTTCTAATCTCCATTTCAAGCTTTGTAGGATCCTGTGTGGCTTCTGAGCCAAGGACTTTCATTAGATTGCTCATCTTGACTTTCGGCTTTGGTGGTTCTACCAAGCCTTGTCGTATCATTTCTTGTCTTTCTTTCTCCCTGGCCAGTCGTCGCTGGGTTCGAAGTTTCTTTTGCTCCTTTCTGGTTAATTTCAGTGGTTGGGGAGGAGGTGGAGCTGGTTCAGCAGGAGGCTCAATAGGGCGAGGGTGTTCAACATATATGGTGATCTTTTCCATCTTCAACTGTTCGTTAGTTACTTTACCTTCATCTACATCATCGTAAGTACCAGATCGTAACAGAGGAGCATCCCTGGCAGGTCAAGGCAAGAAAATAAGTGCAAGCACAATGGAAACAGTAATTTCAAGGAAAAACAGACTCTTACAAGATAAAAAAAAACCTTATCCTATAGCCAATGTTTCATTACTTTCAAACAAAAGGGCAAAAATACCCCTTATCTATAGGAGGTCTAAAAATACCGTCCGTCAACCTTTTGGCCTAAAAATACCCTTCTACTCATCGTTTCAATCTGAAAATACCCTTCCATTCACCTTTTGGACTCACTTATATCCTTAAAACTAACAACCCTTTCTTATTTTTTAAATATATATAATGTGGCATACTTATTGGATGAAAAAAAAAACCATATTTACTGGATTTCTTTTCATAATTTATCCATGCCAAAATAATGTGCCTCTTCAAGACCCCAAAGAAATTTTAATTTTTTTTTAAAATCTATTGTAGCTTTTTTTAATAAGTTTGTTTTGGAATTATGAAAAAGAATATTGTTTTGACTTGGATAAATTATGGGAAAAATCTAAGTATACTTCTAAAACACTAGTAGTTTTTTGTATTTCTTGTAGCTTTTTTTAATGCAAGTATATTGTTTTGTCATGGAAAATTATGGAAAAAATCTAAGTTCTTTTTTTTAAAAAAAAATCTAATACTTTTTTATATTTTCTGTAACTTTATCCAAAAAGTAATTTTAAATTTTTTAAATGTTTGTAAAATAAATAAAACTATTCAAATTTCATCAAAATAAAAATTAAAGAAAATTAATATGTATTAATAAATCACTTTGATCCTTACAAGATTGATTTTTTTGTCTAAACGGAATACAAGTATGTGCAGCAATTTTTTTTTTTAATTTTTGAAATATGCATTACTGTAATTTTAGATTTTTTTTCCATAATTATCCGAGCCAAGATAATATACTTGCTTCATGACCATCAAAGAAATTTAAAAAACAAATCGAGCAAATACAAAAAACCTACTATTTTCTTTTAAAATTTGAAAGTACAGCAATAAATATTTCAAAAATTATTAAAAAAATATTTTTTAAGATTGTTTCCCATAATTTATCCAAGTCAAAACAATACAAAACAATATCCTCCTTCATGACCTCAAAACAAACTTTTAAAAAAAAAAAACAATTAGGAAAAAGCTACAACATATACAAAAAAAACTGCCCCCTCCATTTCAAAAAAATTACCTCACAGAGTCTAAAAACATAAAAGACTTTTCAATTTTGTGGTTGTAAATTAAAATTATGTCAAATATACCAAAATGATTAATCTTGTGGCTTTAAACATGCCCACGGAAAGCTGAAATTAAAATATTGTCCAAAAAGGAAAGGGGTCATTCTTTTCTGAAACAAACTAAAAAGGAAAGGAGGTCCTTTTTTTTTCCTTGTGAAACAAGGGAGTACTATTTGTTTTTTCAGATTTTTTGGGGAGTCTTGAAGAGGTATATTGTTTTGGCTTATAGATATTATGGAAAAAATCTAGTAGACATGGAGGATTTTATTTCATCCAATAAAAAAATGACACATAATAAATATTTTTTAAAAATAACATAGAGGGCATTAGTTTCAGGGATATAACTGAGCCAAAAAGGTGAATGCAAGGGTATTTTTTGACCAAAAAGATGAGTAGAAAGGTACTTTAGATCAAGGGGTGGATGAATGGTTTTCTTAGACCTTTTTCTATAGTTCACAACTATTTTTGCCCCTTTTTCAGCTCCAGAAGCTTATAACAGGTTAAAGCATAGTAACAGATGGAACAAACCAAAAAGGCTTGCAACATCACAAGCATTACAATCCACATCACAGCTACTTGTGGAACGAGCTCTGCAAAAGATATTGCCAGAGAGGGGGAGGTGTAGTAATTTCATGTGGAGAGGTTGCACAATGTATGTTCTTTCTCTGCTCCTTATGTTGGTGAATCATAGATAGACAGATCAAAGAAGCACATCAGGATCTACCACCTACCAAGTTGCACTCATTTTACAGTTAACATCATGAACACCAGTTCAAGCTCCCAAGCCACACTGTGGCCCCAACAATCAGAACTCAGGAGACATACAAAGTGTACTAGAAAGTAAAACAAAATTGATATTGAAAAACATTTAGATGAACTTACCACCACTCAACATCAGGAATAGGTTCCTTATGTTTTTCCTTGGTGACAGCCCTTTCCGATACCTCAATGAGATTCGGATTTATGTCAGGCTCTGCTTTAGCCTTGGTCAACTGTGCTTGCTTTGCCTTTAGCTCTTTGGCTCTTGCTTCACCAAATTGGCTCTAAAGACAAATGTTGCAACATGATCAAAACTAGTATAGGAAGCAACAAGAACATAAAAGGGAGTACTAAAGCAAAACAAACAGCCGCAGCAGCAGCAACCATAAAATAGGGCAGCCCGGTGCAGGAAGCATCCCATGCTCACGCAAGACACAAGGGCGGGCTGTGCCCCAACAGCAGCATCAGCCATAACAAGAAAACTTAAGTACCTTTAACTTGATTATTTCTGCATCTCTGGACCATTTGCCTTCCTCCACAAACTGAAATGTCATCCTCTTGGGCCTCAAAATTTTGTTCTTGTCAATGCCCATGCTTGGATCAAAATGGGGATTTTTCTCAGGATCAACCTCAAGTTCAGGTTTGAGGATTTGAAATGCTTCTTGTTTCTTTTTATTGATGTTCACCTGCACATATGCTCCAGGTTAAACCCAGAAGTTCAAATAAAATATAAAAAAAGAGGAAAGGCAGCCGGAACAAAAATGAGCCATACCTTAAGAGTGCTAGATGGCTTAGGCATATTGACAATATTTCCCTGCTCATCAATTTCCCTGCCAAGGGTATCCAATCGAAGAACAGGGGCTTTTGCAGGCTTTGGCTGAAGGGCAACCTCTGGTGGCATTTGCCCAGGAAACATGTTTATGAGGGGAGCAAACTCTGGGTCCTGTCGGAATCCCATCTTAGCAGCAAGCTCCTGTGCGCGCTTTACCGCTTCATATTTTTGTGCCGTGAGCCCCACCAGATGAGGCAAACCACTGGGTAGTGGATTTGTAGAAGCTGCAACCGCCAAACTTGATGTGCTTGGTGCTGAACTAGGAGTTAGCAATACCCCTGCATCTGAAGATGCAACAGGAGTGGGAAAAATCCCTGCATTAGCCGATGTTTGAACAATATCCTTGGGTCCCACCTGTGGAAGTCTCTCTCTTGTCAAGTTGGGATCCTTGTTATTGTTTAGCTACACGATAAAAATGAGGACAGTTACAAACAAAGACCATGAGAGCTTTCACAAATAGCTAAGTGGAAACTCTAATCTTCCATTTATATCATTTTGCTCTCCCACCCACCCCCCAATCCATCCCTGGGCAAAGGAACCAGGATGGGGAGCAAAAGAGATCCAAAAACCAAAAAGAGAACAGCATGAAAAACAGAAATGTGCTAGATATTCATATGTAGCAACTTACTGCAGGTATCTTCTTAAGCTTTTCAGCCAACTCCTTTCGCATTTGTAAGGCGCTCTTCGCTTTTGCTAAAGCATCAAGGGATAAGCTCCCACTCTTGCCAGCACCAGAAGCTGTCCCATCTGTACTAGATTTCCCAGGAATCTGATGAGATCCGTTAATATTAACTCCCTTATTTTCATTTGTGGCAGAAAGCAAAGATACCTTGGTAGCTGGAGAATCGCCATGACCCAAGAAGTTATCAGGCGAAGTCTTTGATGTAACATTGTATGATCCCATTGTCAATCCCTGAAAAGCAAGGCGGTCACGGGAAAATCAGGACAAAAATCCCAGAGAGCACAAAAGTCACACGCAGAGAAAGGAACTCAAAATTCATCTAAAGATACAACAGCAGAAATGCACAGCACTTCTCAATCAGAAGGAAAAAACACACAAAACAGCAAAGACACGGGCAATTCAAATAAGCTTATCCAAATCTTCCAAGGTTGAAAATTCATTCCCAAGCAGAGGATTACAATAATTCCATGTGACAACTCGACAAAAAGAATTTTATTGACCAAATTTCTTAATCTGAAGTGAACCTTTAGAATAATGGTGTTTTTGAGAGCGCAAAGCACAAAAAGAGACTGGGCCTGACCAAAATGAACTTGCACAGACACACTATATATAATCATAATTTAAAAGCTAAAAAGTAAATGGCAAAAAATCTACCCATTGGACAGGCAAATCAAAACCAAAATATAAATGGATCATCATTCTACTCTTCTACAAGATGGTCAAAATCAATTAGGAAAGACTTGTAGCAATCCTTTCCAATGCCGTTAAACCATAGATGTTCTCCTTAACTCCACTTCAGGAGCAACCTCAAGTGAAATCAGAATCTTCACCAAATACTTCTTCATCTTCATAATGTTCAGGGACTCCACTTAGCCAGTCATTAGCCTCCTCAATATTGTCCAAAGAAATTCGATCCTTTGTAAGGACACTGCAATATTTTATTGTATATGATAAACACTAGCTCATTGAGGCGCTTTAGGGTTGTGGCAAGTAATTATATAACATCCCAACCCCTTGTTTTAGATAATCACATCATGTTCGTTGATTTGGCTCTTCTTATAGGACAAATATGGTTTTTGGACTTGTTAGGATGGTTTGGATTGGGTACGTAAGGGCTGGGGTGAGTTTTGACAAGAAATTACACTTAACATGTTGCAGATTTTATTTTGTCTACTGCAACAACAATTACAGAAATGGTCACGCAATTGTGACACTACAATTGCGGAATTAGCCACACAAATGCAGGTTGCAATTGTGGAAATAACCACGCAAATGCAAGGTCAGCCAGATTGTGGCATGTCACATGGCGAGCTAGCCATCAGAATTGCATAAGTGGTTGTAATATAAAAGGGGTTGTTTCAGAAATTTTTGACATTCCAACACAATTTTGGACGGCCTAGGTAGCAGATTGAAGAGGGATTCAACTTGGAACCCATATATCAAATATCAAAGGCTAGCAATTATACATGATTCTTTGCTAGACTGTCATCAATGGTTGTGGCATGTCACATGGCGAGCTAGCCATCAGAATTGCATAAATGGTTGTAATATAAAAGGGGTTCTTTCAGAAATTTTTGACATTCCAACACAATTTTGGACGGCCTAGGTTACAGATTAAAGAAGGATTCAACTTAGCGATTATACATGATTCTTCGGTAGACTGTCATCAAAACTATAAAATAGAGTGTCAAAATTGAAGGTTTCGGGTCTAAGCCCTAGAAACATCAAATTGAGGATTTGAACCTCAATAATGAAATAGGATTATAAGTCCTATTGTAGATTTGGACTTGGAGGGTTATGAGTAACTCAAAAACATAATTCATTTCAGTGTTTGACCACAAATCTCGAAATTGTCTTATTCGGTTAACTTTGAATTTGAACTAATCTAAAATATTGAACAGACATCAATAAATTAGTCTAACCTACTAGAGTATTCCTTTTTTAAAAAAAATAATTTGAGAACTAAACCTCATATTCTTTTGAACACATTGAGCTAATTTGGAGATTCAGGACAAGGCAAAGCGGTCAAGAAAGTTGAGACTATCTTCAGACCTAGGTAAGTTAAAGGTTTTGACCTTAATGAGTTTTCCCAGATTGATATCGTTTCGCATACTATGCAATATGGAGTTACCGTATCTGTAAGGTGACGAATATATATGCAAATACCAGAGTTGTAAATACTATAGGAGGTATAGGTTGTTTGGACATACATGCTTCATGTGCTACTTTATGCTTTTAAGTGCTACTGTCTGAACATGACTTCTTTGAGCATCCTATCATGTTGGAATAATGTTCGTAGGCATCATATTTCATGCTAGTTAACTACTAAGAGCTATATGTATGTTAGATCACACGCTTAGTTGTATGTCATGCATTGTACATACACATTATAACTGCATATTCGTTAATCACACCTAGACATGATGTATGTGGGTATGGATTCACCCCTCATGTCATTGTATACCCCAAGTACCTCGACCAGTGCGCACACAGATTTAGCGATGGTGTTGAATAAAGGTGAAGTCGTTATCATACATACTTGATTCTAACTCATGATTTATGCATCTCATATATGTCGTACTTGTGCATATTTGATTATATTGTGTATGTACATATCATTAATGTTGTTCTACGCTTATTATCTATCAATATATTATACAAGTTTAAGTGAATACTTTTAGTCCAACACTCACCACTACCTTATTGGGGACGACTGATCTTATTATGTGTTTGTGTACTAGTACAAACACTTTCTATACTCTTTGACGAGACCAATCTGTACTCCAACAAAGCTCAAGAGTGACAAGAGTTGATGACGACGATTGCCTTGGAGAGTTGGCAGGCATATTTCGCAGCGCCTAGTAGTTACCATCTATTTTGGATATCTTTTCTATTTTTCCTTCTGACGATACTTGTATTTGAGATTTATGTGTTGTCAGTCCATTAGACCCGCATGACTTGTGACAACAGCTCTCAGGGGTTATTTTAGACATTTTCACTCCATTTTAGTTTCAAACTTGTGTCCTTGAAGAATTTACTTGTTATTCAAACTTATTCATGTCTTTTGTGTAATTAAAAGGAAAGCATATGCTTTGGGTTCACATGGTGGGTGGGATTAGGTGTCATCACGGCTAAAGCAAATTAGCTCATCGCTAAGTGTTATCAAAGCTCTATGTTACTACCCTGCAAGTCATGGGCAGTCTTGTGGATCAGTATAGAGACATCTGTATGCATCTTCAAGAAACAAACTCTCTTCTCTTTATCGTGTGATACTTGTTTCATCTTATAATTTGAACTTTTATGTTGTATTCTCTCACAGATAGTAAGGACACGTTCTACTGCTTCAGAAGCACGGGGGACAAAACGGATGTTGGCCACTACTGAAGGCAGGAGACGGCCAAGAAGATGGACTAATATAGAGACCAAAGCTCGCACTGTGGTTCAGGACTAGAACCTGCTGCTACACATGATCCTGCTAGAGCAATCCATATTCTGTTTCTTTGATCAATTCTCTACCAAAGGTGATTAGTTCCTTGTTGGCTAATTGTTGCTGGGAGTCAGTTGAAGACAGACTTACCTTAGTTCTTGAACTTCTTGAATCGTTCTTGAATTCAAGAATCAGTTTCTTGAATTCATTATATCTTTATGTTCAGTTTATTTCATCTCTTTATATATATATTTTTTTTTTACCTTCTGTACATTTATTGACTTTTCTTTAATTTCTTGATTTATTTATGTTTAGATTAAGTAATAAAATGTATTAGGAAAGGCAGCAGAAGATGCAGAAATTACAGAAAAGGAGAACTGTTGAACTCTAGTACAAAATTATTGGAGCCTAATAGAGCAAAAACTTTTAAAGACAGTCCAAAAAACCAACTTCCAAGACCTCTACTACAACAACAACAACAACATCATACCCAGTAAAATCCCACAAGTGGGGTCTGAGGAGGGTAGAATGTACGCAGACCTTACCACTACCATAAAAGTAGAGAGGTTGTTTCATGTGAAACCTCATCTCAAAACCCGTAAGTAGAAAGAACTAGATATGACAAAAAGAGTGGACGGGAACAGAAAGAGCAACTACTAATGAATAACACATGGCAGTATGTAAAGAAGATAAAACTAACACATAATACGACAGATAATGCAAATACATGATTAAAAAACACCTAACCCTACCATTAGCCTGCTACTCTAATTCGCGACCTCCACTTCTTTCTATCTAAGGTCATGTCCTTAGTGAGATCAAGTTCCGTCATATCTTGTCTAATCACCTCCCCCAGTACTTCTTCGGTCTACCTCTACACCTCCGAGTATCTCCCAAAACCAATCTCTCGCACCTCCTAACAGGAGCATTGATACTCCTTCTCTGCACATGTCCAAACCATCGCAGTCTCGCTTCCCTCATCTTCTCGGACATTGGGGCCACCTCTAGCTTCTCCTGAATGATCTCATTCCTAACCTTGTCACTCCTGGTGTGACCACACATCCATCTCAGCATCCTCATCTCTGCGACATGGATCTTCTGAACATGTACCTTTTTAATTGGCCAACACTCCAACCATACAGCAACGATGGTCTAACCACCACTCTGTAAAACTTACCTTTGAGTTTAGGTGGTATCTTTTTGTCACACAATACTCCAGAGACAAGCCTCCATTTAGTCCAGGCTGCCCAATACGATGTGTGGCATCATCGTCGATCTCGCCAATATTCTGGATGATGGACCCCAGATACTTAAAGTTTTCCCTCTTGGGGCTAGGTTGAGTGACAAGCCTCACATCAAAGTTTGTGTCATCCCTCTCAACACTGAATTTGCACTCCAAGTATTCAGTTTTGGTCCTGCTCAATTTGAACCCTTTGGACTCCAAGGCGTGTCTCCAGGCCTCCAACCTATCATTAACTTTAGTTCGAGTCTCATCAATCAGTACTATATCATCTGCTAATAACAGACACCGCGGTACCTCCTCCAGGATAGATCGCGTCAGCTCATCCATCACTAAGGCAAACAAGAAAAGGCTCAACATAGAACCTTGATGGAGTCCCATCTCAACAGGAAAATAGTTTGAGTCTCCTCCCACCGTTCTTACCTAAGTTTTGGCTCCATCGTACATATCCTTAATCGCCCTGATATATGCCACTGGGACACCTTTCACCTCTAGACACCTCC
>JAOTQR010000092.1:7051716-7097327 GCA_025774065.1 Solanum ossicruentum
TGCCCCACTCCCAACCCCATACAAAAATATAATAATATATATTTACAAAAAGTTTAAATTTTCAAAATTTTAATTGTTTACTCCACCTTGAGCCTTATCCACTCCCACGCTAACTCAGTACCTTTACCCTCCCACCTCCCAAAAAAGAATTTAAATATATTTTTAAAAAATAATTTAAATTATGAAATATTTTTTTAATGTCAAAAACTAGAAAAAGATTTTGAAGATTAGTACTAGAAAGAAGAAAAATATTGTATTTTAATTTATTAAAAATAATGGTTTATATATAAAGGGATGTAGTAGGGGTAAAAATAACAATTTAGGCCATTTTTACTGTTGAAATCTTCAAAAAAAAGTAGCAGTCACACGCTTTTTTTCCGTGTATGACACATGATTTGCCATGTCAGCGCCTTGTACCTACTTGATAAAAAATGGACAAGTTGAGTTACCTATTTGTGCACTTTCAAAGTTCGAGTTCCAACTTAAAATTTTGCTTCAAATTAAGAGGCTAATTTATGTATTGTGCTATTTACAAAGTATGGTTGATGAGCTATTTGAGAAACTTTTTTGAATTTTGAAAGGTAATCAAATTGAATTGGTTTGGAAAACTTGGAGGTACTGAAGGCAAAGGGAGAGAATGAAAAGTGAAAGAATGATCTAGAAGCTTATTTGATGACGATGAAGTAAGATACTTAAAAGATGAAAATACCCTTGCTTTTCTTGTATATAATAGAGAATAGACATATGTTCAACTTTTATTGAACAATGTACAATCAAATTATGCCATGGTCATCATGCTCTTCATGTTTCTATATAATAGAAATAAAAATATATAATTCTTTAGTTGGTTAAATCTTATATATTACTTTTGACACCTAAAAACCAGACGTGGAATGCCTAGAGAGTTGTGACTATCATCCCCAATCCCATGAAAAACTCTCCAACCCTAGCAGCGCCCCCCTCTTGAGTTGATTACAGTTTTCACATATAAAGTACAAACATTATTTGTTGCTTATAAATTATTTCACACCTTCCTATTTGCATATCATCCTTACTAAATAGATAAAGTTGAATATTTGTTTCGTCAATTTTCATTAGTATGAATTTAGGAATAATGAAAAGTCACTTTTTGAATTACCGAATATTTCTATTTTTCATTATACCATCCAAATTGATTTGAAAAGTTAGAAATCAACAAAAGAAAAAGTAAGTGGACCTGACCTATTGAATCATGACTATATCCACTATTTTGATATTCAAATTTGATAGAGATGAAATTGGAGCAATTGATTTTTTTATTTCATTTTTTTTGTTTTGGACTCCACAATAATTTGTCGATATTTTCGATTAAATCTTCTTGTAATCTTAGCTTAGAAATAGGAAAAATGTATTTATTTTTCCTATTTCATTGCCTTTGATTTGTTATTTGCCTTTTCAAATTCCATTAAAATTTTCCTCTTCTCAGTCTTTATTCTTTGAGAAAAGAACCTACAATATTTGTTAATACTTATTTTTTTTTTCACGAAACTATCATAAATGACATTATTCATTTTTATTTTATCCTTGAGAATTATTAGCTTTGCAAGTATACATTTGATCAACATACAAAAAGTAAGTAATTAATTCATATTTATTGGTTGACTTAATTAATCAAAATAAATTAATTCATGTTCATTTATTAAAAGTTTAACTTCCTGAAAATATTAAATAAGGGTACAATGATGAACTTAATTTCTTCAGAAGTGCGAACCTCAATTGGTGACACCTAAATCGAAATGAAAAGAGTATGAGGAAGATCATAAACTTATTTTTTTAATATATTAAATTAATTAATGTTTGCTTCTTTTTTAAAGGTGAAATGACCTGAAAGACCTTTATACTTGAGTCTAATTGTAAGGTGAATGCTTATACTTACGACTTTGTCAATTAAACTCCTAAACTTACTAAAAACATAATATTTTAAGCTCCTTTGACCATTGACCGAACTTATTTAGCATTAAAATAGCTAAGTTGGACAAATGCGTGATTACACCCATTTTGAAGCAAGTAATGCAACATTTTTAATTGGTGAATCTAAAAATTATTAGATGAAAGAATAATAATAATTTATTTTTTTTAAAAAAATCACTCACATCCTCCTCCACCTTCATTAGACCCCCCTTCTCCTTGTTTTCTTCTTCAATCCCAACCCCACCCCAGCCCCACTACCACTGTCACCGCCACCACCACTCCTTCTCTCTTCTTCTTCATCCCACCCACCTATTCATTTATCACTCCTTCTAGTTTATCCCTCACTCCATCCTACTTTCTTCTTCTTCTTCTTTGGCGGAAACTCCACCATCATAATCATAAATAAATTAATAAAAATTTTTGCTAGAAAATATATCTATTTACCATTTTATAAACTTAAGTTTTCAAGATCTATTGTTCGAATTTGCTTATAAAAATATTTTTTGCCATCTGAAAATTTTCTTAATATTTTTTCACCAAATCAAAATAAATAGAACCTTCCTTTAAAGCTTGTGCAAGGGATAATAAATTTTTGTGATTGCTAGTTTTTGGGTGTGAAGAAGATGAAAAATGGTGAAAGTAGAAAGTGATTTTTTAATTTTTGTGTGAGTATAGGGGATAGGGGTTAGGAACGAAGAAGCTGAAGAGGGAAAGTGAAAATGATATACAACACGAGAGAGAAAATTGCACTTTTTTTTTTGAATATTGTTTAGCTTTTGTGAAGTATTATCCGCTCTTGGACCTAACTCATCATGGATTTGTCCCTTTGGATTTACTCCAAAAGACGCCTCAGAGTATATAGACTAATTCTTTACTAAGTATATACCCATCATATCTCTTGTGTTTTGCCGATGTGAAATTTTTTATCTCAAGATAGATTGTTACATGTGTCATTAAATAATGACATGGAATCCTATGTGGCAAATGAGTGTACTACATGCACACACTAAATTAGATGAGAAATTGGTTTAGAATATTGGGCTTTAGTAAGTTTAGGGGTTCAGTTGGTTGTCAAAATCATAAGGGTCCACCTTATAAATGGAGTCGAGTACACGAGTCTCATAGGTTATTCCACCTTTTCTAAATGAAAAAGTTGAGTGTGTGGGGCATTAAACTGTCAACAATAAGAAAGTTGAAATAGCTAGTCAATCGAGCTATAAGATTCCCCAAATCAAATTTACTTGTAAAGATAGTAAAGTGCAAAACTTAAAATCGTTATAAGATATTTATTAATTTGACTTTACTGTTATTTTAAGAACATAATTAGCTATTTTAGTATCCCAAAACCTCAACAGAACCCTATCCTCACATTTCTCACCATTCACACAAACTCAACCTTAGCCCCCCATTTTAACACTGGTCAAACACTTATTTTCAACCATTGGTTTACCATGCAGATAGACAAGTTGAAGAAACCTACCCAACAAATTTAAAACCATTTGGTAACTAATGCAATTCCATGGCGTCTGGTAATATTTCTCTTGCAGTCTTCTTCTTATTCTTCTCCCTCTGTCACGGCCACCATTTGCCGCCTGAGATTCGAGGAGCTTGCAAGGTCTCACGTGACCCATCAAAATGTGAGGCTTCTTTCCATTATCACTTCCCTTCTAACCTCTCAACCCTTCAAATTATCTATTCAGCATTGGGTCGCTCCTCTCACAAACTCGCCAAGGCCCAGGCCTTGGTGAAGGTTATACATAAAGCTGCGAATGGAAACGTGAAAGTTACTGTCGCTGCAACAAATTGCGTGGAGGGACTCGCTTTTTCAGAATACAGATTCAAACAGATTGCTAATGATGCATTGCCAAGACGCCAAATCAAGGACGCTCGCGCATGGATGAGCGCAGCCTTGGGGTATCAATACGGCTGCTCCACCGGTTTACAAAAGGTGAATGATACCTCTTTAGTGAGACAAACCATAGTAGTAATTGATTCATTGATTGGGTTCACCAGCAACACTTTGGGGATGATAATCAATTACGACATTCGTGGGAACCGAATCGCGTCATGGAGTCCGCCTAAAACCGAGCGTCAAGGATTTTGGGAAGGTGTTACCGGAACAAGGTATTTTAATATTCATTTTAAAAGTGTCGTTTCAATCAGATTTTGACAACAAATAAAATTAAATCTTGTAATCTTAATTAAAAAAGAAATAAGACACTAGAGAAAATATACTCTTTAATTATGTTTGGGCATTATCAGAATGGATATCAAGGGCGGGGTGCCTAGGAGTTTGAAGCCGAATGTGATGGTTTGCAAGACAGGAAATTGTCAGTATAGGAGAGTGCAGGATGCGGTAAATGCAGCACCCAACAACTTGGTCTCTCAGAGATTTGTAATATGGATCAAGGCTGGGTTGTATGATGAGATTGTTCGGGTTCCTATAGCAAAGAGGAATTTGGTGTTTTTAGGAGATGGCATGGGCAAAACTGTTATTACAGGATCATTAAATGTTGGACACATGGCTAACACTGGCGTCACCACTTTTGAATCTGCCACTGTCGGTAAGTTCATTATTGCAACTTGGAACACTTCCTTTGTCCCATTTTAATTCTCTTTTTTTAAAACAGGAGTACTTGGGGATGGATTCATGGCGAGGGATCTAACCATTCAAAATACAGCAGGTGCTAATGCTCAACAAGCAGTAGCTTTTCGATCCAGCAGTGATCGTTCTGTCATGGAAAATTGCGAATTTCTGGGTAACCAAGACACACTTTATGCCAGTTCTTTGCGCCAATATTACAAGTCATGTCGTATCCAAGGCAATATAGACTTCATCTTTGGAAACGCAGCTGCCTTCTTCCAAGACTGTGAAATCCTAGTTTCCCCCCATATATTAAATCCAAAGAATGGCGATACCAATGCTGTCACTGCTCACGGTAGAATAGAGCCAGGTCAATCAACCGGCTTTGTCTTCCACAATTGTTCTATCAACGGAACAAAAGAATATATGAAGTTGTATTACAGTAATCCTAGTGTACACAAAACTTACCTTGGAAGGCCGTGGAAGGAATATTCCAGGACAGTGTTTTTACAATGTCAACTTGGGGATCTTATTAATCGTGCTGGATGGATGCCTTGGAGTGGCGAATTTGCTTTGAATACACTTTACTATGGAGAATTCCGAAATACAGGGGCTGCAGCCAATGCCAAACAACGAGTGTTGTGGAGTAGCCAAATTCCACCTCAACATGTCTATTCATACTCTCTTCAGAATTTCATTCAAGGCCATCAATGGATTCCTTCATCTTCATGATTTATATATACAAAACATTTTTTTATTTTGCAATACAATTTCATCTCCAAGTTCAACAAACTCTGTATAGATCATCCAAGGGACTTCGAACGTTTTGACTTCGCTTCAAGAAATTGGAGATGCAGCAACATATATAATGTAGCCATTAATGCTGCTTATTTTGTAAAACATGCTACTTTTTTTTTTTGTTAATTTGCAATAGAAAGGAGGACTTCAATTATACAATGTGTTGATCCTGTTTCATACTTTCTCAAACTTATACCCTGAGGTGTTGCTATTAGGGGATTGCATACAATACTAGCTTGGACTCTCCTAGTGTTCTTGTTAAAATATATCGTTGTCCAGTGGAATCCAAGCTCTTACGTGTCATCAAAACAGAAGCTAAGAGACAGAAAAAATGGGAAAGCTTGTTTCTGAATATGTAAACTAAAAAGTGTGCTTAGTACAATACTCTAAGGATGGTTTGGTGCCTAATTTGGAGGTGAGTTAGGGAGGCATTAAATCATGCACAAGTAATATCACGTTTGATAGCAAATTAGGAGGCAAATTGTCCATGTATTAAACTAATATTGTGTTTGGTTTGCTATCTAGAAATAAGTTGTGACGCAATCTATGTATTATCTATGCAAAATAGATACATAAATTATTAATCCCGATAGTGTCGCGCCCCATTTTTCTCATGAAAAACGGGAACTTAGATGACGTCGCGGCACAACTCTTTTGGGATTTTGAAAATAACATGAAGAGTCCACCCTACCCCTCATAGGTTGATTTATTATTAGCCTAAGAGCATACTGAATGAAAAATTCGAACGAGTCCTAAAGTGCCTAACGTCCAATTCTAAGGTCCAAGAGGCATTAGACTTCTAGTTTGCTGGTTCTAGACTAAAAAGGAATCTAGGATCCTAGTAGACTCGTGTCACAACAAAACACCTTGGACGAGCAATTAGCAAGCAAAGTCTCAAATAAGCCTCGAAAACACAATAACATGCTTCAACCACAAACAAATAGTGCAACAGATTTGATGAGAGTTCATCGCATAATAATATTTAAACATAGATACTCAACAAAAGATTTTAATTATGAGAATATTATATTAAAGGAACATTTTTTTATATGTTTTAAATGCTTTTAAAAAAAATAATTTAACACATTCAAATTAAAACAAAATCCGATAGGCATGATTTCTGTCACGACCTAAAAATGGATGTGATGTAAGGACCTAGACTCTATACGACCTCGTTGGAGCTTGAAAATTTCGGTGGGGGAAGTTTTGGACCAAGGTGACACTCCATGGGAGCTCTCACTGTCTGTGTGAGGTCACACAACATGTGTGAGCCTCCATAAAGTGGCCCTTGGCCTTGTGATGGTGTTTGTCTCTTAAACATGGAGTTTCAAATTAAGGCATGCCACACATGGACCCCTCACGGCCCGTGTGACGCCTCACAGATCATGTGGTGGGCTGTGTGGTGGCCCTTGTTTTAAAATTCACAGTTTTGGGGCCAAGTAAAGTCACACGGCCCATGTGAGGTGACATAGCCCCTGAGGCCTCCCGTATGGCTTCTGGAGTGAAATTTTATTGTTAAATCACCATCTCGGTACCTTATTGTGAGCAATTTTCTAAGAAGGGGGACACCAGATGGATAGACGGCCACTGTAATTCCCCGTATAGATGATTTCATGAAATTTTATCTAGGTATAGGATTACTGTTTCAGGCATTTTTCAAGTATACTTTTTCTAAGTGTTGGTTCACGGACGAGTATATGGTCCGTGTGGTGTGTCACGGACCTTATAGCCTCCCTTGAAGTGACGACACTCAATTTTTCAACTTTTTTCATTAATAGTATTTTCATAAATACAGTTCATTCTAAAGGTCTTTTGGGACTTCCATGCTACCTAAAGACTTCCTAATGACCTAAACTTCATTCCTATCATTCATTTCATTCCCCACATTTTAAATTCTCTCAAGTCTCTTTGAAAGAACTCCTGTGGGTCTTAAGCTTGGGGATCAAGGAAGTACTCTTTCTTCACAAAATTTCTTCTTGAATCTTCTTCATTAACTAAGAAGACCCAAAAACCTTGTACTTGAAATTTTATCAATTTTAGCTTACTTTAAAAATGGGTTTTCAATATTATGATTTATTAAATTCAGATGATGTATGACCTATGCTTTATTGATGATTTTAAGTTGATTAAAGCCCTATTATGATGATTTACATTGAAGTTATGAAGTTATGAATGTGCATATCCCCTTTAAAGCTTGATTCATGCATGGGTAGTCTATGTTATGTTTAAATGTGAATTTTACTTATGCCTTTAATTGAATTTCATAATGCGTTGTTGATTTTAGATTAAGTCTCAGTTACCCATGCTATACTCATATTATTCATAGCATATGCATTGATGTTCATTGAATTTTTTTTGAAAATTTTGAAGTGGGTTTAGCCTAATTAAGAAATGATATTTGATAAAGATATTGGTTATGAAAAGAATGTGATCACATGAATATCTATTATTATTGACTCTTTGAGCATATTGGATGCTTGTACCATATTGTTAATGGATGAGCCAACTGGTGTGACAAGTATGGAAGGAATTATACATGTACTTGTTGTAAGGAGATAGGTGCATACTATGGGTATAGTGATAAGAACCACAAAGTTGCTGATTGTCCTAAGAATTCTCAGAGAGGTCAAGGTCAGGTGGCTCAAGGTGGGCAAGGCCAGCAAAGAGCTCCACAAGGCGTTGCCTCGAGGAACAACATGTTCTATGCTCATCATGCACATCAGGAAGTTGAGGAGGTTGATGTGCTGCCAAAATACAACACTTTTGATACTTAAAACTTAGGATGTTGTTTGTTCTCAATGCGATATTTGTGGGGTTTATGTGTTTTTATGTTTATATTTGCTGGACTGCAGCTTGGCCATGATTTAGGGAAAAATTATAGAAATAGCTAGTTTTTGCTATTATACGAAACCTTATACGAGTCGTAGAGCATTTTATAAGTCTTAAAGGTGTTTTGTGAGAAATTCCAGTGAGGGGCATATTGATGAAGTTAAAGTCTACGAGGCATGCATACGATTTGTGGAGAAAGATATGAGTCGTAGACTACCTTTCGTGCCCTGAGGATCAGAGAAGTGGACTTGCAGAAAATTCATCAAACGAAACCCCTTTTACGAGTCATAAAACACTTTACGAGTCATAAAGGGGTATCGTAGAACAGAATTCTAAAATTCCAGTTGCTGATTGCGAGACCCCGACTATGAGCTGTAGTAGACTTTACGGGTCGTAGACTGCTTTCGTGGAGTTTTTCGACCATTTTTCCTTATTTGTTTAGGACTTATTTGTAATTACTATAAATGGATTTTTTAGGTCATTATTCAGAGGGAGACACCACTTTTTAGTAGTTTTAGGGTTTATACTTAGAGAACTCAATACTTTGGGAGAAAATATTTTGAGAGAGTCTTTGAGAACACTTGTGCTTCAATTCAATCTTCAAGTTTGTGATTCCCATTGACTTTGGATTTGCTTGATCTTAATTCAATTATGTAAGTGTTTAATTATGTCTTCTCAATTCATAATTTCTTCATCTACACATAGCATGAGTAGCTAAATCCACAACTAGTGTTTTGGGAACCTTGAAGAACTAACAAAGTAAAATCGGATAATTTACAATTCTTGGAAAGTGTATATGCATGTAT
Source organism: Solanum ossicruentum (assembly GCA_025774065.1). Taxonomy (NCBI): domain Eukaryota; kingdom Viridiplantae; phylum Streptophyta; class Magnoliopsida; order Solanales; family Solanaceae; genus Solanum; species Solanum ossicruentum. The sequence goes on from JAOTQR010000092.1 coordinate 7,060,684, forward strand.
CAATTAACTCTTTTCATTTTGCAAGTTTTCTAATGGTGGCTAACATTAGAACCTGCCTAGTGTTACTAACTGGACCAAGGTAGTAATTAATAGGAAAATAGATTAATTAATAGGATTTGGTTGATGTGTCCTCGTCTAATCAATCGAACTGGCCAAGGGGAGTTTGGACTAAGAGTAATAGGTAATAGTTAGTAATGAACACTATAGAGATGGGCCAAGTCGCATAGATAAATTTGCCTCTCACCTTTGACAAAAGGGCTTGGTGAACTTAAATTATCATCCTGCATGCTGTACACTAGACAAGAATTAGGTTATCAGGTGATACTGAGTTGGGGAATCATGGGGAGCACAATGCGCTAGTTACTCTCTATTATTGATTTTCTCTTGTGATATTTAGTTTAGTTTACTTTCTTATTGATTATTGCAACCCCCCAAGGAATTGAGTCAGTTAACTACTCAGGTTGCATATTGGTGAATTTGTCTTGAGTCTACATATTCCCTGTGGGTCTGACCCTTGCCTTGGTTAGGTTCTATTTTATGAAAGCAACCGCTTTATCCTCTAAAAAGGAGTTGTAACTTAGGGACATCAAGATTTTGGCGCCATTGCTGGGCAATACGACTAGTCTTAGTAAATTCACTAGTAATTCGAGTGTTAACCCTTAGTTACCTTTACTTTACTTTTGTTTTTGTTTTTGTTTCTTTGCATAGTGTACGAGTAATGTATGTTCAACACTCGAAGACAAGGCAAGCCCTTAAATCCATTTGATCCAGAGATCCACGGAACTACAAGAAGAATGGCCCAAGAGAATGCCAACAATGCAACCAATGCAACTTTGAACCGGATAATAATGACTATGATGGGAATGAGAACCCACCCCCTTTGGACGACATTTCACAACCTGGGGAGTTCAACGCCAATGCTTACTAGTGGAATCAGTACAAACTGAACCCCATATCTATGTATGTGACTTGAGCTATTATGCTGCCACCACTACTGACGGACATAATGCTCACAGTCTCTAGTGGGTTACTTCAGATGCTGCAAAACTGTGGGCTATTGATGGGATAACCATCAGGGGATCCACATAGTCACTTGCATAATGTGGCATTTGTTTTAAGAGTGTAATTGGATATTGAATCTATCTATGGATGTTATGGGACATAGCGTCTTCCCATTATCTCCCATGGGCAATGCTGCATTATGGCTATCTGAGCTCCCGTTGAGTTCAATCACTAGTTGGGCAGATTTGCAGAAGGTCTTTTTGGCGAGGTACTTCCCTAGATCGAAGAAGCTCAAGTTGAAGTACCAGATCAACAACTTTGAGCAACATCCTGGTGATTCAATAAGCACTACTTGGGAGCGGTTTACTAAATGTCTGAGGAGCATCCCTGACCATAAGATAGTTGATGACGTCCTGGTAGAGAACTTACCATGGGCAATGCTGCATTATGGCTATCTGAGCTCCCGTTGAGTTCAATCACTAGTTGGGAAGATTTGCAGAAGGTCTTTTTGGAGAGGTACTTCCCTAGATCGAAGAAGCTCAAGTTGAAGTACCAGATCAACAACTTTGAGCAACTTCCTGGTGATTCAATAAGCACTACTTGGGAGCGGTTTACTAAATGTCTGAGGAGCATCCCTGACCACAAGATACTTGATGACGTCCTGGTAGAGAACTTACCATGCCCTTGATGAGAACATTCAAGCTTGTGCTGACACTATCATGGGAGGCATGTTTCTAGATCAACCATTTGCAAGGATTGCAGAGTGTATGGAGCAAGTGGTCAAGACAAATCATGCATGGGACAGCGGGATAGAGCTTCCATAAAGAGTTCATGTGTTGTCATTGTGGGTTCAGAGCAAGCCAAAATTAATGAAACATTATGCAGCAGCTTACTTATCTTCGCATAAGCATGGATGTGGTAATGAAGCAGAACCAAGAGAGAGTAAATGCTGTGGTTCATCAACCTCCACGTGCATCCATATACGAGGAGCCATACAATGAGAAGGATGCATGTTTTGAGAATGATCAAACTAGGGGGTGTTTCCGGACTAACGCCCAAGGGTCCAATTAGGACTATTGGCGCTAAGATCAAGGAAACCATGGTAGAGATGGAGCTTTCAGAGGCAACCATAGTGCTTATTATGATAGGAAAAGGGGTCCAGATGTAGATCTGGGTCGTAGAGCAGGCTTCAAAAATGGTCCTTATATGCCACCACACAATCGCGACGCTGATACATACAATTCCAGAATTTAGGAGATGCTTGATCGCCTGTTGAAGAAGGCTGAGACACAGGATGAGACCCTAAAAGGGCATGAAATCAGATACTTCAAGCATAAATCAGAAAATGAAGTCCTATTTTCAAGCTATTAAATGGCTCGAACAATAGTTCAGTCAAGAGTTAACTTAGTTGAATTATCATAAAGAGGGGTACACTACCTAGCAAATCCTAAGAATTAAGGCAGTGTATGGCGGTTACTACTAAGGATGGCAAGAGCACTATTGATCCTCTTATGACGAATTATGAGGAAGATGTTTGTGAGGAGATTGTTGCAGCTAATGATACAGATATAGGAGATGATCGTGGAAATGATGGGGTGAGTGAAGTAGCTGAAGCACCATAAAAGTTTAAGCATGTACTTAGGCCTCCTCCCTCTTTCCCCTAGAGAATCAAATAGAGGGAGGAGGAAGACAAGTTTAAACACTTTCTCTCCATGCTTAAGCAGCTATCCATCAACATCCCTTTTATTGAGCCTTTAGGGAAAATGCTAGGCTATGCAAAGTATATGAAGGACTTGGTCACCAAAAAGTGCACCGTGTGTCAAGAGCTTTGTTAAGAGCTTCAACATTGTAGTGCTATCACTACAAAGTCCTTGGTTCAAAAGTGTGAAGATCCAGGTGCTTTCACCATACCTTGTACTATAGGAGATATGGAGTTTGCAAGGACACTATGTGATTTAGGTGCCAATATCAATATTGATACCCCTTGCGGTCTACAAGAAGCTTGGATAGGAGCCCCTACTCCTACTAGCATGCAGTTATTGATGGCGGATCGAACACTGAAAAAGCTTATCGGGATACCTTGTGATGTGCTAGTTAAAATGGAAAAATTCAATTCCCCACAAACTTTTGTGATCCTTGATCGTAAAGTTGACTTAGAAGTTCTTATTATCTTGGGAAGTTCCATCTTAGGTACGGGTCGCACCTACGTAGATATGGAAAAGGGCCAACTCAAGTTCAAATTTGGGATGAGTAAGGTCATGTTCAACATATGTCAGCAAGCTAGGAAAGACAATGATATGAGAGTGCTTTCTATTATCGAGACTCTTGATGATGCTGAGCTAGAAGTACCACTTGACGTAATATTGGCTGTTGACACTTTACAGGCAATGTTGATGAACTTCAACGGTGATGGTATCCCAGACTATAAGGAGACAATAAATGTTCTAAGGGTGTCTTATGGTCCTAGGAACCAAACCAAGTTAGAGCTAGATTTGCATAATTGAGAGTCACCACCCACAAAGCCTTCCATAGAAGACCCTCTGATGCTCGAATTGAAGGCCCTTCCAGCATATCTGAAATATGCATTTTTTGGATCCAACAACACCTTGCTGGTCATAATAGCTGTATATTTGAATGATGAGCAAGCAGATGTCCTTGTAATAGTGCTCAAACAATTCGAAAAGGCCATCAGATGGATGATTACAGACATTATTGGTATTTTCCTCGGGGTATGTACACACAAAATCCATTTGGTCAAGGACTATAAGCCGATCATTGAACATCAAAGGTGCCTAAACCCTTCTATCCAAGAAGTTGTGCACAAAAAGATCATTAAATGGCTAGATGCAGGAGTAATGTACTCGATTGCCAATAGTGAATAGGTGAGTCAGTGCTGTGTGTACCAAAGAAAAGGGGTATCACTGGGGTATTTAATGGCAATAATGAGTTGATCCCAATGCGGCCAGTCACAGGATGTAGGGTGTGCAAGGATTACAGAAAGCTCAAAGCCTCGACAGAGAAGGATCACTTTGCTATGTCATTCATAGATTAGATGCTGGATAAACTAGTTGAAAAGGGGTGGTACTGCTTTCTCGACGGGTATCCAGGCTATAATCAGATCATCATTGTTCTAGAGGAATAGGAGAAGAACACATTTACATGCCCCTATAGAACCTTCACATTCAATAGGATACTATTTGGGTTGTGTAATGCCCTAACAACATTTCAGAGATGCATGATGTCCATTTTCTCAGCATGGTGGAAAACACTATTGAAGTCTTCATGGATAAGTTTAATGTGGTTGGGAACTCATTTGAGGATTGTTTGAACCAGCTACATGATGTGTTGCAAAGATGCATAGAAAATCATCTGGTACTAAATTGGGAAAAGTATCACTTCATGGTGAAAGAGGATATTGTGTTGGGGCACAAGATATTTGGCAAAGGCATTGAGGTCGACAGAGCTAAAGTGGAGGTGATTGAGAAGCTCCCACCACCCATCTCAGTAAAGGGTGTGAGGAGTTTCTTGGGGCATGTAAGATTCTATCGAAGGTTCATAAAAAGACTTCTCTAAACTTTCACACCCATTGTGTAACTATTGGCTAAAGATGCTAAGTTCGTGTTTGATGATGCATATTTAAAAGACTTTGAAAAGGTTGATTTTAACGCCAATCATTATGGCTCCAGACTGGTCTAAGCCCTTTGATATCATGTGTGATGCAAGTAGGATTGCCTTAGGTATGGTATTGGGACGCCACAAGGAGAAGATATTAATCCCATATATGATGGTAGAAAAGCACTAAATATAGCCCAGAAGAATTACACCATCACAGAACAGGAGTTACTCGCATTGGTTTTTGCATTCGAAAAGTTAAGGTCATATCTGTTGGGGGCCAAAGTAGTGGTCCATAGAGACCACTCAGCACTTAAATAGTTGATGGCTAAAAAGGATGCAAAGCAAAGGTTAATGAGATGGTTACTTCTCTTGCCAAAGTTCAACTTTGATGCCATCGACAGAAAAAGGACAGGAAATTAGGTTACAGATCACCTTTCCATATTGGAAGATGGGGAAATGATGAAATTTGATGATGGATTGGAGATAAATGATTCTTTTCCTGAGAAGAGGGTGTTGGCTGCATCTCATGATCTGATACCTTGGTTTGCAACTTATGCAAACTACTTGGTAAGTGATATCGTGCCACCCGACTTAAACACACATCAGTGTCAGAAGTTTATATGTCTGATGCGAGGAAATTCCTCTAGGATGACCCATACTTATTCCATGTATGTACTGATGGGATTATTCATTTCCTATTCCTGAGGTTATGATGATGAGTATACTTGAGGCATGCTACTCGTCATTGGTAGCTGGATATAATAGTGAGATTCGAAAAACCCATAATATCTTACAATATGGGTATTACTAGCTTACGATCCACCAAGATGCTCATGACTATGCCAAAGCTTGTGACAGGTACCAAAGTGAAGGTGGGGTTTTTCACAAGCATGAGCTCCCTTTGAACCCCATTATAATGATTGAGATATTTGATGTATGAGGGATAGATTTCATTGGAAGATTTGTTACCTCACATGGAAACAATTACATCTTGGTTGCAATGAATTATATGTCAAAGCGGGTGGAGGCCATGGCTTTACCCAACAATGAGCGCAAAAGTGTCAGAAAATTTCTAAGAAAGAACATCTTCTCACAGTTTGGAATCACTTGGGAAATCATCAGCGATGGAGGTTCTTACTTATGCAATAGACTTTTTAAAGATATTCTTGAAAAGTATGGAATGAAATATGAGGTGGCGACGCCTTATCATCCTTAGACGAGTGGGCAGGTGGAGGTGTCCAATAGGGAATCAAATAGATTCGATCCAAAACTATGAATGCAAATCGGACAGATTGGTCGCGAAAGCTGGATGATGTACTATGGGCATACCAGATAGTATTCAAGACCCCTATAGGCATGTCTCCCCACCAACTTGTCTTTGGGAAAGCATGCCACTTACTAGTGGAGTTTGAGGATAAAGCGATGTGGGCATTGAAGAAGTTGAATCTAGATTGGAATGATGCAACAAACTCTAGGCTGAGCCAACTTAATGAGCTTGATGAATTTTGATTGAAAGCATATGAGAGCTCCACATTGTACAAACAAAGAATGAAGTTGCCGCATGACTGCCGCATAGAGAACAACCAATTTGCAATGAGGGACTAGGTGCTGTGATACAATTCAAGACTAAAATTATTCCCTGGGAATCTCAAAGCCAGATGGTTGGGACCATTCCAAGTAGCATGCGTCTTCGATCATGGGGCTATTGAATTGGAGAGGTGAAATGGAGGGACTTTCAAATTAAATGTCCAAAGAGTCAAGTCATACCTTGTAAATATGGAAGAGATCAAGACAGTAGAGGAATGGGATCTTGAGGAAGTCTGAGTTCTCAAGCTATCTATGTTATGCCACAACATTAAATCAAGCGCTGCTTGGGAGGTAACCCAAGGTGGACTGTGGCACTCAGACCCCCAGGTATGTTTTTGACCCTGTATGTTCTATTTTTGATTGATTTTGTGCATTGGGGATAATGTACTTCTTTTTCGATGGGGTGCGGGTAGTTATGAGCCTTAGTTAATTCTAAGTAGCTTATGGTCCATAACTACCCTAATTTTTGATCTCAGGGTTTTCTTTCCTGTTTTATTTTTCTCTGTGGATATTTATTTTTTGTTGAACAAGCACGTTTATGATGTTTAGATAATATTTGTAGCTATAGTACTAGCACTTGTGGCATATTGCATGTTTTTGTGTTTTGTTTTGAAAAATGATATCCATCAAAAATTTTGATTAGTAGTTAAATAGTAACTATGCATGTTTGGGCATTTGACAATATCTATTCTGATAAGTGAGGATAAGTTGAGATAGAAAGAATGATCTATGAGTCGTTTTGCTGATAATATATGTTGTGCCATGTGAGTGTGAGCTTTATTTGCTAGATTAATGTATTTTGTGTTAATTCAGAACTTTCCCTGGTACTCTAATTTAGATAGTAGATTAAATGGATTAAGAAATGATCTTAGGCCTTTGTTCTTAAATAGTACACTTTAGCCTAAAAATAACCAACAAAATGATGATATATCCCTTGTTCCAAATGTTTGAGCATAACATGTACCAATTCTTTAAAACACCTAATTAACCTAGTCTTATCTAGTGAAAAATCCTGAAATTGGCTCTGGTCTTTCCTTGAACATTGTGCACCTTGACTGAGGCAAAAAGCCTAAGTTGAGGGTTGCTATCAAAAGTGGCCCTGGTTTGGAGGATAGATATTGTGCACTTTTACATAGGCTAAAAGCCTAAGTTGAGGGTGGCTGGTGTAAGGGTAAAGCACAAAAATAAGGGGGTGAGTTAGGAGTGAGGAGAAAAAGAAGAAAAATCATCTACCAAGTGCAAGAAAAATAAAAGATGCCTTAGATTGAGCGAAACAAACAAAATGAAGTGTAAAAATAAGTCGAAAAGATGAAAAATGAAAAGAAAGCACCAAGAAAAGCTTGAAAAAGGAAAAAAGAAAAAATAAGGTGAAAATGCTAGAGTTGGTAGGACTAAAGTGTGGAAAAATGCAGTTTGAAGGAGGGTCTTTAGTCACTATTTTCCTAAAATATCATACCAAAGCCTCTGAGCCTACATTACAAGTTTAGAAAGTCCTAAAGTGATACTAGTCTAGTTAGTTGAAGGTCTGAGTCATGAGTGTAGGGGAAAACCAAATGGTATTAGTTATCATGCATGAATATCTTTTGTGAGAAGTAAGTATTTTTTGCATAGTCCTAAGGTTAAATATGAAATCATCATTGAGTGTCAAGAATGGGACTTCTTCTGTGAAGGCACTTGCATTGAATTTTTAGCATTTGACTTCTTTAGTTTTTGTAGGCTTTGATAACCCCTTGCTTGTCATAGTTATGTTGTCACATGCACCAGTTTTCCCTTGGTTAGCTAAATAGCTATCTGATCCAGTTTGAAAAGTTACTGTGGGTATATAAGTCTGAAATGCATGGGATGTATGCCATTGAGTTGAGACCTGTGTATTACTATATTGTCTATATAGATTGAGTCGTCGCTTGAGGATAAGCAACAATTTTAAATTGAGGGTATTAATGTGCTACAAAAATACAACACTTTTCAATCTTAAAACTTAGGATTTTGCATGTTCTCAATGTGATATTGTATGTTTTATATGTTTGTGTTTAGATTTGCAGGATTACAGGTTGGACATGATTTAGGGAAAAATTGCAGAAGTTGCTGATTTTTGCTATTATACAAGACCTTATACGAGTTGTAGAGCATTCTACGAGTCATAGATATGTTTCATGGGAAATTCCTGTGAGAGGAAAATTGCTGAAGTAAAAGTCTACGAGGCATGCATATAAGTCGTTGGGAAAGATATGAGTCATATGCGACCTTTCGTGGCCTGAGGATCAAAGAAGTGGACTTGCAAGAAATTCATTAGATGAAACCCCCTTTAAGGGTCATAAACCACTTTATGAGTCGTAAAGGGGTTTCATAGAAGACAAGTTCAAAATTCCAGTAGCTGATTACGAGACCTTGACTATGAGCCGTAGAAGACTTTATGGGTCATGGAGTGCTTTTGTGGAGTTTGCCGACTAGTTTTCCTTATTTGTTTGAGACTTATTTTTAATTACTATAAATAGGGTTTTTAGGTCATTATTTGGAGGGGGTCGTTACGTTTCAGTAGTTTTAGGGTTTGTACTCAAAGAACCCAATACTTTGGGAGAAAATATTATGGGAGAGTCTTTGAGAACACTTATGCTTCAATTTAATCTTCAAGCTTGTGATTCCATTAACTTTGGATTTGCTTGATCTAAATTCAATTGTGTAAGTATCTAATTATGTCTTCTTAATTCATAATTTCTTCATCTACACATAGCATGAGTAGCTAAATCACAACTAGAGTTGTGGGAACTATGAAGAACTAACAAAGTAAAATTGAATAATTTACAATTCTTGGAAGGTGCATATGCATGTATTAATTAACTCTCTTCATTTTGCATGTTTTCTAATGGTGGCTAACATTTGAATCCTCCTAGTGTTACTGACTGGACAAAGGTAGTAATTAATAGGAAAAGAGATTAATTAACAGAATTTGATTGATGTGTTCTTGTCTAATCAACCGAACTGGGCCTAGGGGAGGTTGTACTGGGACTAATAGGTAATAGTTAGTAATGCACACTATGGAGATAGGCTAAGTCACATAGTGAAATTTGCCTCTCACCTTTGACCAAAGGGCTTAGTAAACTTAAATTATTGTCTTGCATACTATACACTAGACAAGAATTAGGTCATCCGGTGATACTGAGTTGGGGATTTGATGGGGAACACAATACCCTAGTTGCTCTCTATTATTGATTTTTCCTTGTGATAGTTTAGTTTACTTTCTTATTGATTATTGCATCCCCCACCTTTGAGGAATTAAGTCAGTTAACTACTCGGACTGCATATTGGTGAATTTTTCTTGAGTCTATGTATTCCCTGTGGATTCCAATCTAATTTGGTTAGGTTCTATTTCTTGACAGTGACCGCTTTATCCTCAAAAAAGGCGGAGTAACTTGGGCGACATCAGAGGCTCCGGATGTTGTGACTGGTATTATTTTGATATCTATCCTTTGCTTAACCCAGGTGCAAATTTGTATTTTATTGGTGGTTAAGTTCGGTTTGAGTCTCGAAATCTTGAGGGATCCTTTTCCAGTTATATCCCTGTGGGTGAATCTGTTGTTGCTCATAGAGTTTATTGGGGTTTTTGTCACGATCCAAACCTAGGGCCTAGATGTGACACGACAAATGGGGATTCGAAGAGACCCAAACAAACCTCTTAGCATATCAATTACACATCCTTGGTGGCAAAAGAAAAGTAACTAACAATGAGAATATAAACTAGGGGAAAAGGGGCTAAGGGAAGTCTTGACATTTATAAAGCATAAAGAGTCAAAGTTCAAAGCATATATACATCATTTGTTCCAACAATACCTCTAAACATAAATTGGACGGGGGCCAAGACACTTTCTGAGCTCACTTTCATAGTATTAAAGATCAACATAGAGAAATAACATAAGCAAGAGTAGCATAGCTAGTGTCCTCGAACTTGAGGACTCACCCTAAGCTTATTTTCAAGATGCATAACTAGCCATGTGGAGGATGATCATGAGGTGCTCCCGTTCCTACGTGGTAACATCATGGGCATACAGTATGCATTAGTACGTTTGGATATACAAAGTATGTAGGATGCAATGCAACATGACATAAGCCAATATAGTTAAAATGAATAGTAATAGGCAATAGATAACTATAATATCAATATGGCATGCATGATCAATGCTTGAAGTAAAACATGCTTGTAAATCATGACTTGCAAATATGGATTTCATATGTAGGAAGAGACCATACTCATAGACCAAGCAAACTATTACTTGGAATCCAAGGCATATCACCCCCTTGGAATGTGATTGAGGTATCTACCACTCAACGTTGTAGATGGGCATGCCATCTCCCATCATAGTGGTGAAGGTATATACCCCTCAACCTGGAAGATGGACATGTCACACCACATCAAAGTGGTCATGGTATATACCACTCAACATGGTAGATGGGCATAGCAACCCCCATCAAAGTGGTCAAGGTATATTCCCCTCAATATTGTAGATGGGCATAGCACCCCTATCAAAGTGGTCAAGGTAATACCCCTCAACATAGTAGATGGGCATAGCATCCCCCATTATAGTGGTTAAGGCATATCACCCCCTCAACAAGGTGTGGTCAACTTGCAACACTATAGATAGTTTTCATAAATTTAATACACACAAAAAATCCCTTCATCATCATAGAGTCACTTAACTTGTAATCCGTATCATAGACCATCAATAACCCAAGAGTTCATGTCAAGACATTTTATCAAACACTTGGTGGGTGTGTAATGATAGTTCAAAATCATGCAATTCAAGAGTGAAATCATGTGGGAAAACTCAACGTAAATCAACCCACTAAAACACAGTGAAACCTAAATACAAGATACCTTGAAATCCCTCATGAAACCTCATCATAGATTATAGTTTCATAGCTCAAAACATGCATAGTCACAATAGACAAACCATCTCATAACATAAGCTTAAAATTGGTAGACATGTGTTTCCAATCATCATTTCATAAAACCCCAACATAATTTATAATCATAACTCATAATAAATAATATCCATAAGTAATAAAACTTAAAAACATGTTATTTTCATAAAAAGGAAGATTGGTCAGCATGGGTGAAAGAACTCGATGGTTGATACCGACATACCTCAAATTTGGGGATTTCCTTGATGTAGATTTGAATAAAAACTTGAAGCTTCAATGAAGTTCTTGAGATACAGAATTGAGTTTGGGACACTTGAATTTTGGATGAAATATTTGGCTAAGTGTTACAGAGGGTTTTGAGAGTATCTTGAGTGATATAGAGTTGAAAAATGGCTAAGTATAGGTATTTTTACGTATAGTAAGGCATGGGCCAAAGAACCTAATGCCTTAGGTCGAAACAGTATTTTGGGGCACAAAATAACACTGATCAGCGCCCCTAACACATCGCGGCCAGGGCGCAGATTGTCTCTATAATTTGCAAATTTGAAAAATTAAAATTTTGCTATAGGTGTTCTAAAATCGAGGTTATACTCATTTCCTACTCAATTTTCCCCTTGATTATGAATATCAAGTCAGATTTTTGATATCATGCACGAATTTTGAGATATATCGAAATTACAATATAGATATTTTCGAGGCATACTTTTGGGCATTTTTGGGGCATTTTAGTTGTCCTATTTCTGTGTTGCATAAAGTCGTTCCGTGTGATCTTGTGGAACTTGAGATGTTTGATTTGGATGTAATTCTTGAGATGGATTGGTTGCATGCATTTTATAACCTGAAAGTTAAGTTCCAACTTCCAGATGAGCCTGTTCTTGAATTAAGGGTAGTGACTCTGCTAACTTTTAGATGAGCCCATTCTTGAATGGAAGGGTAACGACTCTACTATTAAATGTTAGTTTATTTCCTACCTTAAGGCCCGAAAGATGATCTCCAAGGGGTGTATATATATCATATTGTGAGGGTCAAGGATGTGGAGTCCGAATCACCTGCTCTTTAGTCAGTTCTGGTGGTGAATGAGTTTCCAGATATGTTCCCCGAAGACTTGCCCTGTGTTCCTCTCGAAAGGAAAGTAGATATTGGCATAGATCATTTCTCTGATACTTACCCCATCTCTATTCCTCCTTATCGTATAGCACCGACTACGTTGAATGAGTTGAAGGATCAGTTGAAGGATTTGTTGGAGAAAGGTTTTATTACGACAATTATATCTCCATGGGGTGCTTCGATGTTATTTGTAAGAATGAAAGATGGATCTCTTCGATTGTGTATTGATCATAGGCAATTGAATTAGGTAACCATCAAGAATAAATATCCATTTCGTAGAATCGATGACTTGTTTGATCAACTTAAAGTGGCTACTCATTTCTCAAAGGTTGACCTCTGTTTCGGGTATCATCAATTGAATGTTAGAGAGTGTGATATTATCAAGATGGATTTTCAAACTAGATATGGGCACTTTGAATTTGCAGTGATGTCGTTTGGCCTAACTAATGCTCCGATCATTTTTACGGATCTTATAAATTGAATGTTCAAGCCATTCCTTGATAGTTTTATGGTTGTCTTTATTGATGATATTGTCATTTATTCCCAAAGTGAGCGGGAACATATGGATCATTTGAGGTTGGTTCTTCAAAACTTGAGGGAGAAGAAGTTGCATGCCAAGTTTAGCATATGTGAGTTTTGGTTGGTTGAAGTAGCTTTTCTTGGTCTTATGGTGTCCGGTGATGGTACTAAGGTTGACCCAAAGAAGACCGAGACCGTGAAGAATTGGCCTAGACCATTGACTCCTTCGGATATTCAGAGTTTTCTTGGGTTGCCTATCTATATAGTAGGTTCGTTGAAGGGCTTCATCCATATCATCTCCACTTTCTATGTTGACTCAAATGAAGATTAAGTTTGTGTGGTCTGATGAATGTGAGAGGAGTTTTCAGACTTTGAAGGATCGACTTACATCGGCTCCTATTTTAACTTTATCAAATGGCTTGGATGGGTTTGTGGTGTATTGTGATGCATCTTGGATTGGGTTAGGTTGTGTACTTAAGCAACATGGTAAGGTAAGAACATATGCATGCAATTGAAAGTGCATGAGTGTAACTACCTGACTCACGATCTTGAGTTAGCGGCAGTGGCATCTACTTAGAAAATTTAAAGACACTATTTGTATAGGGTGCATGTTGATATTTTTACCGATCACAAGAATTTGCAAGAGGTGTTCACTCAAAGGGATCTTAACTTGAGGCAAAAGAGATTGTTGGAACTCTATGAGGGTTCAATATCATCCTAGTAAGGCCAATGTTGTAGCCAATGCTCTTAGTAGGATATCTATGGCAAGTGTGGCACAGGTTGAGGAGGAGGAGAAGGATTTGGAAAAGGATTTTCAATTACTAGCTAGGTTGGGTGTTAGACTGGCCGATTCTAATTGAAACACGCCCTGAGAATGTGCCTTAGAAATGCCCATAATTGTAATTTTCATATATCTCAAAATTCGTGCGTGATATCGAAAATCTGATTTCATATTCATGAACAGGGGAACTTTTGAGTGAAAAATGGTTATAACCTCAATTTTTGAGGACCCATAATGAAAAAGGATTTCGTGAAATTTTCAATTCCAGTTTCTATCTGTGATGCCTCCATGATGCGGACCTATCAAGGAGGTGTGTTTGGACTTCCTTAATTTTTCTGTTTTGGCTTAAGGCAATGAGGTCTCGGCCCCATGCCCACCTATGTGTAAAAACACCTATACTTAGCCATTTTCAACTCTATATCACTTAAGACACTCTCTCTCCAAGACTTAACCAAATATTTCATTCAAATTCAAGTGTCTCAAGCATAATTTCAGATCTCAAGAACTCCATTCAAGATTCAAGGCTCCTTCAAGTCTACATCAACAAAACTCAAGCTTGAGGTATGTGGGTTTCATCCATTGAGTCCTTTCACCAATGGAGCCCAATCTCCCTTTTCATGGAAAATTGCATGTTTCCAAGATGTATCTTCTATGGGTATCTTCTATTATGAATTTTGATTACAAATTATACTGGGGTTTTATGAGATGTTGATTTAATATGCATGTTTGTGTATTTCAAGCTTATACTATGAATTGGTTTTGTCTATTGAGACTAAGCATGTTTTGAGCTATGAAACTTTGATCTATTATGAGATTTGATAAAGGATTTCAAAGTATCATACATGAGGGTTTTACTATGTGTTAGTGGGTTGATTTACATTGAGTTTTCCATATTATTTAACTCTTGAATTACATGATTTTGAACTAGCATTACACACCCACCAAGTGTTTGATAAAATGTCTTTACAAAGATTCTCAAGTTATTGATAGTCTAGTACATGAGTTATAAGCTAAGTGACATTATGATAATTAAAGGATTGTATGTATGTATTGAATTCTTAATAGATATCTATGGTGTTGCAAGTTGACCACACCTTATTAGGGGGTGACATGCCTAACCACCTTGTTGAGGGGGTGATATGCCTTGACCGCCTTGTCTAGGGGTGATATGCCCATACTACCATGTCAAGAGATATGTACCTTGACCACTTTGTTTGAGGGTGACATTCCCGTACTACCATGTTGAGGGGCATGTACCTTGACCACCTTGTCGGGGACTGATATGCCCGTACTACCATGTTGAGGGGTAGATACCTCAATCACCTTCCAAGGGGGTGACATGCCTTTGATTCCAAGAAATAAGTTTGCTTAGTCAATGATTATGATCCCTTTCTACATATGTATTATGTTCTATACAAGCATAGGATTTACATACATATTTTACATCAAGCATTGATCATGCATGCCATATTGATACTATACTCATCCATTGATTATGATTATGTATTTTGACTATGTTGTCTATGTCTTTTTGCATTGCATCCTACATACTTAGTACATTTAAATGTACTAACGCATACTCTATGCCTACATGATGTTACCATGTAGGAACCAGAGCATGTCTCGATCATCATCCATGTGGCTAGTTTGGTGCTTTGGCGATAATCTTTGGTGAGTCCTCAAGTCCAGGGACACTAGCTATGCTACTCTACTTTTGATATCTTTATGTTGAATACTTGATACTATGAGGGTGATCTCGGAAAGTGTCTTGGCCCCCGCTCTAATCTGTGTTAGAGGTGTTGTTGGAGCAATGTATGTACTTATGCTTTGAGCTTTGACTCTTTTATACTTTATAAATATCAAGACTTCCCTTATTCCCTTTTCCCTTATTTATATCTCTTGTTGTTGTTATTTTTCTTCTGCGACCAAGGATGTGTGATTGATATGCTAAGAGGCTTGTTGGGGTTCCTTTAGGTTCCTCATTTGTCATATTATGTCTAGGCCCTTGGCTCAGGTCGTGACACTAATAATGGTGGTATTCATGTTCAAATTAGGATTGAATATTTGGTGGTTATGGACATAAAAGCTAAGCAATATCTAGATCTATGATTGGTTGAATTGAAGAAGTTGGTCGCCAAAAAGATGATAGAGTTCATCTCCCATGGGGGAGATGGTGTTCTTCAATATCTAGATCGATTATGTGTCCTGGATGTGGATGATCTTAGAAGGGTAATCATGAGTGAATCCCATAATTCTCATTATTCTATTTATCTAGGATCTATTAAGATGTATCAGGATTTGAGGGAGGTGTATTGGTGGCATGGTATGAAGAAGGACATAGCTAAGTTCACATCCAAATGCCCTAATTGTCAAAAGTGAAGGTAGATCACTAAGGCCCGATGGTTTGGCTCAAGACATTAAGATTCCTACTTGGAAGTGTGAAGATGTCAACATGGATTTTGTGGTTAGGTTACCTCAGACCCAAAGGAAATTCAACTCTATTTGGGTTATCGTTGACCGGATGACTAAGTTGGCTCACTTCCTACGGGTCAAGACTACTTTTTCTGTCGAAGATTTGCAAGGTTGTACATCCACGAGTTGGTGAGGTTGCATGGTGTGCCTAGGTCTATCGTATCGAATCGTGGCACACAATTTACTTCTCACTTTTGGAGGCCGTTTCAAAGAAGACTTGGTACTAAGGTAAAGTTAAGCACTGGATTTCATCCTCAAATCGATGGGAAAGCCAAGAGGACAATCAAGAACTTGAAGGACATGTTGAGAGCTTATGTGTTAGAGTTCAAGGGTAATTGGGATAACCATCTTGCACTCATAGAGTTTACTTATAATAATAGCTTTCATGCTAGCATTGGTATGGCACCGTTTGATGCTTTGTATGGTAGGAGATATAGATCTTTGGTGGGGTGGTCTGAGTTAGGAGAGGTGGATTTGATTGGCCTATGTATGGTGTTGGAGGCTATGAGAAAGTGAAGTTGATTAGGGAGAGGTTGATGATGGCCCAACACCAAGTCTTATTCGGATGTTAGGAAGAGAGACCTTGAGTTTCATGTTGGTGATTGGGTGTATATGATGGTCACACCTATGAAGGGTGTAATATGTTTTTGTACGAAGGGAAAGCTAAGTCCCCGGTGTATAGGTCCTTATGAGATTGTGGACCGAATTGGGAATGTGGCTTATATATTGGAATTATCTCCCGAATTGAACTCTATTCACCTGATCTTCCATGTGTGTATGTTGAGGAAATCAGTTGGGGATCCTAGTACTATTGTGCCTTCAGAAGGTGTTGAGGTTGAGGAGGACTTACCCTATGAGGAAATTCTGGTGGAGATTTTTGATAGGTAAGTGAAATGGCTTCGTAACAAGGATGTGGCTTCGGTTAAGGTGCTTTGGACAAATAAAGATACGGAGAGTGCTACATGGGAGGCGGAGTTGGACATGATGAAATGATACCCATCATGTTTTCCAATCTACTCAAGCCCAAGGTTTTAGGTTCTTCCTTTTCCAAGTGGTCCTAATTCTTTCACTCTTGAGTTTCATGATATGACATGCATACATGTGCACCACAATGATTGTCATCATGTTTTGAATGATTTGAATATGTTTTAATATGAGTTTTAATGACTTTATGAATTTCAAGGGATGAAAATGCATTGTACCTTGTGATTGAAAGTTTCATGTTGTAAGTCAAGCCTTTCAAGCCTTGTTCTAGCACATTCGAGGATGAATATTCCCAAAGGGGAGATGATGTATGGACCTGGATATAGTAGAAACTCATTGGAGGTTGGAAATTTTGGTCGAGAAGTTTTGGACCAAGGTGACACTTCATGGGAGCTCTCACGGTTCCTATGAGGTCATACGGCCTGTGTGAGCCTCCATGAAGTGGCCCTTGGCCTTGTGAGGGTGTCTGGCTCTTAAACTGTGGAGTTTCAAACTATGACATGCCACACATGGACCCCTCACAGCCTGTGTGACACCTCTCAGACCGTGTGATGGGCCTTGTTTAAAAGTTCACAGTTTATGGGCCAAGTAAAGTCACATGGCCAAGTACACAGCCCGTTTGAGGTGAGACAACCCGTGAGGTCTCCCTTATGGCTTTCAGATTAAAATTTTTCTAAGTGTTAAATCAACATCATAGAACTTTATTGTGAGAATTTTTCTAAGGAGGGGGACACGGATAGGTACACGACCTATGTGGCTTCACACGGCTCGTGTGACTCCCTGTATAGATGATTTCGTCTAATTTTTCTAAGTATGGGATTACTGTTTTGGACCTTCATCAAGCATAATTTTTCAGTGTTGGTTCATGGACGAGTATACGGTCCGTGTGGTGTGTCACGGACAGTATAGCCTCCCTTCAAGTGACGATGCTCAATTTTTCAACTCATTTCATTAATGGGTTATTCATAAATACAGTTTATTCTACAGGTCTTTTGGGACTCCTATGCTACCTAAAGACTTTCTATGACCTAAACTTCATTCCTATCTTTCCAATTCATTCCCCACATTTTAAATTTTCTCAAGTCTCTTTCAAAGAACTGTTGTGGTTCTTAAGCTTGGGGATCAAGGAAGGGCTATTTCTTCACCTAATTCCTTCTTGAATCCTCTTCATTATCTAAGGTTATGAGAGCTTGATTCTTGGTTCCTTTCAACTAAGAAGACCGAATACCCTTTTACTTGAATTTTCATGAATTTTAGATTACTATAACAATGGGTTTACAATATTAATATTTATTAAATTCAATTGATGTATGTGCTATGCTTTATTGATGATTTTATGTTAATTAAAGTCCTATTATAATGATTTACAATGAAGTCATGACGTTATGAATGTGCATTTCCCCTTCAAAGCTTGATTTATGCATGGGTAGTCTATATTATATTTTAAATATGAATTTTACTTATGTCTTCACTTGAATTTCATAATGCTTTCTTGATTTTACATTAAATCTCAAATACCTATGCTATACTCACATTATCCGTAGCATGTACATTCATGTTCATTGGATTTTATGAAAATTTTGAAGTGGGTTAAGCCTAATTATGTCTATGTAAATGATTTTTGATAAAGATATTGGTTATAACAAGAATGTGATCACATGAATGTCTATTGTTATTGGCTGTTTAAGCATATTGGATGCTTACACCATATTGCTAATGAATGAGCTATTGTTATGTATGAGCATCATTATTATGAATTATGGTTTGACTTTTGAGCCTATCTGTGCATTGAAAGGATCTTAAATGATTATTGCCTCTTTCAAAACCATATATATATATATATATATATATGTATTCTCGTGGGGTGTCTTTAACTTAGCACCAATGGATTGGGGGCGTCCGGGCTATCCCAAAGGGTCCTCTCCCTTTACTTAAACTATGTGTCAACATAGGAACGAAAGCCATTACCGAAAAGACCAGGTCGTAAGGAATGGTTATTCATTTGTTGATATCAAGTGATGTGATAATGAAAATCCTTTTGAAAGGACTGGGCCATAAGGTGTGATGTAGATTATCCTTGGCAAGTAATCTTCTTCTACCAATGGGAGGTCTTGATCGGTGTAATTCCTATTATAGCTTGCATGAGTTTGATTTGTCGGTTATAGTCCATCCTTACTATATGTGAGCATTTGTGCATGACTTGCATCATTGGTTTCGTGGCATATCGTATACTAAATCTCTTGTTATATATCTCTTTCTATATTATGTGCCCTTGTCATCTAACATTGAGTGCAGGTGTGGGTAAGTCATATGCATAGCATCCCGCATACTTAGTACATTCAAACATACTGACACATAGTTTTGACTACATGATCTCACCATGTAGGAACTGAGGACTATGTTCATCCACCGTATGACGTTTAGGTTGGATCTCAAGTTTTGCTTGTTATGGTGAGTCCTATCTTCCAAAGACAGACTACTATCCTTCTATCTAAGGTGCTTTACTTATTTTATTTACTGTGAGGGTGAGCCTGGGGTATGTATTGGCTCCCATCCTATCTTATGGTTAGAGGCATTGTTGGACACCTTATAAACTTCTTTATGATTATATGCTATGAGTTATGATTAGAGGATATGTTTTGGCTTTGGATATCTATTGGTTATTGTTATATGAAATGGTTATGAGCCTTATGATACGATTATATGTTTGTTGTAAAGGATCTCAAGTCCCGAATCGCCCTATAGAGTGAGTAATACTTACTTGCCCCTTAGTATCTATGTGCCGTGCTTTGTGAATTCATGTTACTCTCATTCCCTTGGACATCCCCATAACACGAGTCATATTCTCCCATCCCCTTGAATTATGTGTTTACTATTCAATTACGCTTTCAAACTGAGGATGTCAATGTGGATACTATTAGGCTTGTTTGGGAACTTTGGGGTTCCCATTCGCCGTGTCATTCCTAGACCCCAAGTTCGGGTCATGACATGTGATGACACTCGTCTTACTCCACCAAGACAAGTCAGCCTAAACCTTTTTATAATGATAAAATACAAAATTAAATTAACGTTAAAAGCTTTTTAATTGTCAATAATATGGATGATGGATTATTAAAAATCCCTAAAGCCTGGTTGTCACGTGCACAAGCATCTAATATGTTACAATAGATTTGAAAGAAAATATAAGTCTCAAATGATATTGTCTCTAATGTAGAACAAAATCATAAATCGTAGTGAGAAATTCACTGGGATGGCAAACAATTACCTCATACAATCTCCATAGGAAGCCTCGAACAAGGAAGAATAGAGGCTATCACGAAGATCCAGGCACGTAACCTATAAAAACTGGAGTAGTAAGGGGTGAGTACCAAACACACAGTACCCATCAAGTGAAATACTAAATACAAAATCAATTATATAGAATACGGATACTCCTAACACTCCTACCGAACCTTCAAAACTACAACCTGCAAAAAACTAGCCCAACCTAACGGTTCACAATTTACATATCGTATAGATCAATAACATCCCACCAACAATTATAGATCAACGACACAAGGAAACAAATGTATCCATCACAAGTTTCACAAAAAGTACTCACAAACTCATAAATGATAAAGATGTGGAATGCAATGCAATAGAATAATGTCAGGTGTGTTAATGTATGCCTAACTTAGTGATACACACCTACTATCTCTCAGTCTGGGATACATGGAGAACTTTTAGTCCATACATCTATCGTCGCATGTGATATGACCCTCGAATCATAGTTTTCGTCGCAGTTATGCGACACAACCCTCAAATTATAGTATCTATCATGGCATGCAACACAAGTCTCAAATTATAGTATCCGTTGCGACACCTTTGAGTTATAGTATATGTCGCAGCGTGTGACATGATCCTCAAAATGGTACATCATCTTTAATTATTATTCTTTAATAATTCACATTGCACTTGTCCCAAAATCAATGCACATAGGCAAATTTACACAATAATAAGGAGATGATCAACTTTACATAATGCACAATTCACAACAACATAGTCTTGATAAAACATCAATATTAAACCCAATAACCCTTTGAAAATCATTCTCCACACCTTACAAAAGTAAGCACCAGATTCTATATACTTGACAAAAGGTTGAGAAATTCACTTGCCATAATAATTGAACGCTCACTGCAGGACTTGAGCCTTCTCCTTTCGAATATAATTCGAAACACCTTGATCTAATCAAATAAGAATTCACAATTAAATTTCAAAACTAACAATACCCATATAACTATACATCTAGTGTAGACCCAAAAACTAATCAATTCCCAAAATTTTAAGCCTAGGATTAAATCGCAGTTCCTCTACATACCATAAATTTAATGGTATTATATAAACCATACACCTACTATGTAATTACCTATCTAAATATAAAAAATTTAATTATATTGCAATAATTATAAAGGGAATCTAGAAAAATATAGAATGAAACTAAAAGGGGGGAAATGACCTAGTCGGATTAAGAATGAACATTAGATCTCTGTAATACTAATATTTTAAAGAACTAATATATATTCCATTAAATTATCACTCTGCTAGTCATTTCATTCCATCATCAACGTATCGATGACTATCAACTTTTCTATTCACCAACCTAAAAAGAACACATCACACTGTCCATTTACAACATTCCAATTCATATCTTTTTACTCAACAAAAATGTAATACAACACCAAATCATTCACATTCTAAACCAGAATCAAATGTTTAAAATTAATTTTGTTTGAAATTGAGGAAATTTCTTACCAGAAGCAATTCATTCCTCGTATTTACGCCGCAAAGGTCAAGCTTCACTCAAAACTGCCTTTTTCCTTTTCTTTTATTTTTAATTCCTTAAATACTAAAAGTTCACAACTTTATTTTTAAAATATATATGGACTAAGTGGTATAGATGTTTAATAAATTAACATTTGGATTCTCAATTAAATCAATTACCTAAATTTACTCATAACTTAAATAATCGTAGTTATTGAATAGTCTATAAATACCCACTTAAAATCTACGAGAGGATATTTTATTAAATAAAGAGGATTAGTTTTTAAAATAATCTAACAGGTCATTACACTATCCACCACTAAAAAGTATGTTCATCCTCGAACATAAAGAAAGAAAAGAAAGAATAATCGACTTTTAGCCTGAATAATGATCTTTCAGAGTCAGTATTCGTCTCTCCAAGTAAGCTCTTCTTTGAGACCATGCTATCAAAATCTTCCATTAACTACTGAACTTTTGGATAGAATCTTGATAGATTTACAAACCAAAAGTGATTTTCAAGTCATGAACTGAATCTGAAAAACAACTCATGCTCTTATTACACAAACCATCATAGGTCTTGGTAAGGTTTCATTCTCACAATCAAATCATCCCATGATCTTAAATTTTAAAATATGATATTTGGACATTAGATAATCATCCTAGAGAATTAAATTTTTCTGACCCAACAAAGGAAATGATCAAGTAACCACTTAGCGAATGGTACATTCAAACATACAGGAACTCTAAAAATACTATCAAAAATACTAGATCCATAGCAGTGACTATAAATAATCCTTAAGAGTGATAGAGCTACACCTAAAAAGATTTACATTCAATCATACATAGCTAGAACATAACCTCAATGATGAGATGAATATTAGGACCAATAGACAACTATAAATATTCATGGTAGGTCTTCTATAAATTTGCATAAGTAAAGTAGTGCATGTAGAATCATTTATATATTTAAACTATCCTAAACAATACTAAATCTATCATGTGTCACCCCTCCAGTGCTTCAAAATGTCCTATAAGTGTATTTCTTTAATATCTCGAAATTCGTGCATGATTTTGAAAATCCAACTTCATATTCTTGTTCAGATGACAAAATTGTGTGAGAAAAGGGTAGCCCTCAATTTCTAGAAGATCCGTAGAAAAAGATAATTTTCACAATGGGGGCCAAAGCAGTGTACCTGCGCGTCATCCCCATGATGCACCTGGGGCGCGCCCTAGTGCAAATATGGCCTTCGCAACTGGTCTGCTTCGCGCCCAGGGCGCGGACCAGTGCAGGAATTTCTTGATTTTTCTTGTTTCATCCAACAATATTTGGTTAATAACCCAATGCCTATTTAATCATGAAACCCTCCTTCCTTAGCTATTTTACAGCTTCAAAACTCACAAAAACTCTCTCAAATCCTCCAAGAACATCAACCAATCCTCTATTCAATTTCAATAATCTCAAGAGCACACTTTAGATTTCAAGAAAAAGCTTCAAGTCTTCCTCAGGTTTTTTTCAAGAAAGTATCAAGTTTTGATATGTGGGTTTCACTCATGGGATCTTTCCACCCATAAAGCCAAACGTTCCCTCTTTTCCAAATTTCATGATTCTAATATTGAATACTTTATTGGTAAACTTTATTATGCATTATAAATATGATTGGACTTTGAATTATACAAGTATTGATTATATATGCATGAATATCTATTAAAGCTTATTCCCTAAGTTGATTTATACCTATTGAGACTGTGCATGACATGAACTATGAAACTATGAATGATGGTGAATTTTAAAATGGATTTTATGACACTCAAATGAGGGTTTTACTACTATGTTGGTGGGTTGATTTGAATGACTTTGAAATAAATTGATTTTACTCATTCTTGTCCTATACTCCTAAATAGCATAATTTTAAGCATGTGTCTGCATACCCACCTTGTATGAGTAAGTTTGCATGATTACGAATCTTATTATTGCATGATTTGCAACACAAGTATTTTATGATAAGTTGTGGCTCCCAAACATGTGTTGAACTCGTGAAAAGGTTTTATGATCTACAAGTGAATTAGCTTTTATGCTATGCTTTATTATCATGTGAATTATAAACCCTACTAGAAGGGATTGTGAACTAAGTTGTATTCCTCACCTTCTAGTACAAGGCAAATGTCTACATGAAAGGGTTATGAACTAAGTTGTATGCCTCACCATCATGTACGACTTAATACTATGCACTACCTCGTATCTACATGAGGGGGTTATGAATTAAGTTGTATGCGACATCCTTATCTACTATCCAATACCTGCTAGAAGGGGTTGTGACATAAGCTATATTCCTTACCCTTTGGTACAATAAATTGGGATGAGCTCATCTCACTTTATTATGTTAAACAAGTTATTCAAGTATGATTATCATCACACACGTATTAACCTAAGCATTGATTATACATGTTGCATTGAACTCATGTCTAATGATTATGATTATGCATATTGATTATTATGGCTTATGATTTTTTTGCATTGCACCCCGCATACTTAGTACGTTCCAAGTACTAACGCATACTCTATGCCTACATGATATCACCATGTAGGAACCAGAGCTCCTATTGATCCTCCTCCTCCTCCACGTGACTAGCCAGATCTTTGAAGTTAGCTTTTGGTGAGTCCTCATATCCGGGGACAATATCTATTTTCTTTCATGTTTATGTTAAAACCTTATATTAGGCCTTTGGATTCTTATCTATGACGGTGAGTTCGGGAGATATCTTGGCCCCTGCCCCATTTATAATAGAGGTGATGTTGGATATTGAGTTGGTTTGCATTAGTGAGCTTGAATCCTCTTATACTTATGTTATTACGAAAGACTTCCCTTAGTCCCGTATTTCCCTCTATGTTCTTTATGTTGACTGTTAAGATGGAATTCCCAAGTCTCGCTTCCCTTAGACTCTAAAGTTACTTGTCATTGTCTTTTTTTTTCCATAACCAAAGATGTGTTTATGATATGCTAAGAGGCTTGCTTGGGGTTTCCTCGGGTTCACCATTCGCTGTGTCACATCTAGGCCCTAGGCTTGGGTCATGACATGTCATAACTGAAATAATCAAGTCTACATAAGCATCCTATCTTACTGAGAGAAAATTGCAGGATCAGTTCACCTGACCTACCACTAAGGATTCGTCTACCAAAGTGGAGACACTAGTGGGAATAGATAGAGAATCATACTCTAAATTGTGCTAATAACAAAGTAAATACCCACATAAGAATGCCTGAAATCAAGGCCAAATAACACAAACTAATTCTCCCATAGTATTTATATCAAACACTTCCATTCATCTGACTCCATTTCTTTTGATTTTTAATTACTCACACTCAACTAATCTAGTCTCTATTACAATCGTATACATACCTGATTTATCAAAACCCACATGCTCCTCATGATACTCCACTAAAGTCAACACTCTTAATACTAAGAAAACATTATAGCCACACCAGACATTGACCTTACCCTCAAACTGTCACTAGTATCAAAGTCTTCTCACAATATATATCACCTCCAAATATTTAAAACCATGGCTGCTCTCTTTTTAATTTAAGCATTCCATTACAGATACACATCATACCTAAGACTGATAGTACTAATTTCAAATTTGATAGTACTTCCTTATCAGGGTAAAGCTATTTAATCATATTCAATGTTACTTCCATGCAATTTTTTACAAATTAAATTTCAATTGCCATTCAAATCATCATATACCTCATGTCAAAACTTAGAGATTCTTGGTCACCTTAATAACCCTACATACTATAAGCATATTAACCTCCAGTTATCATTAAACGTCTATGTAACACATCACAATATTCTATGTAGTCCCATTAATAGAGTAGTTTCAATCCCCTTAAAATCCTCAATAATCATGCAGAACTGTAGGCCCATGCTATAGTGTCCCTATAAGTCATCTACCATATTTCAAACAATCCAAACAATCTAAATCAACATAAAAATACAGAATCTTCACACATCATTATATGTCAGTCGAATAAAAAGTCTTCATAAAGGTCACAAAAAGATCCTAATATCTCTACTAAACAAGTACGTATTGCATGGTCATATTTGAGCTCAAAGGTGAAAATTAGTAAAACATGTAATTCCGAAGCAAGGATCTATATGATAGATCTTATTCCTTCATCATTCATAGATTCTTCCTATAACATAAATTTTGGATATCCTGAACTCAATATCAGACTCTTGTTCCTTCACTAACTTACTTATAAACTTTATTCTTTGACCAACAACACATGATATTTTACTCATTCTCTAAGCTAAAACATTAAGTGGAGCACTTCTTTAGGTCCTTCAATAGTCAAAAGTAACCAGATTTATTGATCAAAAGCACATGCAAGCCCTTTCAAATGCTCAATACTCGATGCAATATCATGTAATGCGTTATATCCAAAGCCTCCTCTACAATACCATCCAGGCTCAATGGTGAATGTTTGAGCCTGGAAACATTTAATTGGGGATTGGGAATTCCACCTTCGCATCCTCCTATTAGAATTTACAAATTTTCTTCTGTTCTAATAACATTTTGTAATTCCTTATCTCCAAAATCTCTACACTAGTGCATTCCTCCTTCACCCATCTACCTAACTCGGCAACAAATTATCAATTTTCTTAGTTGGTTATTCTAGTATAATGAATCGTTAAGTTATTTTGAAAACTAATCCTCTTACTTTTATAAAATATCCTCTCGAAGATTTTAAGTAGGTATTTATGGACAATTCAATAACTATGATTATTTAAGTTATGGGTAAGTTTAGGTAATTGCTTCAATTGATGGACCAAATGTTAATTTATTCAACGTCCTATACCACTTAGTCCATATATTTTAAAAATAATGTAGTAAACATTTAGTATTTAGGGAATTAAAAAGAAAAGAAAAGAAGAAAAGCAGTCTTGGGTGAATCTTGACCTATGCGGCGCAAATACGAGGAACAAATTGCTTCTGGTAAGAATTTACCTTAATTTCAAATATAATTGATTTTAAATATTTAATTCTAGTTTAATTTGTAAATGATTTGGGGTTGTATTACATTTTTGTTGAGTAAAAAGATATGAATTGGAATGTTGTAAGTGGATAGTGTGATGTGTTCTTTTTGGGTTGTTGAATAGAAGGGTTGGTAGCCATTGATAGACTGATGATGGAATGACATCACTAGAGGAGTGATAATTTAATGGAATATATATTAGTCCTTTAGAAATTTTACTATTCAAGAGATCTAATGTTCATTCTTAATCTGAATGTGCCATCATCCCCTTTTGTTTCATTCTACTTTTTTCCAAATTCCTTTTATAATTATAGCAATATAATTCAAATTTTCTATATTGAGATAGGTAATTAATTAAATAGTAATTGAATGTATTATATAACATCATTAAATTTATGGTATATAGAGAAATTGAGATTTAACCGTTGGCTTAAAATTTCGGGAATAGACTATGGAATTAATTAGTTTTTGGGTTTACGCTAGATATATAGTGATATGGATATGGTTAGTTTTGAAATGTAATTGGTAATTCTTATTTGATTAGATCAAGATGCTTCGAATTTTATTCGAAAGGAGAAGGCTCAAGTCCTGCAATGAGTGTTTAATTACTATGGCAAGTGAATATTTTAACCTTTGTTAAATATATAGAATCTCATGCTTCCTTGTGTGAGGTGTGGAGAATGATTTTAAAAGTGTTATTGGGTTAATTTTGATGTTTTATCAAGACTATATTATTGTGAATTGTGCATTGTATAAAACTAGCCATCTCCTTCTTATTATGTAAATTTGCCTATTTGTATTGATTTTAGGACAAGTGTTATGTGAACTAAGAAAGAATAAGAATTAAAGATGATGTAGCATTTTGAGAGACGTGTCGCATGCCATAATGGATACTATAATTTGAGGGTCATGTCGAACCCTGCGACAGATAATTTGATGGCGTGTCGCACACTGTGATGGATACTTTAATTAGAGGGTCGTGTTATATGCTATAATGGATGTTATAATTTGAGGGTCGTATCACACGACTCGACAGATACTATGATTTGAGGATCGTGCCGTATACTGCGATGGATGCATGAATTAAAATTCCCCGTGGGTCCTTGACTGAGAGGTAGCAGGTGTGAATCACTAAGTTAGACATACATCATTATACCTGACATTATTCTATTGCATTGCATTCCATTTTTTATCATTTATGAATTTGTGAGTGCTTTTTCTAAAAATTGTGATGGATGCATTTGATTCCTTGAATTGTTGGTCTATAATTATTGGTCGGATATTATTGGGCTATACGATATGTAAATTGTGAAATGTTAGGTAGGGCTCAGGTTGTAGTTGTGAAGGTTCGACTGAAGTGTTTAGGGTATATGTATACTATATTTCTTGATTTTATGTTTAGTAGTTCACTTGTTTGGTACCGTGTGCTTGGTATTCACCCCTTGCTACTATATTTTTTGTATGTTACGAGCCTGTATCTTTGTGATACCCTCTATTCTTCCTTGTTCGAGGCTTCCTATGGAGATTGTATGAGGTAGTTCTTTGCCATACCAGTGGACTTCTCACTCCAACTTTTAATTTTGTTATAATTTAGAGACAATATGATTTGAGACTTATATTTTCTTTCAAATCTATTGTAACATATTAGAGGCTTGTGCACGTGACAACTAGGTTTTGGAGATTTTTAATTTAGTTGACTCCATCATCCATATTATTGACTATTAAAAATCTTTTTAATCTTAATTTAATTTTGTATTTTATCATTATAAAAAGGTTTAGGCTGACTTGCTTTGTGGGATAAGACGAGCGCCATCATGTCCATTTTTGATTCTTGCCAATTTCTAACATGTGAAAAATATAAAATATCCTAAACACATGATTTCTAGCATGAAAAACAATAGATATCCTAAAGACATGATTTCAGTTCTAAACATCATTAAACATACTTTGAAATAAATTCCTAGATATATTTTGACATGCTTTAAAACAAAGGAACAATTAAAATCTTATCATGTTTTCCAAAAATCTAACTATAATTGACATATTAAAAAGATAGTGGTAGATCCTATAAACTTGGTGTCTAATCATATAATATTAAAAATATCATTAACAACCTAAGAGCATGATTTCTAATCCCCTTATTTGTCACGACCCAAGCCTAGGGCGTAGATATGATACAGCGAAAGGAAATCCGAAGAAATCCGAAACAAGCCACATAGCATATCATTACACATCCTTGATCGTGAAAGCAATTAAAATGACAATAATAGGAAAGCATAAACTAGGAAAATTGGGACTAAGGGTAAACTTCCATATCGTAACATCAAGAAAATAAGAGAATCGACACTCAAGCATAAATACATAACCTGTCCAACAATACCTCTACTACATGGGGCCAAGAAAAGTAATTGGGATCACCCTCATAGTCAATACATAATCAAAAAAAAGATAGTCTTAATACATAGCAAGAGATCATACGTAACGTCCCCGAAATAAAGGACTCACCAACAAGCTTGTAGGACAATCGAACTAGCCACGTGGAGGAGGAGGATGATCAAGCAGTGATTCGGTTCCTACATGGTGACATCATGTAGGCATAGAGTACACATTAGTATGTTTGAATGTACTAAGTATGTAGGATGCAATGCAACAAGAGATAGGCATCATAGTCAAAATGCATAGAGATAGACAATA
The DNA here is from genome assembly GCA_025774065.1 of Solanum ossicruentum. Lineage (NCBI taxonomy): Eukaryota > Viridiplantae > Streptophyta > Magnoliopsida > Solanales > Solanaceae > Solanum > Solanum ossicruentum. Next base: position 7,090,204 of record JAOTQR010000092.1, read on the forward strand.
GCTAGCATAGTAACAACATCGCATGTATGATTAATGCTTAAGTAAAATATAATTACATAGGACATATGTGTAAGAAGAGACCATTAAACTACTGGTGTATCTTCATGCCTACCATCCTTGGTGATTGAGGTACAAACCCCGTCAATAGGTTAGTGGATCGTCGCACACTACCACCCAAGGTGCCGGAGAAAAAACCCACGATAGGTTGATGAGTATGAACCCCCAACAAGGTTGACAGATAGTCTCACCCTACCAGCCATGATTTCGAAGCACAAACCCCTCAATAGGTTATTAAGGTACGAACCTCTTGACAAGGTTACTCGGTGCAAAACCTCCGAGTAGGGCATGGTCACATTCCAACACTATATAGAGAATACCATATACATATATTCATTTCATAATAATTTCATCATCATATAGTCATTAAACTCATAAGACATGCATTGGACCTTCAATTCCTCGAGAAACCATAACCGAACGTTTTATCAAACACTTAAAGGGTGTGTAGTGCTAGTGTAAAACCATTCAATTCAAGAGTGAAATCATACTAGAAAATTCAATATAAAACCTTCAATAGGTACTTGGTAACACTCTCAAGCAATATACATTAATACCCTTCTCAAATCTTGCAATAGACCTTGATTTCATAGCTCAAGACATAGCAAAACTGTCACAATTTCATAAACCCCAACATAGTGTGGAGTGATTTTCATAATAAATAACACCCATAAGTAAATCATCTTTAAATCACGAAAATTTATATAAAAGGAACCTTGGATATCATGGGTGAAAGGAACCCATGAAAGAAACCCACATGCCTTAGCTTTGGAGATGAACTTGATGAAGATTGGAGATGGAGACTTGAAGCTTGAGTGCAATCCTTAAGATCCATAAAGGGTTTTGAGACTTGAGTTTAGGAGTAAAATATTTGGTTAAGTGTTTTAATGAGTACTGGGGAAATTTTAGAATGATATGAGGGTGAAAAATGACTAAGTATAGGTATTTTCACATTTGGGAACACTTAGGCTCAAGACTTAAAAATCTTGGATCAAAGTAAAAAATCTACACCAGTTTTAACACTTGTACACGTCGCGGAAGGGACTCCATGCAATCTAACCAACTTGTCTATATACAACTTAGCATAATCTTTGTCACGATAAGTAGTTTTGACATGTAAGAAGTGAAGTAATTTTGTCATTCTATCAACCATAACCCAAATAGAGTAAAAATTCTTTCTAGTCTTAGGCAACCCAACCACAAAATCCATGTTGATTTGCTCCCTCTTCCAAGTAGGAATCTCTATTCCTCGGGTTAGGCCACCCGGCCTTTTATGTTCGGCTTTCACTTATTGGCAATTGTGACATCCAGATATGAACTTGGCAATGTATCTCTTCATACCACCCCACAAATACACTTCCCTCAAATCTCTATATATCTTTGTAGAACCAGGGTGAATAGAATAGGATGAATGTTGAGCCTTATCTATAATCTTCTTTCTCAAGTCATAAACACTAGGCACACACAATCTACCTTGGTACCTAATGCACCATATGCCCTTTGGGAGAAAACCTCCATCTTACCATCTCTCACCAAGGCCTTCAATTCTAATATGGCAGGGTCATGACCTTATTTTTCCTTCACCTCTTCAATCAAGGAAGACTTAGAACCATCAACAACTACTACACCAGCATTGTCAACTTCTTCCAATCTAACCCCCAATCTAGCCAACTGATGGACCTCTCTAGCAACCTCTTTGCCACCATCATCAACATGATCTAGGCTACCCATAGATACCCTACTTAGAGCAATGACCACAACATTAGCTTTGATGGGGGTGATAATGCACACTCATATCATTATATTTAAGGAACTCTAGCCACCTTCTTAGTCTCAAGTTAAGATCTTTTTGGGTGAACATTTCTTGAAGATTCTTATGATTGGTAAACACATCAACATGGACCCCATACAAGTAGTGACGCCAAATTTTCAAAGAAAATACAATGGCCGCCAATTCAAGATCATGAGTGGGGTAGTTCATCTCATATACCTTAAGTTTTCTAGAGGCATATGCTATCACCTTTCCATTTTGCATCAAAAGACATCCCAAACAAGTTCTTGAGGCATCACAATACATAACAAACTCTTCCAACCCTTCTGGTAGAGACAAGATAGGAGCAGGGACAAACTTAGCTTTCAAAGTTTGGAAACTCTTTTTAGACTCATCGGTACATACAAATTTCACCTTCTTTTGGGTCAACTTAGTCATAGGAGAAGCAATAGAAGAGAATCCATTTACAAATCTCCGATAATAATCCACCAAAACCAAGAAACATCTAATGTCTGATGGAGTCAATAGTCTAGACCAATTTCTAATCATATCCTTCTCTTTAGGATCCACTTTAATGTCATTACCCAACACCACATGCCCAAGAAAACCAACCTCTTTCAACTAAAAATTCACATTTTTCATATTTAGCATACAATTTCTCTTTCCTCAAGATTTGCAATACCACCCTCAAGTGATCCACATGCTCCTCCTAACTATGGGGATAGATCAAGATTTGATCAATAAAAACCACCACAAACAAGTCAAGGTAGGGTTTAAAGACCCTATTCATCAGATCCATGAATATAGCCGGTGCATTAGTCAACCTAAAGGACATAACCATAAACTCAAAGTGCCATACCTAGTTCGGAAGGCCGTCTTTGGAATGTCACACTCCCTCACTTTCACTTGGTGATACCCAGACCAAAGATAAATCCTAGAGAAGTGACTAGCCCTTGAAGTTGATCAAAAGGTCATCAATCCTTGGTAAAGGGTATTTATTCTTGATGCTGACTCTATTAAGTTGTCGATAATCAATGCACATTCTAAGAGAACCATTTTTCTTTTTTCACAAACAACACTGGTGCACTCCAATTTACTAGGCCTTATAAAACTCTTCTCCAACAAATCCATTAATTGCTCCTTCAACTCTCTCGGGACCATAAGGTAAGTGGGAATAAACATTGGTTGAGTATTGGGAAGAAGGTCTATACCAAAGTCTATTTCCCTTTCGGTAGAAACACTGGGTAGCTCATCGGGAAAGACATCAAGGAACTCATTAACCACCAGAACTGACTCTAACATCCCTAACCCTTACAAGATGATAGAGACAACCCTTAGAAATCAACTTTTGGGATTTAAGACAAGAAATGAATCTACCCTTGACCACCACATCACGACTTCCCCACTCAAGGAAGGGCTCATTAGGGAATTGGAATTTAACCCTATGGATTCTAGAATCAATAGAAGCATAATACGCATGCAATCAATCCATCTCAAGTATGACATCAAAATCCACCATATCTAATTCAACAAAAATCACAAGGCAAGATTGTATGGAAAATGGACACGGGATAATTTCTATAGACCCCTCTTGCAACAACGGACTCACCAATGTGGTAGACACTTCATAAGGTTCACACAATAATTCGGGATTAACATGAAGCTTTTTGGAAACAAAAGGAGTAATAAAAGAAAGATTGGCACCCGGGTATATCAATGCATACACATCAAAATAAAAAACCTTTGACATATCTATGAAAAATTACTCCAAGTCCAGTGACCAATAGAGGGATATATTGAGAACGTCATCAATCATCCTCATAATTCCTAGAAACCCATGGACAATGTCTCGACTTATGATTCTTTGCACCACACTTGAAGCATGCACTTGAACCGATCGAAGAATCTCCTAGATGGTACTTTCCACACTTGTAGCACGGAGGAGAATCTTGAACACCAACACCCTTACCTTCTCTGTGAGCATATGGACAACTAGGAATCTTGTGGCCTATCTTACCATACCCATATCATGCACCCGTGTTTCTCCAACAAGTGCCACTACGATTTTTCCCGCACTTTGGGCACATAAGGCGAGTCATCCCACCATTGCCATGTTCAACTTGGACCCTCCTTCTCCCTTCCTTTGAGGACACTAGGAAACTCTTGTCTTATTCCCACCACCATCGCACTTGAAAAAACCCTCAACTTCTGCCAAACACCTCCCTTGATGCTTCTTGCCACACCCTTGGCAAGTGACAAAAGGGATCCTTTTCTTCTTGTACTCGGAAACCGGTAGACTAGTAAAAGATGAGGAACCACCAACTTAGGTCCGCTTAGCCTCACTCTCCTTCCTCTTTCCCCTTGAAGTCTCAGGAGTATCCACTTGTTGATTGAGTTGAGCGGTTACAATCGTGCCTAATAGCCATAGAGCATTACGAACCTCCATATTCGACATATCACCGTTGGGAAGTTGAACCTCAAGTGAGAGGTGATCACCGCCTTACCCACCATTCTGAGTAACTTGAGACATTTTTTGAAATGTAATAGTTAAGAATCTGGAATAAGTCTTATAGGACGTAACTCTATCACACGACATAGATCACGAAAAAGTGAAACATTTCCTAAAACACCTCATAGCTATAGTTGTGCTGCGCTTCACAACCATGAATAAGAATCTAATCGAAGCTGTGTGTTGGATTTTGAGGACCATTAACAACCTAGTGCTTTGATACCAAGTTTGTCATGACCCAAGGCTAGGGCCTAGACCTCACACGGAGAATAGAAATCCAAAGAGACTCAAACAAGTCTCTTAACATATCAATTACACATCCTTGGTCGCGAAAGAAAAATAAACAACAACAAACATATAAATAAGGGAACAGGGACTAAGGGAAGTCTTGACATTTATAAAGCACAAAGAGTCAAAGCTCAAAGCATAGATACATCAATTGTTCCAACAACACCTCTAAACATAGATTGGGCTGGGGCCAAGATGCTTTCTGGGTTCACCCTCCTAGTATCAAAGATCAACATAGAGAAATAACATAAGAAAGAGTAGCATAGCTGGTGTCCTCAAATTTGAGGACTCACCAAAAGCTTATCTTCAAGATGCCAAAAACTAGTCACATGGAGGATGATCGTGAGGTGCTTCGGTTCCTATATGGTAACATCATGTAGGCATATAGTATACAATAGTAAGTTGAATGTGCTAAGTATGTAGGATGCAATGCAACAAGACATAAGCCAATATAGTCGAAATGCATAGTAATAGGCAATAGGTGAGCATAATTTTAATATGGCATACATGACCAATGCTTGAAGTAAAACATTCTTGTAAATCATTCAACTTGTATAGATCATAGCACATATGTGGGAAGAGACCTCAACCGACATAGAATAATATAAAGCAAATCGTGACTTGGAATCGCGATGATTACCCCTCACTAGTAAAGTGGTGGTCTACTTGCCAAGATAAACCATACTTTACCTTACGGGAGCCCATCCCATTTAGGAGAAGTAACCTTCCTTACAGAAGCTTGTCCCATTTCAGAAAGGATTTCATAAGAACTTCACCTTACAGGAGCTCGTCCTATTTCGGGAAGAATTTCAAGAGAAAGTGCACTAAATAGGTCCACTAGTATAGCTAGGGTATAACATAATCCTATGTTGGCCCTCCATCCATCGGTGTTAAGTCTAGTTCCTTAGAATACTTATAATAATCATACTTTAACAATTTGCAATCAACATGGAATTATGACATGAGTAGCTCTAAGATACTCAACCTTTAATGGTGAGCCTAATTTTAAAACATAAGAATAGATCATCATCAAACATTACCCTTGCATTAACATCAAAAGGCTCACAAGAAGTAAACTCTTTGAAAAAAAGGCATAATCTATCATTTACAACATCATGAAATTTTCATGAATTCAATACATCTGTTGAAAGCCCAAAATCATCATAAAGTCACTTGACTCATAAATCATGTAATAGATCATCAATAACTTTAAGAATCCTTGAAAAGAAATTTTATCAAACAATTGCTGGGTGTGCAATGCTAGTTCAAAATCATGCAATTCAAGAGTGAAATCATGTGAGAAAACTCAATGCAAATCAGCCTACCAACATATTAAATACCCCTCATGTGAAATACCTTGAAATCCATAATCAAATCTCCTAATAGATCATAGTTTCATAGTCCAAAACATACGTAGTCTCAATAGACAAAACCAACTCATAGTATAAGATTGAGGTAGATAAACATACATATTTAATAGAAATTTCATAAAATCCCAACATATTTCATGCTTAGAATCCATAATAAAAGATATTCATAGATAATATAACTTGAAAACATACAATTTCATAAGATTGGAAGATTGGACACCATGGGTAGAAGGACCCAATGGTTGAAACCCACATACCATCAATTTGGGTTTTCTTGGAGTAGAATTGAAGAGAACTTGAAGCTTGAATGAAGTTCTTGAGATCCGATATAAAGCTTGGGATACTTGAATTTGGATGAAATATTAGGTTAATTGTTAGAGAGAGTTTTGAGAGTGTCTTGAATGATATAGAGTTGAAAAATGGCTAATTATAGGTTTTTTCATGCATATGAGGGAATGGTGCCAAGATTCCAATGCCTTAGGCCAAAACAGGAAAAAATAAGAAAGTCACAACACTACTCCACGATAGGTCTGCGTCGCGGAGATGTCGCGAATAACTTCTGGAAATGAAAATTCTGAAAATCATTTTTTTGATAAGGGTCCTCTAAAATTGGAGTTATTCCCATTTCCCGCTCAATTTTCCCCCTGATCAAGAATATGAAGTCGGTTTTTTGATATCACACATGAATTTTGAGATATATAGAAATTATGATTATGGGCATTTCTGAGGCACCTTTCCGGGGTGTTTTTTATTAAGGCCCAAAAAATGCGAAACTGATTTCTAAGGATTATTTATTAAAAAAAAAGAAATATTAACATGCTAAAATTCATAAACTCATAGAGATGATTTCAAACCTAAAGGCATAATATCCAGATGTGCTTTAAAATAAAAGTTATCAAAATCCTATGAACATGATGGCTATATAATGACATGATATGGTAGAAAAAAATAGATTTTCTTAAGTGACTTAAAAAAAGTTTGTCAATTATACCACAAAATCACAGAAGAAGAAAGACTCAAGAATGAATTTAACTAGATAACCTTAAAAGGTTACATATAGCAAAGAGATGTGTTATACTACTCATTTTAATAACTAAGCCGATATTTATGAAATTTAGTCCTTTTAACC
>JAOTQR010000092.1:7097427-7110145 GCA_025774065.1 Solanum ossicruentum
AAAGATTTTTCTGTTAGGTCTTTTAAAATATTTAATGGTTTCCTAATTATCCGTAAAATTAGGTGGCGACTCTGTTTACTTTCGAATTTTGAATTTTTTTTTATTAATTAATTTTTAAATCGATTTTGATTTTCGAATCTTTTTTTAATAAAAAGCCATTTTTTCGGCATAACACTTTATTTAAATTATTTTTTTTAAAAAAAAAGGAATAACTAATACAAAATTTAATAATGCATAGATAAGAATAATAAAATTAGAAATTTACCCTTGAAGAGCAAGAATGGAGGCGTTGCTCACTGCTAGGCTCTTCCTATTTTCGTTCTATTAGGGACAAAATCAGTTATTTGAACGGCCTAATTTCCGAAGGTATAATAAACAAACATTTTATTTTACATATAGATATATATTAATTTTTAGTATAATAAATCAAACACGAAGAAATAAATTCGCGCATTATAATCTCTACATTACTTATTTCATAGTTAATTTCAGCATGACTAATATTTGAGTGTCTCTAACCCACAACCAAACCCCCCACATGTGAAATGGTAGGTGATTAATTTGGTATTTAAAGAACATTCGTACTTTAAGCACAGTTTTAGTTGTCCACGGTGAGGTAATTTAGCGGAGAACTGAAGATGGTCAATCAAGGTTAAAAAAAAAAAAGTACCTTGACAGATCAAGAAAATTAAACTTTTGTACGTTAGGTTACATTATAACTTTACTACTAATAAGGGATTCAATAAGATAATCCATGTATGTACAATGTTTGATTAGTTACATAAAATTTGTGACAATAGTGAGGCAATTAATTTATTTTTTCACAAAAATAAACAATTTACATGTAAGAACTGATCTGATTAGCATCCAAGCGCCCTGCTTGCACTTGTCTTATCCATTGTGGAGCTACCAAAATCGATCCTTGTTAACACTCAAGTATCCAGACATGACTTTCCCTCCGGTGTTCCTCATACCGTCTATGAGGAAACACCATGTAGAGCCTAATGCTCCAATGAAGAAATCTGCTTCAGTTGCCAACAAAAAATTCACAAAGGGATAATTTGTGCTCGTCTCCCTGCCAAGACTAGCTTCATAAGTTGCCATTGTCATGTTACCCATTTGGCGTGTCACATTTGTATAGTAAAACGTCCAATGGGGGTACAGTCTTGATTGATCTACAACTTCCTGCTATGTTGAAGATGTGTGATTACGAAAATTAGGGGGAAAATGAGTGAAACGTGAGAAAAGTGAGGTACCTGCATTTCCGTTGAAAGCCAGATGCTCTTAAGATCAGGGAAGTGTTTTCTTATGCGCTCAGCAAGACGCATGTATTCTTTGAATTCCACAACCTTCATCTCGCACGCCTTGTCACCCATTCGAACATGCATGCTCAGCATTGGCCTTGGACTCCAAGGTTTATGACTTGACCATACAAAACTTTCAATGTCATGATTGGCCGCCTTCTCTATTCCCTAGGGAACCACAAAAAAATAAATAAATAAATTAAAAAAAAAAAAACAACAACAACAACTTCCATTTCATTGAAACATGATAAATGATTTTCTACTTCTCCATGTGAACAAACAAGACTAAGGATAGTCACAAATGTAATGATGGAACACTTTTGTTCCTGAGACAATAGGGAAATAGAAGAAATTTATATTAGGTTGATCGACAAACGAGGATAAAAGAGTAAAGAGAAGGTATGTATATCCCATAAACTCTATCACAATATTCACAGTTGGACGAACAAGTAATAGCCCTGAAGAATTATTTTCTAGTCAAAAAGAAATGAATAGAGCTTGCTACCTCGGGAAAATATCTAAATTGACTTTCAAGAACCATTCTCGCTGCTTCCCAGCCAAATGCTGCATGTCGTGCATGGTTTAGCAATTTGCATGTATACTCAGTCTGAAACCGCATTAGGTAGCGCACTGCCTGGAGAAGATATAGAAATGATGAAATGCATATGCTTACCTATTTGCCCATCATTTATAAAGCTATTGCTGAATGTGCCCTAGAAAAAGCAACAGGTATTCTCTAGAATACAGGTTCATGTCAATGATCAAATTTGATTAGAAGACGTTGTGAAACACAGCTGAAAAGGGGTGGATTGATTAATCCATTAGAATCCATTTATTATACCACAGGCTACCAACTGAACGAGAAACGATAGCAGATTTGCACCGTTTATTTCTCTTTTAAAACAGAATTCGTTTAACATTGTCAATTTGACTTTCTAATGGACTTGTTAGTTCCGCAACTCAGAGAGAAAGTTGCGTAATTCAATTGTTGATAGATCAAAGGTGTTAATATAAATTACAAACAAGGAGCAAGAAATTATTTGATGTTCTAATTTAAGTAAGCCTCTCTACCTGAGCACGCCACCACCTCCTATCCATTTTGCGATGATAAGCAAGTAAACTTCCATTTACAACTGTTGTTGGCTGCAAATAACTCCAAGGTTTTCCCCATGACCTGAAATTAAGATGCTATCAGTAGAAGGACAAGCCCGGTGTACTAAAGCTCCCGTTATGCTATAAGTAGCACAAATTATATAATACTATCTCCCTCCCAAAATAAATGACAGGACTCAGAGTTAAATTTATTATATTTTAGAAACTATATAAAAGCACTAAAAATGTGCAAATCACAAGTTTTAATATTAAAAATATTTAGTTACAGAAATCTGTAGTGGCTATAGCAAGGTGTATATTTATTTTCACGATGGCACCAGCCATAGCTTTACCTTGGAGTGCGTCCAGACCATATCTCCTTAGAAGTATAGTTTTCTTTTACCGTTATGATCCCTTTTTCCCATGCTTCTTTATGTTTCATGAGCTCAAACGCACGATCTCTGCATTCTGGAGATGTTTCTGGAAAAAAGTAGCAAGACCAACTGGAGCGTGATGAACCTGTGAAGGCAACATTCCTAGAACTTCATGCCAATGCCATAAACAATCATTAAGTGGAATACCACTATCATCTCTCAAATTTAAAATGCTCAAGGAAGAAACTCCATAGTCTTAACACTGCATTTTTAATGTTTGTTAGTGAGACTATTTAGAGATCAATCAATTTATCTACTGGTAAGTTTTTGGTGGATAATGCATAACAAGTTAATGCAGATTTGAAATCGGTTTGACAACAAAATGGGTCATACTATAGAACCAAACTAACAGGAAAATCGCTATTTTTCGGTGTTCTCGAATCTCCTGTGGTTTTCGACAACACTTTTCGGATCTATAAATCTCCCCTGGTCTCTACAACTGTTTTTGCCCCTAACGGTCAATTGTTGTCGAACTGGATGGCCCAAAGGGATAAAAACATGCAGTGAGACTTAGAACTACCTTTACAACCATTGTGATCAGCACGGTTATAATAGCTCGTAACAAGAACCCTTTTCTCATTGATCGCTATTGCAAGAAGACCACACATTCCAGCTATCTGGGCACCAATACCAAACCCAGGTATTCTCTCCCAATCAGCTATCAGAAACTTCACATTTCCATCACTGCAGTTCAAAGGATGTTGATGGAGCCATATGTCACGTTGCACCTTCCTTGTTAAGGGGTAATTCTCTTCATCTGAGCCCTTGATCTGCAATTGGTTCATACGTTTGAAATGCTCGTTGGTATTGAATATGGAAATGGAAATCCTATATTTGCAGTGTTTGATAAAAAAATGATTAATTTGTCCAGTACAGGTGTATCTTCATTCTCTTACAAATCGGGCAGTGCAAACTTATGCATACAACTTCAAGAATAGATATAATGCATGACAATAACATACCCAGGGAGGATAAGCACCTTCAGATACTGTTTGATGTCTATAATACTGCAGCTGCTCATCTCCAGCTGTCCACAGGAAGTTGTCTAACTGTCCCTTCCATATAGTCCATGGAGGGAAGCTGTCATTTTGAGCTCGGGTATCAAGTCGTTCATTTGTTTCCACACTCAGCTTGCAGTCCTCAATGTGAGGTGCTTTTAGTGAGTTGGATTTACCCAGATGATTTGTTGATTGATTCACTAAATTAGCCCAAGATGAGTAGAGTAATGACACCCTCTCATCTAACCCCACTGCAAACTTTTCGTGGGAAAAGAAGCACTTTTCTAAATTCTTTTGTTTAACATTGCAGTCTCCACCTGTAACAAGGTCAGTACATAAGATTTCTGCTTGTGTGTGACAGGAAGATGCATATGCTGTTCAGTGCAATTCAATAATTAAGAGATAGGCATTGCTGACCATCACAATACAGGACTTTAATAAACACTAGCTTAAGTAGTTGCAGTAACTGCGTCATAACATAATTTAATGACCACCAGATTGCTTAGGCAAAATAGTTAATCCCATAATTTGTCAGCAATGATGCCGCTTGCTAATTCAATATCCTATATCTATGAGATTAGTGCCCTCTGTTCTCAATTATTTGACAAACGTATTTAACAGTCGTAATAAGGTAATAGGTTTTATTTGAAGTAGATAACAGGTTTTATGTGACACTCAAATCACACATATTATGATTTTAGTCCTGCGATGACAAATGATAACTTGTAGGGAAAACTACTTACTTATTGAAGAAGAAGTGAATGTTGAAATTGCAGGTGAAAGTGAAAGGCCAGGAAATGAAGCAAGAAATAAAGAGGTGAGGCAAACACCAGAGAGAAAGCCAAGCACACAAATTTGGCAGGGAAATGAGCTTCCTATTTGCAGAGCCCTCTGTGAAACAACTCTTTCGAGAGACCTCTGATTCAAAGGGTCCATACTTTCCCCTGAATGACCAACATGAATTTTGAATATGCCCACCGACCGTGTGGGAATTAATGACGCGTTGTTATTGTTATACTTTTCTTCTAACTGCAAATCGAAGACAAAAAGTCATTAATACTCAGAGATGATGCATCTATAAATTTATCTAACACACCACCGACCTTGTTTCCGATAAATTAATGAATAACAAAACTTAGTGTCTTGCACAAATATGATGATATAAATCCATTTGATGATATAATTAGTACTACCTGCGATGGAAGAGGACAATCTATTGAAATAGAGGCAACAACTCATACTTTACCGTGGCAAGTGGTAGATATAAGACAAATTACAAGCACATGTTTAATCAAAGAAACTGATCAACACCATGCAAGCAGACACTTGTGCTTCTTCTTCTTGTCTTTTTTTTGCTCAAAGGAAGGGCTGCAAAAGATTATTATATAACTACAGAAATAGCTCTTAACCACATTTTCTCTCACCAGAAAGAAACAGAAAAGCAGTAAGTTCAGGAGATAAGGATAGCATTTTCAGCTGAAGAATAAAGAAAAAAAGAAAAGGCACAAGAAGTCATTTGAAGAAGACATCATCCAGCTGTATGCCTTCTTTTTTCTTGTTTTGTTTAATAAATGGAACTATGCAGACGTGATGGTACTCCCACAGTCACACAATGACCGCTGATGATGACGGCTGCTTTTTAGCAAGAAATCTAGCTGTTTCATTTTTCTTCCTTCTTTTAAACCCCTTTCTTTTATAGCTTGTTTGCATCTACACTTTGATAATTGAATTTAGTGAAATTGGATAAAATTATACTATTTGATTTATTTAATTAGACATGTAATTATATTGTCAGAAGATAATGAGATGTAATTAATTGGATGCAATTATACTTTTCAATTGACAGGGAGAATTGTAGGTAATTAAAATTGCAGTGGGTGTAGTTATACTTTTCAATTCACAGAATTGCAGGTAATTACATGGTGTAATTACATGTTGATTACTTTTTAATTTCTTTCTTTTATTTTTATTTTTGTATTTTTATTTTAATTTATTTGTATTTTGATTATTTTAGATCCTTTTTACTTTTATTATTCTAATTTTTTCTAAAATTATATTTTATTTTGTAATATTTATTATTCATTTCTTTCTTATTTTCAATATTTGTTACGTGATTTCATACAATTTTTTACATTGTCTTTTTTAAATTTTATGTTTTATTTTATTTTTCACTAGCATGATTTTATTAGCATTCTTACTTTTAAATTAAAGTTGAATTAGTTGTTGGATAAAGTTATATATATACATATTTTTTTAAAATCATATTTATGTCTATTATATTGAAATTTGGCTTAGAGTATCACGTTAGATTTTTTATTTTGAATTTAAACTTATGTTATATTTTTAATTTCATTTGTTTTTGTAGTATTGACTTGATATTTCACATTATAAGCCCTTTTTTTTAGTTATATTAGATAGATTATTTTGTTATCTAAATATTTTAACAATTTTACTATGACATTATATTTATAGTATTTAATATTTTTGTCAAACACACATTTCATGATGTTCGTATAAAAACTTGTATTTTTAATTTTTATAATTAATTAAAATATAAATTATTTTTTTATAATATTGGTTAAGAATATATATTTACTAACTAATATATTTTTAAAAGAAAATATATATCTTAAATATTTAATTTAATATTATTTATAAATACATACATTTGTCTAATATAAATTTTAAATTTTAAATAATTATTTTTATTTTTAAAATTTAATAAAACCTTGTAATTATACTCGTGCAACCAAATAGCACCCTTGTAATTATATTGTAATTACACTCTGGCAAACAAATAAAACAGTGTAATTATCAGAAAGTGTAATTATAGAGTGTCTAATTACCATCATAGTAATTACACCAATTCCAATTGCCAGGTGATTTCCAAACAGACTCTTAGTTTTCTTTAAAAGAAAAAATGCTAAAGTATTTGAATGGACTTATATGTGTTTTTGCTTTTTGGTTCGTACTTTATATAAGTATATTTTGACTTCATATAATATTTAAGAAAAAATTATGATCTAAAATAAATTATATTTATTTATATAATTATGAATTATTTTGGAGTTGTTGCTCCCAACTGAATCCAAATTACACACTGCATAGTTTATTTTGGGAGTAGTGCTCCCAACAGAATATTATTCATATCTGGGGCTCAAACCTGAAATCTCTAATTAAGGGTGCAATAGTCCCATCATTGTGCCACAATCCACGTAGATTTGTTTTTCTTTATACTGCAAGGTAACACACCTAAACAAAAAATAAAAGATTAATGAACTTGTTGTGGACTGGTGGGTGGTAATAGTGATGTTATTTGATGAACAGTCCTACCACTACACAATCCACATAGATTTCTTTTTTTTCCCTATACTGCAAAGGTAACAGACCTAAATATAAAATAAAAGATTAATGAACCTATTGTAGACTGGTGGTGGTAATAGTGATGTTATTGTGACACTCCATAACTTTTTTCTCTTATATATTCGTATTTTAAGCCTCATTTGTTTAGTTTGGAGGTGTATTACGTTTATGGGAGACTCCTAGTACCTAAACGAGTTCAAGACTTCCCTAAAAGTTGAGTTTTGGGTGATGGTTCATGTAAGAGTCAACTTTAAACTAGCATCACTTTTAGCATATTTGAAATTGGGTGGCCTATGACATGTCAAATGAAAGCCCTTTGAGTTAGGTTCACAATGCACTTACCTCATTTCGAGTTCGGATAAAGGAGTTATGACCGTTTTCGTGAGATCCTCTCGTGTAGTGAAACCAGACGGGCAGCGTGACGGCCAGTGTGCCCTTGGACGGGCCGTCAGGGTCACTTGGGGTTGGAAAGGGCCATTTTTGGATTAAGGAAGATGACACGGCCAGTCAAACAGGTCGTGTGGGTCACTGACCTTGTGAAGGGGGCATAAGGTGTGTCAAGGAGGCTTGTTGGACATGGAAAAAAAATGTGGCTAAGGGTGGTGCCACGAGCACCCTTGACTGACCATTTGGAGGGGAACGGCTTGTGTGGCGTGGGCGTGAGGTGGCCTGGCCTCATTTTTGCAAGCAAGTGTGGTGCAACGGACCATCAAATGGACCGTGAAGCATCACACTTCCTGTGAGGTGGTCCGTCAAAGTGATGGGACATCAATTTTTTTCCATGTTACCCCGACTTCCATTTTTTTCTCTAAGGCACTTCACGCGGGCACTCCACACGACCCGTGGAGTGCCACACGGCCAGTCAAGTCTCCAGTGAGACGACACTTTGCCAATTTTTTCATCCATCCACTAATGGCGTCTTCGTAAATTTTAATTACTTCAATGCCCTTTTTAGACTTCCAATGCCATCTTAACCTTCCTAAAAGACCTAAACAATATTCCAAAGGATCAAACTCATTACTCTCATCTCAAATACACTCTCACTTCTCTCAAAAGCCTCCATCAAGACCCCAATACCAATTTCCAGGACACTCAAGAACAAGTTTGGATTCCAAGACCCACTTTTAAGTTTTCACTTTTTCTCAACTCAATTTCAAGGAACTTAAAATCTAAAGTATGTAGGTTTTATTGATGGGTTCCTTTCACCCATGATACTCAAGTCTCCTTTTACTCAAATTGCATTATTTAAAATTGATTTACAAATGGTCGATTATTATGAGATTCACTGCACACTATGTTAAAGCTATATGAAATTTATGATTGTGTTGTTATGTTTTGAGCTATAAATCTTTGATCTATTGTAAGATTTGAGAAGAGGTTTTGATGTATATTGCTTGAGGGTGTTGCAAGGTGTTGATTGATGGTTTTACAATGGATTTTATTGTATGATTTCATCTCTATATTTCATGGTTTTATACTAGCGTTACACACCCTCTAAGTGTTTGGTAAAATGTCCGGATGTGATGGAGTTGAAGGTCCAAGGAATGAGATATGATATAATTGACAATATTATGATGAAATGAGCTTATGTACATATGTGAAATTTGTGATTATTTTGTTATGTTTTGAGCTATAAATCTTTGATCTATTGTAAGATTTGAGAAGAGGCTTTAATGTATATTGCTTGAGGGTATTGCGAGGTGTTGATTGATGATTTTATAATGGATTTTATTGTATGATTTCATCTCTATATTTCATGGTTTTATACTAGCATTACACCCTCTAAGTGTTTGGTAAAATGTCTGGATGTGATTTCTTGGGGAGTTGAAGGTCTAAGGAATGAGATATGATATAATTGACAATATTATAATAAAATGAGATTATGTACATGATATAATCTATATAAAGTGTTGCATTAGACCATGTTCAATCCGGGGGGTCTAAGAACCTGGATAACCGAGATGGGGGTTTATACTCATCAACCGAGGGAAAGGTTCGTACTTCTCCACCTAGGTGATAGGAAGGCATTATCACTAACTGATATAGGGGTTTGTACTCATCAACCGGGGGAAGAGTTTGTACTTCTCCACCTAGGGGATGGGGTAGCATTATCACCAACCGAGTGAAGGGTTACTACTTCACCACCTAAGTGATGGGGCGGCAAATCACTAACCTACCAAAGGGTTTGTACTTTTGAAATCTAGCTTGGTCTATTCTACACATATAATATCCTATATGAGCATGAATTATTTAAACACGTTTTAGCACTGATCATACATGTCATATTGTTATATGATGTCTATTGCCTATTGTTATGCATTTTGATTATGATGTCTATCTCTTGTTGCATTACATCCTACTTACTTAGTACATTCAAATGTACTAAAGCATACTCTTACCTATATGATTTCACCATGTAGGAACCGGTGTCCAAGTTGATCATCCTCCTTCACATGGCTAGTTCGATGCTACTCAAGCTAGTTGGTGAATCCTCCACTTTGGGGACCTTAGTCTATGCTCTCTTTTTATGTATTGAGATACTCTTCTTTATGTTTTATTTGACTATAAGAGTGAGCCCGATTGCTTTGTCTTGGTCCCCGCTCTTATCTATGTAGTAGAGATGATTGTTGGACATGTTATGTATCTATGATATGAGTTTGACTCTTGTCTCTTGACTCTGATGTTGTGCAAACTTTTCCCTTAGCCCCTTTGCCGCTATTCTTGATCTTTAATGTTTTATATGCTTTCGCGATCAATGATGTGTAATTATAAGTTAATAGGCATGTTTGGGGTTCCTCATTCGCTGTGTCACGTCTAGGACCTAGGCTTGGGTTGTGATAATCATATGATGATCTGTCCTATCACTACACCACAATATACATATATTTCTTTTTTTTTTCTTTATACTGCAAAATTAACACACATAAACAAAAATTAAAAGATTAATGCACCTGTTGCGGACTAGTGGGCAGTAATAGCGATGTTATTTGATGAATATGAAATTAAAGAATATTAAAATTTATAGTTTTAGAAGTATATCATTAATGTAACTATAAAAACATGGTATAACATACAAAATGAATTAAAGATACATTGTTTTCGATCACTAAGTGTTGTCACCTTTTAAGTAGACTAGTTTAGAGTACGTGCTTTGAACATGTGGATTTTGTCAATTAATATAAAATGGTAAGAAGAATAACCTTTTAAAAAATTATTAACCTTATAATAAATGCAATATTTGTTCAAATAATCAAAATGAATGTTATTATGTTGATATGGTGATTGAATTCACTATATTTTGAATGCGTGTGAATCAGTTATGTAGAATTGGTAATTATAGATATTTATTATACTAAAATAATATGTTAGGTGGGATATATTTACAAATTCTTAAATTTGTCAATAAATTTTAATTAGACACTTGAATTATGATATATTTCAATTGCATACGTGAACACATAATAAACTATTCCTAATAAATACTTTTGATTTTGAATTATTTTACTTGTATTTTCTCAGATACCTATTACACATTTAATTTAATGTTATAAGTGCATCAAAAGCGTCGCCAACAATTCAATTTACAAGGAAATGAAAACAATTAAAATACTAACATTGAAATCGAAAGTGAATGTACATGAAAACAGACTACTGCATTAAACTGTAGCTAAATATGAAAAACTTCAACAAAGTCATATCATATCATATATCATATCATATTGTAACACCGCACATTTTTCATGTACTAATGCTATTTAGTGAAACATGATATGGTTTGGTTAAATTAGTACCAATTGTTAAACAAGTGCTTGACTCTCGTGTTAATAGGTGATATTTGTTTCTAATGCTTAAGCGGTTGAATGAATATATGTTCTGTGTTAATTTAAGGAGGTCATTACTCTAAACAAACTAAACAATTAAGATGCTTGTATAGCTTAATAATTTAGTAGGAAAAGTCACCTACTTGCTTAGCTTAAATTTGCTAACTAAACGGAGACGAGGCCCTACGTCGAATTTGTCCATGTTCAATTATGAATAAAGTCTGTATTAAGAGTGTAACCTTAGCCCAAGTTTTAGCATGATAAATGGACTATATGTTTAGTCCAAGGAGGATATTAAAAGGGGCTCAAAGACATTACAATATCTTTGCTAAATTAGGCCCAAACATAAGTAAGAAGAAAGCTGGAAAATGGGCAGCAAAAGTCCAACAAATGTGTCACCCATTTAAGCCCAATTAGGAGGGACAAAGCTACTGAATAACTAGTGTCTTAATAGTTATACATGTGTGGGCAAAATGTCAAGATAAAGTTGTTCAAATAAGTCCTTAAAATGGCATAAGAGCATCCCTCTAGTCATTGCCAATTCAAACAAGTTTTTAGTTTTCAAAGAAGTGTGCAGTTTTTTCAAAAGACACTTATCTACTCTTTATTCCACTTTACCAAGCTGACCAGCTGCTACATCATAAGACTATTGATAGATGGAAATATATGGTCAAAATTGATAAAGAAAGTTGGCCAAGAAAGTCTCTAAAAATGGATTAAATACAGCCCCTAAAGGCATTGCATTTGAACAATATTTCAACTTTCCAAAACACTCTTATTTTCTATCTATTTCACTGTACCTAGTTGAAAATACAATCCTCTAAGGCTCTTGAAGGAAGATCTGAACCTTTAAGGTACATGTAAGCAATTGTAGTTGTGTATTTAGTATGGTTTCTTCATGAAAAACAAGAAGCATATGCTATTATGTTATGCTGGAAATTCTGGACAGCATGCGTCCTAAGTATTGTTGTGAACATTTCTTATTGTTCAAGAGGCGTTTCTCTTAATTGGTTGGCTGAATTATGAAGTAAGACTTATTTTTTAACAAGGTATAGGTTGTTATTTATGTAATTAAGCTGCTGCATCACTTTTATAGTCCATAAAGATGAGTTGGTTTATGACGTCGTAATTTTACTCTTAAAAGAAACTTGGAAGCTGAAAATTGTAAAGTTATGTTGTTCCACGACCTTAACCTTCTTTGAGACTATTTGTGGACTATTTTAATATTAATTTTATGTGGTAAAAATGTTGAAAATAATTTAGGTAAAGTTAAGACAGATTTGGTATTGTTGATGTTGAAGTGTGGGAAAAGGATGTAACGTTGTGTCGCTTGTTTGTATATTGTGAACAATTATTATGTGTTGTGTCTTATGGGCTGTTGTAAGACTATTAAGCTTCTGAAATAAGATGCGTATGACATTTACATAAGATAGGTTGTTAGAAAATACGAATTATAAGTGAAAAGTATAAAAAAATGTTCCTGCGTCGCTAATTAAACATTTGCTGCCCGGATGTTAGTTTTATGGTATTTGGCAGCTAAGAAATGTTTTGTCACTACTAATACTAGTCTTATTGCCTAAAATACTGTAGATAAGTATTTGGAGGAAAACGCAGCCACTCCATGGTAGTAACGAGGTCATACAATGAGGTATGTAAGGCTATTTGATTTTGTATCATTTGGCATGAAACATAGATTTCTCCTTGGT
>JAOTQR010000092.1:7110245-7126720 GCA_025774065.1 Solanum ossicruentum
TCGTTTCCATTGAACCTGCCAATCAAATTCATCGTAAGACTCATAATGATCAACTTTATGAAGATCCCATTCTATTTCGGAAGCTCGTAGCATTGGTCCCGATAAACCCCAATTTAATGCCTCGTCTCTTCCAATAATTCCTACGCCTGAAACTCGTTCTACAAAAATTGGATTTCGGGTAGTAAGTTTTTGATACTCAGCAACCCCTGTTAAAAAATAAGAAAAAAAATCCAAACATTTATCTATCTAGCCATAGGGCAGATCAGCAACCACTCCTCTAATACGAAAATAATTATGCATCATTCGCATACCAGTGGCCGCTTCAAATAGGTCATATATCAATTCTCTTTCTCGAAAAATATAGAAGAAAGAGTGCACTAATATCTTCCATAAAAGGGCCGAGCCATAATAAATGAGAAGTTATCCGACTCAACTCCAACATAATGACTCTGATATAGCTAGCCCTTTTAGGTACTTGGATATTGCCTAATTGTTCGGGTCCATTTATGGTTATTACTTCTGTGAACATAGTAGCTAAATAATCCCATCATGTTACATAAGGCAAATATTGTATAATTATTCGGTTTTCTGCAATTTTCTCCATCCCTCTATGTAAATAACCCAATATTGGTTCGCAATCGACAACATCTTCACTATCTAGAGTAACGATGAGTCAAAGAACACCGTGCATTGATGGGTGTTGAGGCCCCATATTGACTATCATGAGGTCTTTTCTTGTAGTTTGTGCAGTCATAAGTTTCTTAACGATTCATTCTTCCATGAATTACTGAAAGTAAAAAGCAGTTCATCAAAATTTCTTTAGGCAGGGCGGGAACGGCCATTCTCGGCACTCAAGATATTGTGGGCTGATTGAACGTAATGGGTTGTTGCATCTCATGCGATTGGAAGAGCATGAGAAGAGAAGGCAACTGCATTAACAACCTCGATTCCTGTGTCGCTTTCCTATGATCCCCCCCTCTCAAGTGGCTTTTCGCCTCCCATCGTAGTTCTCAAGCGATTCCTTCCGCCTTATTTCCATTTCCCCCTTCGGCCTCTCCCTCTTCGAGTCATCTTCACTTCTGGTCCAGTCAAGTGGCTTGGAGCTCCTCTCTCACCCTCTCTTTGTATTGGCTCCCCGTAGTAAGGGAACGACTTTCTCAGTATTCGTTCTTATCGAGTCAGGCCGATAAAGTCCCAGGGGGTGCAGATTCATAATAGCCAGACTGGCGAACTAAAGATCGAAGGCTTCTTTCAGTTTCTTAGTAAGAATGGGTGAGGGTATTCTGCCTAAATAGTAGACAGAGGTAATAGATAAGAGAATACTAAAGCCATAAAATTTCTCAATTCTAACACAAGGTACTTATTAGATCGAATGTACTTCTTAGATCTAATAGAATGATTTTGCCATATCTAGACTAACCAAGCCATTGAATGAATAAAATGTAACCAATTAACCAACCAAGAAAACCACTTGTTACAAATAAGATCTTGTTGTTGCATCGAAAGAGATAAATGTTGACTAATCTAGCTAACATTGAACTTGATAAAATGAAATGGTTGAATAATTGAAAAATAATATTATTCAGGAATACACATTTAATGCTGAGATTACGCATTGAATTTCTGGTAGTAGATCCATAATAAAAAAAAGTTTTTGTGATTGTTCTAGAAGAAATGAAACAAAAGATATGGTAGAGCTAGGACAGTTATTGTATGAGGTCTACCCAATCCTAGATGCAGAGGCGCATAATAGATCGATATGAACATCACAAAAAAAAACTTTTACACCTCCTGCCCACCAACTCGATACCAAATGTCATATGGTATCGAGTTGGAGGAGATCTCCTCAAAAGATCGAAGGCTTCTTTTAGATTCACGCGTAAAAAATACACTTTTACACCTCCTTCCCTCCAACTCGATACCATATAACATATGGTATCGAGTTGGAGGGCAGGAGGTGTAAAAGTGTATTTGATACCATATGACATATTTTATCGAGTTGGAGGGCAGGAGGTGTAAAAGTGTATTTTACATCCGGGGTGACATGACCACAAGCTCCTCCTTTAAGTTTTTATGAATTAATTGAAGAAAAGGAGAAAAATACACCTAAAAAACAAGGCCCTATTTAGGGGATAATAACCTCAGTGCCCGCAAGAGGATACTAAAAAATATATGTAAGTACAAGAATTAAAATCATGCCTTTTAGAACAATGAATCGCATCACTTTCCGAGCAAAAAGAATACACATTTACACCTCTTGCTACGAGTACACCTGTGCGAGTCGTAGTGCAACTTTTGACTCATAGGATGGCCTCGTAGGGTTAACCTCCACTTAGTAGATTTCTGAGTTTTTGATCTCTGTTTCTTGCTATAACACACCTTATAACTCGTAACTTGGGCTACGACTCATAGGTGAGCTCGTATGTCCTATGCTTTAGAAAAATCTGCAACTTTTCTCCAAAATCATGCCAACCTAACTTTTCTACAAGAACAACACAAAAACACATAAAAACATAACAAGTAGCATTAAGAACTCACAAAATCCCTTGTTTGAGGCATCAAATGTGTTGCATTTTGACATCATATCAAGGCCCTAAGCTTGGGTCGTGACAAAGGTGGTGTCAAAGTACTAGGTTGTCAGATCCTCGCAGTCCAATACACTGCATTGATTAGAGTCTTACTCATGGTTGTGTTGTGCACCACAACTATAAGTAGGACGCTATGAAACATTGTAGGAAATGTTTCCCTTCTTCATGTTCTAAGTCGGGCTATAGAGTTGAAGTAATCTTTCCCCCTTAACGATTGTTCTTTGTTATGCTAGATCATGCCTAATACGAGGGGAAGATGAGCCTGTATGCCTGAGGAGCAACCTGCCAATGGAGAGCTTAGGGATGCTCTCACCTTGCTTGCGTAAGTGATGGCTAATCAAGCTAACCAAGGGGCCCAAGCCCCTCATGCTCCGTAAGAGACTTCATGAGAATGAATCCCTTGGAATTCCATAGGCCAAAGGTCAGTGAGGACACCCAAGAGTTCATTGATGAGGTCTACAAAATTTTATCCATCATGGGTATGAGGCCGGAAGATAAGGAGGAGTTGGCGGCCTAACAACTCAAAGGGATAGCACAAAAATAGTACAACAAATGGAAGGAAGAGAAGGAAGTTGGCTATGTGGTACTTTGGGAGGAGTTCAAGGTGGTTTTCCTTAATCGGTTCATCCCCCTTGAACTTAGGGAAGCTTAGTTGGTGGAATTTATGAATTTTAGACAAGGAACCATAAGTGTGAGAGGGTATTCCGTCAAGTTCATCCAACTTTCAAAGTTTTCTCCCCACTTGATTGCCAACTCAAGGTCGAGAATGAACAAATTTGTTATGGGGGTCTCCGACTTGGTTAGTGAAGAATGTCTGTCCGCCATGTTGATTAGTGATGTGGATTATCAAGTATGATGACCTTTGCCGAACAAATGGAAAAGGAGAAATTGAGGAAGAGAAGGGGGCATGAGGCCAAGAGGGCCTGCTTTCAGGGTAAATTCCGAAGGAGTGGACGGTTCCATCAAGACCAAAGGCCTGCTCATGCATATGATAAGAGGGTTGCAAATGATCTTCCAAGGGTCCAAGTTGTAAGGGGTGTGGCTCCTACTGATGTGTGTCCAAAGTGTGGTAAGGGTCATAGTGGCCCATATTTGAGGAATACCAGTGCTTGTTATGGTTGTGGGGAGATGGGGCATAAGGCGACAGATTACCCTCGAAACCATAACAAGGGCAAGGAGTTCATCCACAAGGTGCTAATGCGGTCCCATTAGGGAGAGGTGGCTGACAAAATGGTTTCCCAAGACACAACCTATTCTATACTTTGCATGGGAGGCAAGGGGTTGATGAAGTCCTCGATGTTGTTACTGGTATGTTTAAAATATTTGACTTTGATGTGTATTCATTGATTGATATGGGTGCCACTCTTTCTTTTGTTACCCCCTTTGTTGCCCAAAAGTTCCATGTTGACCATGAGTTATTTCATGAGTCATATGAAGTGTCTACTCCTATTGATGTATCTATTATTGCCAGAAAATTTTATAGAAGTTGTCCTATTTGCATCTTGCATAAAGTGTTGTCCTGTGATCTTGTGGAGTTCGACATCGTTAATTTTGATGTCACTCTTGGGATGGATTGATTGCATGTCTACTATGCTTCTATTGATTATAGAACCCGTAGGGTCAAATTTCAATTTCTAAAGGAATCTGTCCTTGAGTGGGAAAGTCAAGATGTGGTGGTAAAGGGTAGATTCATCTCTTACATTAAGGCCTATAAGTTGATCTCTAAAGGGTGTCAGTACCATCTTGTAAGGGTTAGGGATATGGAGTCTAAAGTCCTTCCCATAGAGTAGGTTCCGGCTATAAATGAGTTTCTTGATGTCTTCCTAAATGACCTTCCTAGTGTTCCTCTTGAAAGGGAAATAGACTTAGGCATAGACCTCCTCCCCGATACTCAACCCGTTTCTATTCCTCCTTACCGTATGGCCTCGGTGGAGTTGAAAGAGTTGAAGGAACAATTGAGAGACTTGTTGGAGAAGGGATTTATTAGACCTAACCAATCACCTTAAGGCGCTCAGGTGTTATTTTTGAAAAAGAAGGATGGGTCCCTTAGGATATGTATTGACTGCCGGCAACTCAATAGGGTCACTAGCAAGAATAGGTATCCTCTTCCAAGGATTGATGATTTGTTTGACCAATTGTAAGGGGGTAGCTATTTCAATAAGATTGATCTTTGGTCCAGGTATCATCAAGTGAAGGTGAGGGAGTGTGATATTCCCATGATGGCCTTCCGAACTAGATATGGGCATTATGAGTTTGCTGTGATGTCTTTTGGGTTGACCAATGAACCGGCCATCTTTATAGACCTAATGAATAGGGTCTTTAAACCCTACCTTGATTCCTTTGTTGTGGTCTTCATTGATGACATTTTGATCTATTCTCGTGGTGAGGAGGAGCATAGGGCTCATTTGAGGGTTGTGTTACAAAGATTGAGGGAGGAGAGATTGTATGGTAAATATGAAAAAGTGTGAATTTTGGTTGAGGGAGGTTCCCTTCCTAGGACATGTGGAGTCAGGGTACAGTTAGAAATTGGCCTAGACCATTGACCCCGTCGAACATTGGGAGTTTCTTGGGTTTAGCAGGCTATTATCGGAGGTTTGTGAATGGGTTCTCTTCTAGTGCTTCCCTATGACAAAATTGACTCAAAAAAAGGCCAAGTTTGTGTGGTCTGATAAACGTGAAAGAAGTTTCGAAACATTGAAAGACAAGCTTGTGTCTGCTCCTATATTATCACTACCGAATTGGCTTGAGGGATTTGTTGTGTATTGTGATGCTTTCTGGGTTGGTTTGGGTTGTGTGTTGATGCAAAAAGGTAAGTTTGTAGCTTATGCTTCTAGACAACTCAAAGTGCATGAAAGGAACTACCCAACCCATGATCTAGAGTTAGCGATAGTTGTGTTTGCATTAAATATTTGGCGTCACTACTTGTAATGGGTGCATGTTGATGTGTTCATCGATCATAAGGGCCTCCAATATGTCTTCACTCAAAAAGATTTCAACTTGAGGCAAAGAAGATGGTTAGAACTTCTTGAGGACTATAATATGAGTGTGCATTATCATCCAGGTAAGGCAAATGTGGTGACAGATGCCTTGAGTGGGGTGTCCATGGGTAGCCTAGAATATGTTGATGGTGGTGATAAGGAAATGGCTAGGGAGGTGCATCGGTTGGCTAGATTAGGAGTTAGGTTTGAAGAGAATGTTAATAGTGGTGTGGTTGTTATTGATGGTTCTAAGTCTTCTTTGGTTAATGAGGTGTTGGCAAAACAAGATCTTGATTCCTCCTTGTTAGAATTGAAGGCCTTGGTGAAGGAGGGCAAGGTGGAGGTTTTCTTCTAGGGGGAGATAGTGCCCTTAGGTACCAAGGTAGGTTGTGTGTACCGTGTGTTGATGGTTTGATAGAAAGGATCCTTGATAAGGCCCAGGACTCTTCTTATTCTGTCCACCCAGGTTCCACTAAAATGTATAGAGACTTGAGGGATGTGTATTGGTGGGGAGGCATGAAGAGGGACATTGCCAAATTGGTTTCCGGTTGTCACATTTGTCAACAAGTCAAATTTGAACATCAAAGGTCGGGTGGCCTAACCTAAGACATTAAAGTTCCTACTTGGAAGTGGGAAGTGATAAATTATGGATTTTGTGGTTGGGTTGCTCAAGACTAGAAAGGGTTTTGATTCTATTAGGGTTGTGGTTGATAGGATGAGAAAATCTACTCACATTCTACCAGTTAAGACCACATTTGGGGCTGAAGATTATGCAAGGTTGTACTATCATGACTTGGTAAGGTTGCACTATCATGACTTGGTAAGGTTGCATGGGGTTCTTTTGTCCATCATATCGGATCGTGGGGCGAAATTCACTTCACACTTTTGGAGATCCTTCCAAAGGGGTTTTGGTACTAAAGTTAAGCTTTCTACAACCTTCCACCCTGAAATAGATAGCCAAGTCGAGAGGACCATCCAAACCCTTGAGGATATGCTTAGAGCATGTGTGATGGAGCTTCAAGGTAGTTGGGATCATCATCTTCCATTGATTGAGTTTTCCTACAACAATAGCTATCATTCTAGCATCAGTATGGCTCCTTTTGAGGCTCTCTATGGGAGATGTTGTAGATCATTGGTCGGATGGTTGAGATTGGTGAGATAGCTTTATTGGGACCAGATCTGGTTATGGAGGCTCTTGAGAAGGTTAGAATGATTAGGGAAAGGTTGAAGACGGCCCAAAGTCGTCAAACATCCTATGTCGATGTAAGAAGAAGAGATCTCGAATTCAAAGTTGGCGACTAGGTCAATAGAAGACTTCATTGCTATGTATATTGATGATATCTTGGTTTTCTCAAAAACTACCTAAAGGTTTCACTCATGAAGGGTGTGTTCCATTTTGGTAAGAAGGGAAAGTTGAGCCCAAGATATTTAAGTCCTTATGAGGTCATGAGGAGGGTTGGAAAGGTAGCTTATGATCTGAGGTTGCCTAGTGAGATGGAATTGGTTCATTTGGTGTTCCATGTGTCCATGTTGAGGAAATGTGTGGGTGATCCGAATGTCATTGTGCCTCTATATGTTGTGGGTGTTATTGAGGATAATTTGACATATAAAGAGGTTCCGGTTCAGATTTTGGATAGGCAAGTGAAGAGGTTGAGAAACAAGGAGGTGGCTTCCGTTGAGGTCCTTTGGAGGAATCAACAAGTGGAGAGTGCTACTTGGGAGGCCGAAGCAAATATGCAAAACCAATATCTTTACCTTTTCCACTCAACTCAAGACTAAGGTATTAATGTAAGTCCTTTATATGATCTCAAGTCTTAAGTTCAGATCCATGTCATTGCATGTTCATGTTTAAATTGACAAGTTCATGATGATCTTACGCTCATGATGAAACTTTTGAAATGATGTTTAAGTGCATTGTTGCATCTCTATGTGGCCTGAAATTGTCATGTTTGTGCATCTCATATATGTCTCTTTGACATTCAGGGATGAATGTTTCCAAAAGGGGGATATTGAAACGACCTCAAAAAGTGCTCGAAATTGTAATTTCCATACATCTCAAAATTCGTGCGCGATATTGAAAATCAGACTTCATATTCTTGTTCATGGGATCAAAATAAAGGGGAAAAGGGTCTAACCCAAAACTTAAAGCAAACAATTAGCAATTTTGATTCTCCAAGTGATGATTTCCAGAGAGCTTTTCGCTCCCCTGGCGCGACGCGCGCGACGCGGATATGTATATTTTTCTGTCCAGTTATTTTTCTTGCGGTTCAAGACTTTGAAATCTTGGGCCTAAGTGTCCCCAAATATAAAAATACTCATACTTAATCATTTCTCACCCTCATATCATTCTAAACATTCCTCAATATACATTCAAATACTTAGCCAAATATTTACTCCTAAACTCAAGTCTCAAAACCCTCTACGGATCTAAGGATTTCCTTTCAAGCTTTAAGTCTCCATCTCAAATCTTCATCAAGTTCATCTCCAAAGCTAAGTTGTGTGGGTTTCTTTCATGGGTTCCCTCCACACTTGACACCCAAGCTCTTTTACTCAAAAAGTGCATGATTTAAAGTTGATTTATTCTTGGATCTTACTCATTATGAAATTCACTGCACACTATATTGGGTTTATGAAATTGTGATTGTTTTACAATGTTTTGAACTATGAATCTAAGGTCTATGGTGAGAATCGATGAAGAGTCTTGATGTATGTTGTTTGAGTGTGTTAACAAGCATCTATTGATGACTTTACACTAATTTTTCTAGCATGATTTCACTCTTAAGTTGGATGGTTTTGCACTAGCATTACACATCCTCTAAGTGTTTGATAAAATGTCTGGTTATGGATTCTTGAGGAATTGAAGGTCCAATGTATGTCTTATGAGTTGAATGACTATATGATGATGAAATGATGATGAAGTGATGATGGAATGATAATGAAAATGAATGTATGTGTATGATGATGAAAGGAGTGTATATTTATATGATATTATCTTTATACAGTGTTGGGGATGACCAAGCTTAGCTCGGGGGGTTGTAGACCCATGTAACCTATCAAGGGGTTGGTACCTTGGTCTCCTAGCTTGAGGGGTGGTAGGCTCGGGTAACCTTGTTGAGGGTTGGTACTCATCAACCTTGATGGGGGTTCATACTCTGTCAACCTCGATGCAGAGGGGGGTTTTGTACTCCATCAACCTCAGTGGGGGGTTTGTACTCCATCAACCTCATGAAGGGGTTAGTACTTCATGCGACTATCCAAGGGGGTAGTGGGCCTTGGCTTGCACTGTAATGGTCACTCCTTACACTTGTATTAGGATCTATATAAGCATGGTCTTACTTCAAGCATCATTCATACATGCCATATCGTTAGTATGTTATTCATTGCTTATGATTATGCATTTTGCCTTGATACCTACCTCTTGTTGCATTGCATCCTATAGACTTAGTACATTCAAACATACTAATACATACTTTATGCCTACATGATGTCACCATGTAGGAGCCGGTTTATCTCTTGATCATCCTTCTCCGCGTAGCTAGTACGACTTCCATCAAGATTGTTGGTGAGTCCTCCATTGCAGGGACGGTACTTATGATCTATTGCTATGTATTTAAGACTTTCTCTCTCGACTTATGTGTTGACTATGAGGGTGAGGCGGGTTGCTTTGGTTTGGCCTCGACTCTTATCTATGTAGTAGAGGTGTTGTTGGACATGTTATGTATCTATGCTATGAACTTGACTCTATTGACTATTGATGTTTATGATATGGAAGTTTATCCTTAGTCCCAATTTTCCCCCCTTGTTTACATTTGTCTCTTATTGTCATTCTAATTGTTTCTGCAACTAAGGATGTGTAATGATATGCTATGAGACTTGTTTGGGGTTCCCCATTTGCCGGTCACGTTTAGGCACTAGGCTTGGGTCCTAACACATACCATAGTATAAAAACTTTTGGTTTCAATATGGTATTTGGTATATACTGTACCATGCCTACCCCTACCGGTTAGTCCACATGGGAAACCCATAATCCCAAAAAACTCTTACACTTGTATTGCACTTATTGTGATTTTCTTTGGTTAAAAGTCTTTCTTGATGAGTGCATGCATTAAGAACTCACCCGTATTCATTGCTTGCCTAGGAGGGGGATAGTGATTAGGAAAAAAAGTATCACAACAAAAATTCAAAGTTGACAACTTCATCTAAGAACTTGAGACCAGGAGGTGATGGTTCTCTAAATCCAAAGCGAGGGTTAGTATTGAAAACATTCTAAGATCAAGAGGAGATGAATGACATGCTTCTAGGAAAGACCAGAAGGCAAACTAGAGGTTAACAAACATACTAGATTTTACAGGCAATATAATGAACAAAAGACCCTATATTAAATGCTTACTTGTTAAACGCCATGGGGACAGAAACCCTACTTATCTATCACACTGTCTAAGCCTTAGTTTATTTTATCTGCATTCATACTCGAAGTTAGGATTTTAGTTCAAAACCCCCTATTTTTTTTCTTTTTCACAGTTGTTTATTTTTTGAAAATAGAACCAATGGCTAAAATAGGATAACTAGTAGACTTGTTTCAATCTATTCCATGTGGGATTCGACCTCGACTATTAGTTGGGTAAATATATTGCTAACGTTCATCCATATTTTGTATAAGGAAGTATATTTGAACGTTATCACTTCTTTGAAGCTATTTTGGACTCATTTTTTCATCAGAAAAAACATTAAAAAAAAATCACCAAAAAAAAAAGCATCAAAGTCCATAAGTTTTCCATGCATAATTATTTTTTCAACTTGAAAGTTTAACAGAAGTTGCTCTATGTAGCAACCTTGTCATTTTGGTATAGATAACATCAATTTTGTGACGTACCTTCATGGGTGTTGTGGAAGCAAGATTGCACGTGTTTATTGAGTATTTTGCAGTATCTATAGATATATATTATCAAGGTAAGGATCTCATACAATTATCTATTTGTTGAATTGAAATTCTATGCTTCTAGTTACGAAACGTTGTAGTTGCCAATAATTGTCGTAGTTTCTTGTTGATTTTGACTTCGATTATTGTTACTTCAAAAAGACAGATTATTTAGATTAGTAATCAAGGATTTTTTTCAAGGAAATTAGTCGCCTACAACCCTCCTTCATAATCCTATATTATAGTATCGTTTTGATAGATTTTTGAGCCACGAAGTGTTTTTTTTTTTGAGAGAGAGAAAGGTGACTAATTTCATTTCAAAAAATTCATCATCCCAAAAGAGAAGATGGTGAATGGAAACTTACATCTCATCCTGGGGGTACATTACAAGTCTCCTTTGAAATCTACCAAGTCTATAGTCTCCCCTATCAAACTACCTTTCCACCAAAAGAACAAAAAAACGCATAAACAATTCATTTTGATTCTCTGCAAGCTTGACTTTTGGCCCTCAAAACATCTTGAGTTCCTTTCTTTCAAGAGAGACTACCAGATGCAAGCAGGGATGGCTTTCCGACAATGGTCTTCTTTTTTTTCTACACCCAATCCCTCTCCAGCTACTTAGTAGCTCCTTTGTTGTAGCAAGCATCACCTAGTTCACTCCCATTATAGCCAGGAACATGCTCCACAAAGTCCTAGCTATTTTGCAATGTAGGAATAGATGATCATTGAGTTCAGCATTCTTCTCACACATGACACACCTCGAGCAAATCTGCCACCCTTTTTTTTGCAGAACTTCTTGAGTTAAGTAGGCCTTTCTACATACCAGCCAAGCAAAAAAGGCAACCTTTGGGGGGCCTCTGGCTTTCTAATTTATCTTCCAAGGCCCCCTGTCCTAATAAGACTACAGAGAGTTGAGACTCCAGTAGCAGGATTTAACTGTGAATATCTCCTTGGCTTGAATTTTCCATCTCACTCCATCAGGCCTCATATATAAGCATGGATGTGAGTGAAGTGTTTCCAGCAACCTAGCAAACTCACCAATCTCCCAATCATTCAGAGCTCTTCTCAAAATCAAATCCTAACCTTGTGGACTGCAAACTTGAGCAACACTAGCTTCTTTTTGTAGACTTAGAGTATATAGTTGGGGGAAGGAAGCTCTAAGGATGTCTTCTCCATTCCATACCTCATTCCAAAAATCAGCCTTCAAATCATTGTCCACCTTGATTGTGTTCTTGTTGAAGCTATCCCATAGTCTCCTTATGATTTTTCAACAACTACATCCAAAAGTGCCCTAAACTTCCACAGTAGTCCACTGAGAAAGTAAACCACACTTCCCCTCTATGTATCCTCTCCATATGGCCCTTTCCTCTGTACAGAATCTCCAAAGACATTTTCACAAAAGTGAGATATTCTGCTTGCTGAGGTTCCTCAGATTGAGACCCCTTTGTTGAATGTTGAGAGTAACAACATCCCACTTTACTAGGTTATATTCTTTCTTCTCCTTGTTCCCTTGCCATAGAAAAGACTTCCTTATCCTATTAAATTCTCTCAATACTCTTTGGAATAGGATATAGACTCATCATATAAGTTGGTATTCCATCAAGAACTGATTTGATAAGTGTCAATCTTCCCCCTAAAGAGAGATATTGACTTTTCCACATGGATAATTTATTTTCACGCCTTTCCAGAACCCCATTCCCAACCTCTTACTCCTTATTTTATCCCCAAGAGGAAGTCCTAGGTATTTTGTTGGTAAGGAGTCCAACTGGCAGCCCAGAACCTTAGCAAATTCTAGTATATTCCAACTTGGTTGATAGGAAAAATATGACTTTTTTTCCAGTTCATATGAAGCCCTGATATCCCTTTGAATATTGTTAAGATGGCTCTTAACTGTCTCACCTGATTTGTTTCTGCATCACAAAAGATTAGGGCATCATATGCATAAAATAAATGAGACAATTCAGGATCCTCCCCTTTGCCTGTTTGTGCATTGAAACCTCCCACCCATCTGTTAGCCTTTACTGTCCTGAGCATATGGTTTAAGCCCTCCATGACCAGGACAAACAAAAAAAGTGATAGAGGATCACCTTGCCTGAGTCCCTTGTAGGAAGGAAAGAAACCTTCTGTATTGCCATCAATTATTAGGGAGAACCTAACACATGAGATACAAAAGCTAACCCACTTAATCCATTTTCTACCAAATCCCATGTCTCTTAGAATTTTAAGAAAGAAAACTTCAATTGACATGATCGTAGGCCTATTCAATATCTAATTTGCATAAAATCCCTGGTTTCCCCTACTTATTCCTTGAATCTACCAGTTCATTAACTAACAGGGAGGCATCCATGATTTATCTTCCCTGCAAGAAGGCCATTTGATGCTCATCCATCAGTTTCACAATTACTAACTTCAACCTTTCAGTTAGAAGCTTAGAGATGATCCTGTATACCCCTCCAATCAAACTTATATGTCTGATATCTATAATTTCAATAACCCCCGACTTCCTTGGAATTAATTCCACAAAATTTGCATTGAAAGCGTTTTCCAGCACTCCCCTTTGATGAAAATTATGAATAGTAAGCATCAATTCTTCCTTCAGGGTTTCCTAGAAAACTTTGTAGAATTGTATAGAAAACCCATCAAGACCAGGATCTTTGTCCCCATTAGAGCTCTGAATAACTTGTAGCACCTCTGTCTCTATGAAAGGTCTTTGCAACCATTCATTCTCCTCTGTGGTGATTGTAGGGCATCCTCTAAATGTAATGAGGGTCTCCATGAATCAGTCTCAGTATACAGCTTAGTGTAACAATCTAGTAGAGCACTTCTGATATCCTCAGCTTCATGGATCTCTTCTCCCCCTACAACCAACCCATATCAATAGTGTTATATCTTATGAGATATGGCTAATCTCTTGAAAAACTTAGTGTTCATATCCTCTTTCTTCAACCCGAAAGCTTTTGACTTTTGTCTCCAATTGTCTTCATCTTGCTTTGCCAAAGTTTCAACTTCGAAAAGATTGTTGCCCTGACCATTAATTCTTCATCTAATAGTTCTCTATCTTCTTGAGCTTTTTCTATATCTGATAGCTCCTCCAATATTTTACATTTTCTAGAAGACATCTTAGCAAGTTTCACTATACTCTAGTTTTTGTTTTAGTAGATTCAATTTGATGCAAAGCTTGTAATCTGGGAATCTCTCTACTTTAAATCCATTCCACCATTCTTGCATCATCTCCTTGAAACCCCTAATCTTGAGCCACCAGTTTTCAAATTTAAAATATGAGTGTTTCTTTTCCCACTCACCACACTTCAAGATTATTGGGTTGTGGTCCGAGGTTAATCTACGCAAAATTCTTTCTTTGGTCTTCTTGAAACTCTCCTCCCACTCTGATGAAAATAAAAATCTATCCATCTTGCATTGTTTGAGTGGTTTTTCCCCTAACCCAAGTAAACTTGCCTCCAACTAGGATAGGGTCATATAACTTAAGGTCTTCAATCCACCCAGAAAAATTAGTCATAATATTGGTTGTTCTCGAGTAGCCTCTTCTTTCCCCTATTCTCCTGACTGTGTTAAAGTCTCCCCCTATCACCCATAGCCCCCCACACAAACCCCTTATAGCTGCCAGCTTCTCCTAGCATTCAAGCTTCTCCTTCCTAGTATGTGGAGCATAAACACCAGTGAAGGACTATTTTAGAGGATCTTGTGTTCCTTCAAAACTGTAGGTAATAAAATAGTTCCCTTCTTCAACCCTGGTACCCCTCCAAACCCTGTTGTCCCACATTAGAAGAATTCCCCCTATGTTGTTGTCTACATCTTTGAATTCACATCTCATCCATCTGTTGGGCCAAATATTTGAAGTCATCTTCTCTGCTTCTTTATTTAGTTTTGTTTCTTGTAAACATACCACATCAACTTTCCATTTTAGTACACTGGTTCTAACTAAATTCCTTGACTCCTCATTTTTGAGTCCCCTGACATTTCATGACACAATTTTGACTTTCATTTAAAAGTCAAGAAGAGATTTTGCCGCTCTCCTCGTCGCTTCCACTTTCTTATTTAGACTAGATTGAAGATTTTTTAATTCATATTTGCCTATACCTCTACTCTTTGGGGTTGTGGTGCCTTTCTGTTTCTTCTTTTCCA
The DNA here is from genome assembly GCA_025774065.1 of Solanum ossicruentum. NCBI lineage: Eukaryota > Viridiplantae > Streptophyta > Magnoliopsida > Solanales > Solanaceae > Solanum > Solanum ossicruentum. The sequence goes on from JAOTQR010000092.1 coordinate 7,124,873, forward strand.
AATTCGACTTTCGCTTGTTAATTCTCATTCAGGAGCTCTAGAGTTTCTTTTTCAAAACCTTCAAAAGCTACCCCAAAGGTATTGCTTAATTCCAAGATATGGGAATTCATCAAAATTGGAGCCTCAATTTCCATAACTTCAAAGTCTATTGGATCTTGAACATCAACTGGGTCACGTTGAAGAACTTGTTGGATTTGCGGATCTTTTTTCTAGCAGCAGGTTGAGAAATTGTAGGAGTTGTTGTTTCTATCTTTGCTTGCTCCAGATTATCACTGCCCTTCGATTGAACCTGGTGAAGAAAAGGTTCCATTTCTTTGACATCTTCGTCAATCATGGTCGCTGTCTCCTTAGTTTTCTGTTCCCAGTTTTCAAAAGCCAAAATAAAATTCTCCACAAGAGTACTGATTTCATTACGTCCATCAAAAGAAGATACATGAGAGTCACATGCTTCTTTAATGAGATCAGAATTAAAATCAACAACCTCCTTTTCTATTCTCTTTAGGCCTTGGCCCAAATTAAGGTTTGGGTCTTGTGAATTAGCCCCATCTCCCTTGGCCCACTCATTCCCCCCACTAGTTCCTGCCAAATCATGTGGGATCTCATTGTAACACTCCACACCTTACAATATTGGCACAATTCAAATGAAACGTGACATGGTTGGTCAAACTGATGCTAAATTTTAAAAGTGCTTGAATCTCGCGTTAATGCGCTACATAGGCGTCTAATGCTTAAGAGGATCGAGTATATACATGTTTTGTGTCGAATTCAGGAGATTACGACCTTAAAATGAAGTAAGAGAATTGAGGTTCTTGTAGGACTTAGAAGCTAGTAGGTGAGTCACCTACTTGCTTAGCTTAAATTTGTTAGTTAAACGGAGACGAGGCGCTATGTCGAATTTGTCCACGTTCGACTATGAAATAAAGTCCGTGTCAAAGGGATAACTCTGTCCCATGTCATAGCATCATAAATGGGATACATTGACAGCCCAAGAAGTATAATAAAAAGAGCCCAAAGACATCACAAAACACTTAACAAATTGGGTCAACCCAAGTGAAGAAGAAAGCTGAAAATAGGCAGCCCTAGTCCATCAAGTTGGTGCTCCAAAAAGGCCCAAGTTTGAGGTTCAAGCTGGTGAATAAGCTACTTAATATTATGTGGTATATGATGGCCAAAGAACTCTTTATAAAGAGCTCCAAAGCAGCTCCACAAGTAAGGTTCACTTGAGTCCACAAAAAAAAATAGTTTTGTTCTCTAAATTTCCTCTCAGCTTTTCTCAACTTTGTGAAGCAGCCAAACGACTCTTTTAGGGTTCTTAATGAGTGTCTAACCCTTGAAGACAAAGGTAAGTAATTATATTTGTGTATTTAGTATAGTTTCATCATGAAAAACAAGAAAAAGATGCTAGTTACGCTTGCTGAAATTGTTGGACAGATTCTGTGCAGAAAGTTGCTGCACTTTTTCCTTTTTGTTTTGGTGATTACTCTATGGTTTGTAAGTTGGATTATGAAAAGAACTTGATTTTATTAACATGGTTTGAGTTATAAAGATCACCCTAAGGTTTCTGCCCTGATTTTGGTTTCATTTAACAAGCGCGTTTTATCGTATATCTTAAGTGTCATGTTGATTGGAACTTGTGGGCTATTGTATGTAAGGCTATTAGCCCACATCCTTAATAACTGATTCTCTACTGTTTGGGGACTGGTTAAAGGCTATTTGTATGTGTAAGTGTTGCTGGAACAGTTTGGTTAAAGTTGGAATAGATTTGGGATTGTCGACGTCGAAATGTAGCAAAGGAAGGTAACGTTATGCTGTACGTTTTTAGATTGTATGGAATTGTGATGTGTTGTG
>JAOTQR010000092.1:7163529-7178074 GCA_025774065.1 Solanum ossicruentum
CAATGCATTCCCAAAGAGACTAATAGTAATAGAATAATGAATTAATAATGCGAGAGGTTGGATTTAGGGGTTACGCAGAGAGGTAGAGGTAGACCCAAAAAGTATTGGGAGAGGTGATTAGACATCACCGATGACATGACTTTAGATAGAAAGAAGTGAAGGTCGCATATTAGGATAGAAGGTTAATAGGGGTAGGATGATGTCTGGCCTTGTGATATAGTATATTAGTAGGATAACCCATGTCTTTATATATTGTGTTGTTATTGTCTGTCTTTTATTTTGTTACTTTTATTGTATTTAGACATTATCATTTGCTTTCCACTTTAGTCGTTTTTCTCCATATCTAGTATCTTCTGCTTTTAGGGCTGATATGTTTGAGATGAGGGTCTTTTGGAAACAACCTCTCTATCTTTATGAGGTAGTGATAAGGTCTGCGTACATTTTACCCTCTCCAATATTCACTTGGGGGTATTCACTTGGTTTGTTGTTGCATTCCCAAACTCCACATCATTGACCCAGTTAGTGGTGGCAAATGGGCGGGTTGTGTCAAATTTGAGCGGGTTGAAAATGGGTCAATATAAAATGGGTAATAATTCAAACTCGCCCATATATTAAATGGGTAAAAATGGGTTGGGTAAGAAATGGATTGGGTAAAATACTAGTTTACCCATATTTTAATGAGCAAATAGTACTCTACTTTAAAATTCAATATGGATAAATAATTTACTTTATCTTTGAATGAAAAACATTAAAAATATTTTATTTTTAATTGTATTGTATCATAAAGTTAAATTCGACACCCAATGTGAGATTTGACTTTTAAATTGGGATTCGATTCCGATTCCAAATTAATCATACGGCCCAACTTCTAACGAGATCAGACATACAACTTTCGACTCGAAATTCAATTTCGACACTCGAACTGAGAGGGGGTCAAGTGTTGGATTGGGATAAAAAAAATAATTTTTGTAAAATTTGATTTTTTTTAGTATTCAACTTTCAATTTTCTCATATTGATTTAGTGCTTATAACTTATAACCTTAATTTGTAGTGGCCCGTTGGGATAAAAAAATAATTTTTTAAAAATTTGATTTTTTTTAATATTCAACTTTCAATTTTTCTCATATTAATTTCATGCTTATAACTTATAACCTTAATTTGTAGTGGCCCGTTCTGTTGGGTTTTCTAACCGTAGCAAGTTTTTCAACCGGATTTACAATTTTTATGATAAAATTTGAATTTTTTATACAGAAAAAAGATTTTATAAAAAAATTGATTTTCTTTGGGGGAAGGTTGGGGGGATTGAGGACTTGTGGAGGGATCATGGTATTGGGTGGAGTACGAAAAGAATTGTAATTTGCAATTGGAGGAGAATTTTGACAAATATTTTCCTACTTTTTAGAGTTAAATTATTTTTCTTAAATTTGAAGAAAATAAGTTTATTTAAATTTATATTTTCAAAATATTTAAGTCAACAAAACATAAAAAAATATTAGAAAACATAATGAATTTTGAGTGAGAAGAAGTTAGAAGCTTAACCCACTTGATTAAATCATAGTTTATCCATATTTTACCCATGAATGCCCATATTTCTATGGGTTGAATATGAGTTTAATAACCCATATTTTACCCATGTAAAAAAAACACTACCCAAACTACGAAAATATGGGCGGGTTACCAAAATATGGGTTCATTTTGCTGGCACTAGACCCAGTGCATAGGATAATTTTAGATGAAACAGGAATTTTGCAGCAACTAATATGGCTGCACCAGTTCATAGCCAACAATGGCTTAAGCTCAAAGACTCATAATTGACTAATGATTACCCCATTCATAATGATTATCACACCATTAACTTAATCATATGACCCCCTCTTCATGATTCTCTAATCATTTAATAAAATCTGCAATAGTATAAAATGTATGTTTTCTCTTTCTCGTAGCAATACCAAAAGTTCACTTTAGGGTGATTTCTCCACTAGTGAAACCATTGCTAACTTAAAGGAACATAATTCTTCATTCTGGTACCTCTAATAATTAGCCGATCTTAGTACCTTTTTTACACAAGCACACAGCAACATACGTTGATACAATATGCCTACAGGGACAAAGTAACCCATAATACTTGATTACTAGAAATTTTTTGTCGTGCTAGCATGCTATAGGTGAGTACGCTAAACTTTTTTTTTCCCTGTTGCGAAGTTACATGCTTTCTCCAAAAGTATAGGAATGAAATTTTCCTAATTTGCAACTGCTTCATTCACTAAAACGTGATGCAGCAGATTGAGATAATGGGGTGGACCCACTCTTCTTTATTCCTCTTTATTAATATGAATTTAGTTAAATTACCAATTAACCCTTCATTAAAAAGGGGGTTATTATAGCGTGTCCTCCTCAGATTGCCTTTCCCCACCCATAATGTCAACATTTTCAACCGTAACTTCTCCACTTGACATATAATCTCTTTATATCTAAAATAAAGCATATTAGAATGCATATAAACTCATATCATAGGTGTGTTTTAGATAATACACACAATGCATATATACTAGTAATTTTTGTGACTCGCATATACTCGTCTCCTTCTATACATAGTCATCCCCTTACTCATAGTAGACATTTGGCTTTTCTTAAACATGCTTTTCTAGAGGTCAAAGTCTCAATATATCTGGTATCCATAGAAGCTACCGATCTGAAGTAGCTTTTCCCTGCACTGAGGATGTCTAGAATTCTCAGTCTGTCCAAATTAATGAATGTTGGGGTTAATTATGTCCATTGGACCCATCTTAGAAATCTATGCTTTGGCCAGGTCAAATATGGGTCAATGGGGTCAAAACCCGGAACAAATTATATGAGCATATTACCCATAAGCTAGGGAGTTCAAATCTATAGTCAAAATCCAATCTTGACTTACTTGGTCTAATTTCAGTGTAGGTGTTTTGATAAGTTAATGTTAAATCCGAACTTGAAACACTTGAAAATACATGCTTTGATTTTGAAAATTGAAAGGGAACATGTATATAATCAAAACTACTCTTATAAACCTTTACCTCAAAGACTAGGTGGTAACTTTTCAGAAAGAGTGAAATCCTGTAGCTTAGAACTGCCAAAACATGGGCATTACCGCTTTCACCACATGCCTTGAACAATTCCATTGAACAAAAGTGGGCTGCGTAGGACCTAGGCATTGGCTTATGCAATCATGGAGGATATGGCATAATCGTGCTGCAGTGATTGGCCACTTAGCCTATCGGGCTCTTACTACATGATTGCGCAACACTAAGGGATAGCATTCTTCACAATGGGAGGTGACTGTGATCATGGTGCACAAATTGACAAGAAGAAACTGATTTACAGTTTTTGTCAAATGGTCCGAAACCTCAAACAAGCTCCTTGGGTCTCAAACTGAACCACACCAACAAGTCCCAAATGGTAAAAACAACTTGTAGAAAGTCTCCAAACATCAGTTTGGGACTAAATACTCAAAATGAGGGGTTTGACAGTAACACAAGTGAAGCAAATGATCCTTATAATGATACCAATTAATTTGAGACTACGACTTAAATGTTGTGGTTCCACTTACATTGAGATTTGGTCGGGATAAGTACGAGGTTTTACGAACCTGCAGCTCTAAAACCCTTATTTTTTGTTAATAGTGAAGTTACTACAACTATTAGAATGGAATTGGCTTGAACTGGGAAGTATATGTAAAGGAAGAGACAGTTATTTCCAGCTACAACTTATTGAAGATGTAACTAGTTTGGGATCGAAGCTTAGTTGATTGATTGATTTGACAGTTTTTTCCAGTTTCTCTGCCAAATAGTAAAAGACAACATGGATTGCAATCAAAGAGGACTATTTTCTTTTCTATTTTTATTTCAATACCTTTTTAACAAACCGAAAAATGGAAGAGACAATTTCTTCGTTTTTCCTTCCCTCTTCTAGTTTACAATGAAACTGGGTTATGTATGTCTTGAGATGGATCGGCTTAATGGATAATTATTGGATACTATTATTTTCTTCTGCAATATAACTGGCACATATAGTTTTTCTGTTTTTTTACTGCAGATTTTTCTCCTTATTTTCACATTTGTTTTTCATTTGATTGTTATATGTGTGTCAGGGGTCGAAATAAACCTGGAAAAGATGATTAGCAACGGTGCTGAAGATGTGCAGATTTGTGGAAGTGGCGAGGCTGATTGTCCTCAGACCACAGTTGAGATAAAGATAAAGATGTTGGATTCGCAGACATATACATTGCGAGTGGATAAATGTGTAAATATCTTTTGCTTTTATTTTCAGTTATTTAAGAAAAAGAGCTATGCTACCTATCAAACAGGCGGAACAATAAAAACATCAAGGCCGATTGTTCTATTTGTAATTTGTTTATATACTTCTTCCAAAAAGTAGAATTTCAAGTAATAATCTCCCAAAAAAAGGGAGAGAGAGAGAGAGAGAGAGAGAGAGAGAGAGAGAGAGAGAGAGAGAGAGAGAGAGACTAGAATTTCAAGTAATCATGGCTCCAACCAGTTTCCTGTATCTATAAGTTGCAAATGTGCATCCTTGTTGGATATGGGAGCACAATTACAAAGACCAATCATGCTCTTTAACTAACAATTTAAAGGTTGACTGTAGTATCAAAAGAATTTAAAGGTTGACTGTAGTATCATCTGTTTTGACTTTTATAATATTCTAAAATTCTTTCTAATACCTGTTGTCAACTCCAATACAGGTACCAGTTCCTGCATTGAAGGAACAAATTGCCACAGTTACAGGTGTCTTGACAGAACAACAAAGGCTCATATGCCGCGGAAAAGTGTTGAAGGATGACCAGCTGCTTTCCGCTTATCGTATCCTTTTCACTCTCATGATGTTTGAGGAACATAGCATGCAACCTAATATACGATTTAAGAAATTGATTTCCTTCACGGATTTGGTAATAGATGTGGAAGATGGTCACACTTTGCATCTGGTTGTGAGGCAACCTTCATCAGAGAGTACCCCTGATCCCCAAGGTTTGTTATGATTTGAACGAACTATTGACTTCCATTTGAAAGTAGACACACAGAGCTATAACTTTAGAGAGTCATATGAACTTCCATTGTGTTGTCTTCATTCTACTCATCTTGACTTATCTTATAATCCTTCAAGTTTGGGAAACTAGATAGCTTGAGAAACTTGATTATTAAATCGATGTAAAACCAAAATGAATGAACTCAGTGATATCTTGGCCATTCCATTTCTTAAATCCTTGGGGTCGCAGTTGGACAGTACTGGAAAAAGTACAGAAGACAATACCATGATAAATGGGTTCTGTCATGTCTTGAACATTATATGGATTCTGTCGTGTCGCGACTTCCTTATAACCATTTAAGTTTTAAATTGCAGAAGCTGCTTCTGCATCAATTGCTGGGTATAGTCAAGGAAGCCGAGGGAGCCCTGGTGTAGTAGTTGGAACCTACAGCTCATCTGATCATGGAGATGGAATTTTCCCTGATTTGAATCGCGTAGGCATTATTATTCTTACTTACTTTTCATGATGTATACAACTTGCTGTCACAATTTAGGAGACAACTCATTTTTTCTGTTTCATATTTTAAGATTGTAACAGCTGTGCTTGGATCTTTTGGAATTGCAAGCACTGGCGGTGGAAATGAGGGTATTGATCTCCATGTAAGTATCAAAGGCTTCGCTCGTGATCCTATGCTGAAGTTTGTACTTTTCTCTTTTCTATGGATGATTTAAAAAGGTGGTTTTACAATTATCCCATTGACAAAATCTTTTTGTTGGAAATTTTCTTTCGTCTTCTGCGCACTTTCTGTGCTCGCTTTCACCCTTATTTCCTTCACCTTTTCGAGTTTTAGAACCACAGATTTTACATGGGGGAAGAAAGAAATTTACTTTCATGCTGGATTTAAATCTTATGGCATCTCTAAGTCCAGTTCGAGGTCAGAAACGTGGTTTGAATGGACTTGAGCGTAGCAGGAATTATTAGGAAAGTAACTTTGTCTTAAAGGTATGATATGGCTAGTCCAAGTACTTGTTGCAGCTTCATAGGAGCAAAGAATGAGAGTTAGGAGATGGAAAACAAAGGATCACTTTACTGAATTCTATTGTGCTCTTAAATACAATGAGCATGGTAGGTATGCCAGTTTTTCTTGCAGTACTAGGGGGAGACAGATCAGTTATTATGCCAGTTTTTATTGCAGTACAAGGGGGAGACAGATGAGTTATTATAACTCCTGAGACTACATTAAATGATGTATGGATAGAAACAGCTCAGAAAATTATAAAGTTCATGGAGGTCTCAGAAAGGGGTGAGAAAGCAGCAGTTATTAGACAACATCAGATCAAATCTTCCTTTATTGAAGCCATCAGAAGCAATAAACGGTCGACAGAAGCAATAAAAGGTTTGACACCACCGATCATCACCTGCAGAATCAGCCTCCCTGGAAGCTCTATAGTTTCAGAAGAGGATATGCTTGGCAGATGTATTGTGGGGAGATATTTGGACTTGAGCCAAGACATGCCAACTCTATGAAGATGGGTTTGCTGTAGCCTTCTCATGGAATCAATGTATATGTTATGAATGACTCCTGGTTTCTGGTTGAGCTTCCATCTAGGAAGGAAGCAGAGCATGTCATCAATGCTGATTGGAGATGGAAGAATCCAAATTGTCACTAGAATGGTGGTCCACCATGCTGTGTGGATACTGGCTGAAAGAGGTGGCAAGAAGCTGGGTATGGATCTGTTTTTATGCTCTGCCTTTGAACTTGTGGTCACAAACCACCATCAAGCAGATTGGAGAGATGTGTGGGGGTTGGATTGAAACAGAGGAAACAACTCTCAAAAATCATCTGCATTGGGCAAGAATTAAAGTTAGGGGAGACAGTAGAATTCCCAAGAGAGTTGGAGGAAAGTGACGGTTGTATTTTCAAATTACCAATTTGGTGTGAGATTCTGAGAATGGTAGGAGAAAGATGATCGGATCTTCAGTTTGACATCCCAGCTTAGGATAAGAAGTCCCACATTGGCAATACTTAGGAGAGATATTGGTATTCTTTCTTCATTTCTATGGAAAAGCCGATTATCAAATTCTATAGGTATAGGTTTTATGAATCAAAAAAAAATGTGAAATTATGTAAGCAGATCGTCACCTTAGTGGTGCATTTTAAACAGTGCAGGTAGAGCTGACAATATCACTAGATGTTACATTCGAACCACAGGGTAATAGAGGGCGTGTATCTATATCTGAGAAACCTGGTACTATATTAACAAATATCACTCCAACATAGGCTTTTGGGAACATGAGTACATTGACAGGTAGAGCAAATTTTTAATAAATGTGCATATAAGAGACACATGGGTGGCTCTGAGTAGTTTAAATTAAAAGGAAAACTTTGAATAGGTAAGTGAATTGAGGGTTCATTTGTTTTAATTAAGATTAATTGGATCTGAATACAACTACAAAAAATCCAGTGTAATTCCATGGTTGGTGTCTGGGAGAGGGTAGTATGGACAAACCTTACCTTTACTTTGTGATGATAGTGATGTTTATGATAGACCTTCAACTCAAGGAGAGACTAAAATGAAAAAAGAAGCAATGATAACATACAATAACATCATCAAGATAATAAGATAAATGACACAAAAAAGAAACAATTAGATAGTACTAATGATCTAAGCATAAGCAACTTAAAAAAGTGCTTCTATGATGAAAATGATCTACGCTTGGTAACCTACTAAATCTCTACCCGAGTAAGTGATCTCTACACCTTTTTATGAAGGTTCATATTCTCAGTGAGTCAAAGTTGCACGTTGTCCTTCCTAATCACCTTCCTCAGTACTTCTTTGGGTTACCTCTACCTCTCCGTATACCCACCATGGACAACCTCTCACATCTCCTCACTAGGGCATTTATGACTACACGTCTGAACCTTAACTTTCTGCATCTTATCCACCACAGAGGCCACTCCGATCTTGTGTTGAATATTTTCATTCTTAATCTTGTCTCCTTTGTATGTCAATCCATTTATCTCAGCACTGTCATTTATGCTACTTTCATCTTTTGGACATGGGTGTTCTTGACTGGCCAACGCTTTGCTTCATACAACAAAATTGGTTTAACCTTTCAATATCGATGGCACATTCTTATCACACTGAACACCAAAAGCTAGCCTCTATTTAGTCCATCCCGTCTCGATACAATGATGCCATTGTCAATCTCTCTATTGCCTTTGAACATTGATCTAATGTATTTGGAACTTTCTCTCTTGGGGATGATTTTGAATCAAGCTTGATCACATCCTTCCATGAGTCATGTTATTTAACTTCCACTCCATGTATTATGTCTTAGTTTTGCTCAATTTTGAAACCTTTAAACTCTAGGGCCAGTCTCCAAACCTTTAACTTTGAGTTGACTCCATTTCGCATGCCATCAATCAATAATGTCATGAACAAATAACATGCATCATGGCACATCTCCTTGAATGTGATGTATTGGTGCATCCATCACTAAGGAGTATAAAAAGGGACTAGGAGCGAATTCCTAGTGCAACTCTATCATGACGGTAAAGTATTTTGAGTCACCTCCTACTGTCCTTACTCGGGGTCATGGCTCTATCATACCCTTGCTGGTGCATCATCCTCGCCTTACGCTCCAACAGTTGGTGGGAATAGGGTTGTCAAGATGCCCTTTTAGCATTAACAGTTGCAAAAAACACCAAGGATTTACATCAGATCAAGGGGAGGCCTGAAGTTGCCGGCAGAATTAGAGTCACCCTTGTTAGGACTTGAATAAGAATGGAAAAATAGAATGAATGAGAAAAAGAGAAATTTATTGGGAGAAGGGGGAAGGGATGAGAAACACCTAGAAGCTGAGCAGTCGCGGAAGAAGACTAACTTGTTGTCCCATGTTAAGGCTTGGAGAAGAATGAGAAAAAAGAAAGGAGGACAGGAAGAGAGAGAGCGTGAAGGAGAGAGAAGGTCATGTACATGTAGGCGGTGGTCACCGATGATTTGGGCCCGACGATGGAGGAGCTGCATGGAAGGGGATTTAGCCGTTTAGTGAATACATCATTGAGAGAGTGCACGTGATTCAGAAGAGAAAACAGATTAGATTTAATTTTAATACTCATCTGAATATTATGATGTGCATTGAGATCTGGATGTCTGAGTCGTAAACACATCAAAATATTAAGATGTATTAAGATTTGAGTAATAAATAAGTACGACCTTTTTTTTGAGAAGGCAAGAAAAGACTCTTGTTTTTTAACATCTAAATGTATACAATTTATCTTTTTAAGAAAATAAGAAATATAAAATCTAATAAAATAATAAACTAATTTTTTAAATACTACATCAGATATTTTTAAAGTATTGTACGATGGTTGATAGTGGTAATGGCTAGTAGTGGTGGTTGTGGGTGTTGATTGGGGTTGCTGTTGGCTAATGGTAGTGTCGTGGGTACAGTAACTAGTGGTGATGGTTGTTGCCAAGAGTAATTGATGGTGGAAGTGATAACTAATCGTCCTGGATGATAGTGATAGCTAATGGTGGTGGTGAATGATGGAAGCAGTTAATTATCGTGATGCATAGTGGTGGTTGATGGTGGTGATTGTCCGTAATGATTGGTGGTTGTTGTGGTAAATGTGGTTGGTGATGACAATTGTAAATTGTGGCTAGTGACAATTATGTTTGTGCCCGAAACAGCCTCTCTATCTCTATGAGGTCGTGGTAAGGTCTGTGTACATTTCATCCTTCCCAGACCCCACTTGTGGTATCACATTGGGCATGTTGTTGTTGACAATGACGTTTGTGGCTGAAGATGGCAGTTTTGGAAGTTGATAATGTTGGGCGATGTCGGTAGCAACAAATGATGGAGTTGGTGAAATGTCATTTTTAGAGATCTTTAAATAGTCATTTTAATGATATTAACACTTCGTTACAAATCTTAATCATTCAAACCAATTAAGTGGCTGTAACATTAAATAACAAATCCACTTAATAGTTAAAATCTGAATGACTTAAATTCAGACCTAAAAAATAAACACACTTATTGATTGAGAACTAAATGATGATTAAGAACTTCATTTAGTGTAAACAAATGAGGCGTTTCTAGTTGATATAAATAATGAGAAGTGGAGTTCAATGTGGTGGATAAATTTTTCTTTGTAATATAATAGTGAACACAAATGAGATATCTATGTGGCTAGTGTCTTCAACTTATCAAAATCTTAGTACCACTAATTAATCTGACATGTTATTCCATTATGGTTACTTGACATGGTTTGGCCATATTCTATGTTGATCTTCTAATGCATCGACCAATAGGTGTGAAATATGGTGAGTGTTTAAAAGGCATGAGGTAAACTTAAATCACCTCTTGGAAAGATAGGACACAATGAAAAAAAATAAATTTATATAGGTGATACCAACTCTCTTGGGAATTCCTTAATTTATTGTCGTCATGTTAATGCATTTACTTTAGGTCCGATGCGTTTGAAGGGTCTTTTATCCCGATTTTATATTCCTATGCATTCTAAAGAGACTTTTATCCCTAATCATATATTCTTATGCCAATAAAAAATATAGAGAACTTCAAGTACTTTTCATTTTTTTTTCCGAAATGTTGGCCTGAAATGAATTTAATTGTAGAACATGGTTAGTGAGGATTTATATAGCCAATCCAACTTGTCTGGAACTGAGGCATAGTAGTTTTTCATCATGGTCGTTATGTAGAACCTAAGTACCCTCGTCATAACAAAAGCACATCCCATTTGTGGGCTTTGGAGGATTTTCAGTCTTGGCCGTGGGATAATCGTCTGTAACTTTGTAAACATGCACGCTGTATTCTTTACAGGGTTTTGGTCCAGCTAGTCTAGGAAATATTAGAGATTCTGGTAGATCACAGACTCAGCAAGCTGATACAACGGATCAATCCAGCTTCACTACTAGTGCTTCTGCACGTCCGACGGATGTCCCAGCAGAAGCTCTGCAAGCACCGGTAAATTTTGCATCAATTATTTTGACTTCAATTATCCTTCTTGTTTTGGGGGCACACTCTTCATATAACATGTAACCAAAATGTTAGCCGTCTCATGCATCATTTCAGATGGTAGAACATTATTCATATGTTTTTGTACTACTGCTCTGTTTCTCCACGTTTATATCTTTGTTCTTTTCATGCAGGTTATTCCTGATTCTCTTACAACCTTGACTCAATATTTGAGCCATTTAACTGCAGAGCTCAGAGCCAATGGTAAAAATCCCTTTCTCTTCTTTTACATCAGCTCGCCTCCCACAAGAGAAGGGGTGGGGGAGTGGGGAGAGAGCTGTTCTTATTAACTGAAATTTGGTGTTGGCAGTTAGAGGACAAAGTGAGACTACACAATTTGCTGGTGTACGTGTAGCAGATAGAACAGATTTGAATGCTACCACCCATTCACTTGGAGAGAGGGGGTTTCCGACACCTGCATCCTTGGTGGAAGTGATTATTTTGACACGAGAATTATTCATGGAACAAGTTGTAGAGTGTTTGTCGGTATGTGCTTGAACTTTCCGTAGTTTTTATTTTGAAACTGCTAATATCTGGCAGAGTATTTCTTTCTGCTCTTGGACTTTGGTCAGAGGTAAGACCGCAATGTGTGATGTGTGGTTTGGCATAATCATGGGCTTGAACCCTATTGCGGAGAATTTCTTGGATACACACACACACACACACACACACACACACACACTTGGCGAAGCTGTAGCCTTAGGGAAGGTATAGATTCTTGAACCCAACCGAGTGAGTGAGGGGTGCTTAACTATTATCCTGATATATGCTACCAGCTTCATGCTTTATTGAAAAACTAGTGCTGTTTTGCCGGTGCTAAGCCTGGGCCCAAACTAATTTAAGAATTAAATATGTGGATATTTTTTAATCTTTCTGCTGCTCTTCTTTGTTTTTGTAACATTAGTTTGACACTTTTTAAGGACGTCTAAAATATTAGAATTACCAGTGGGTATGTTGTTGAAAAATTTATTATTTGCAATTGTTTAGCATTATATATTGGTTGGAGACCAAATTGTATTTTCTTTAACTACTGTTTTTTCAAACATTTTCAGAATATACATGGAAAAAATGTTTTCTTGTTCTTTTTTATCTTGTCATTCATCAGGTAAATTTTATGTTGAAAGTGCGCACAACAAAATTAGATTTGATGTACTATCGTACTCTGAATTCATTTTTCGGTTGAGACGAAAGGACTATAATTTACATTTTTGACCTCTTTTAAAGGTATTTTAAAATGGTACTAGTTATTTAGGCTTATTCTTTTAATTTAAAACTTAATTCTACCTTAAGTAAAATCTTTGTTAATTACTTGTGTGTTTGCCAGCAGGTATGACATTAAGTTATTGGGGAAAATAAAATATGAACTTTATGTCTAATCGGTGAATAAAAATTTTAAATAACAAATAATAAATGATAAATAACATCAATAAATAATATTATAAGAATTAACTTGTAGTAGTGAATCCTTCTCTTTTGCTCTCGGCGTACGTTAGTGCTAATGTGCACTTCAGTGGGAAATGGGGAGGGGACGACCACGGAACATCTTTCATGCTTCTGGTTCTGTGGAAGCTGAAAGGGCCAGTGACAAAACTCCGGGCACATAACTCCTGGGGAGCACTCTCCAGGGACATAACAACATTCTGTCACCTAAGCGTAGGGCATTGGATTAGGATTCCCCCACCTCATAAAACATCATTTGATGCTTCTAACACATATGATATGAAAGAAGATGAGTCTTTATTCGCCTTATCTGGCATAGTTTCTTTTCAAGAAAGAGGCAGAGGATATGAGCTTGACACCGCAGTTAGGCGTGGTTTCGCAGACTGTATATGTGGTAGGCCCGCTTTAGGAAGTAGGTTTCCAAGCCCGCAGATTCAAGAGTTAAGTTAGAGGCTGACTAGTTAAATTGGAAATTCAAATGAAAGAAGCTTCTTTCACCTTATATTGATTCTTTATTCCATTTTAACTCATAGATGACTATCCGAGGATCACTCACTCTACTATAAGACCACTAAGAGGGATTAGATTACCAACCCCTCTTTCTAACTAGAACTTCAGAATAGCTATGCTTGTCGCCCGCTAAAGCAATTGTCGCAGCTCCAACTGAAGCAATTGTAACCGCTTTGGTGGATCAGAGCTACTCGAAAATCGTGATAGGTGCTTGAGATCAGAGCTGCTTACAACAGCCTTGACCAGGTCCAATGGAAAGGGAAAGTTGAAAGAAAAGAGAGTTTCAATCCACGAATGATTCGATACATATAAAGATGCTACTTGAACTCGACTCCGTGAAACCTTGTTTGGGCGAGAGGAACAGACAACAGATAAAGAGTTGTAGCTAGGTCCTATAGAAATTGGAATAAGAGATTGCCGATCACGTGGAAGGTCTTTAGGGAGCCAAAAAGCGCTCCATATGAGGCCGATCCGATCTCCATTGTGTAGCCCTTCAAGTGCTGATAGACCACGAGCTCCTGTTGTTTTTTATTGGCATGGACTGAACATGGTCCCTAGCTGTGAACGTATATGTTGACTTCGTGAAACCTTAGTAGGATGGTTCACTGGAGATGCAGTGTACTCGGCTTTTCCATTTTTTCTGTCTTTGCCTCCAACAGTTGACTGGGCTTTAGCTAAACCTACCCTTTGTATAAAGATGTGGTGCCACGATATATTCGATTTGAGAGTACCTTCTCTGGGGCATGCCGGCAACCTTGAGGTTGAGAACTATCTGGTGCGGGAGTAATCCATCGAGCTAAATGCTTGGTTGAATATTCTATCGCGCCTAGTAAAACAAGCATCCCTATACCTATGTGTCTTATGTGCTTATTAGTGCCATTGAGGGGTGGACGAAGGTTAAGCGTACACATGGGCTCATCCCCACCATCGAGCTATAAATTTCCATTTTTCGCAATTTTGGTTGTCAAGTCGAGGTATGAGTGCATAGGGGCGCCAGACTCCCTGTGCTGTGATGGGTTCTGCCATGTGAAAGCGATGATTGCTTGTCGGGGCTAGGCTAAACCATGATGTTGTGTTACTAGGCTTTGCCTCTCCCTTCACCATGAAAGTCTCGCTCCTATTCTTTAAGAAAAAGAAGATGGAAACTGAGCTTGATTATCTAATGGAAGGGAAGGAAGAAGTGGAACTTTGCATAAAGTGTTGATCGATGGGGGTGAGTAGAAATGAATTGTTTTTCATAAAAAGTAAGATTCCATTTTATTTGTCTGCACCCCCTCTGCACCCCCGCTGCCCCCCCCCCCCCCAAAAAAAAAAAAAGAGAGAGAGAGAGAGAGAGACTTGTTGGAAATGTGCAAGGTTGTTGACCAAGAAAGAAAGAAATGGGAGTCTTTGGGCACTGCTAGGGCTTAGTCAAACATGGGACGAGTGTTGTATGGCTACATAGTGATTTACAAGCACCCTCACAACACTAACCATAGTAAACCCCTTCGCGTTGTACCGAAATAGAGATCTGATTTAAACGACTAGGTGCAACATATG
>JAOTQR010000092.1:7181022-7255355 GCA_025774065.1 Solanum ossicruentum
GGTGGGTGGTACACGGGGGTGGGGGCAATAGAGTAGGTGAGAAAAATATTTTAAAATTTTATTTTTTAAGATATAATATTTTTTCGGAAGAATATTTATACTTTAATCTTTTACTTTTAACTAATATCAATATTTTTATTTAATTTGTGTCAATGTGACATGGCATGTGGCAATGTTTTCTCCAATAAAAGAGAGAGTGTTACACACAACTGAGGTGTGTTTGTCAAACTAATAAGTGATAGTTAGGTGTGTTTCTCAAACTTTTAATACTTTAGGTGTGAACTCAAAAAAGTGGTATAGTTTAGGTGTGGTTTGTGTACTTATCTCTGAAACTGAAATAGAAGAACGTCTGAATAGGAAAGGCATGATATATGTCCTTGGAACATGAGGATTCACCAACTGAGACTGGATAAGCTACAACTAGCCACGTGCGGGATTAGCGTTGGCTGAACCTATTTTAAGAAAAAATATAGGCAGAATCATGTCATCGGTACTATGGAATGTACCGAGTATGTGAGATATGCAATATATGATATACGACATTGATCAAGTTAAAAAAACATGATAAGCCATTTCATTTGAAGTATGAGAATAAGACATAAACATGGTCAATGCATTTAATGAAATATAGTGAAAACTTTTAAGAGGCTTAAGTCTTAAGAAAACATACTCATATGTGGGATATCAAACTTAACCGACAAAAGACCATGCAAGCTATAACATGGAATCCAGTATGACTCCTACACTGAGAAAGGAGAGGCTACTTGCTAAGGTAGACACTGTATCATATCGTATGCTATTTGTGAATCCACTAGTTAAGTCCATCACGACAACCTACTGTGGAAACTTAGTTTAGGGACTAGACGTTGCTATTAGAGACTCCCTTACCATGCCTCCACCTCAAAGTTCGCTTGATACTAAGTCAAATTCTAATAAAATAGATAAAGTAAGTCATTAAAGCATATCATGTGGAAAGACAATAATAGTTAACTATCAATCTTTTCTTTAGGCCATAATCATAGAGTAGCTCATTAAATCATGATTTATGATATGTGAGAATTGTCCTTTCATCGTTACGAATCCATAAGTTAGGTGAGAAAACCTTTCATCATTATTCATTCTTTCTTGAGTGATATCTTTGGGGCGTAATTCATTATTTTCATAAAACATGCATGAAATCCTTGTCAAATCATGATCGTAATTGTAAGAAAATTTAGGGTATAATGTTTGGGTTCATAGGAAATCAACTTTAAATTATGTAATTTTTTAAATTCATGCATGATCAAATAAACCAATGTCAATTGCACGATAATTTGAAATAGTCATGAACCCTAATGAAATTGAGGAGAATTAGAGTTAACATGAAATCCTTTGGGCTCCATGGATAAAAAAGGATCAATGAATGAATACCCACATACCTAGAGTGAATTCTAGCCTTGAAATTTGAGGGGGTGGCTTGAATTCTTGAAATCCTAGCTTGAGGAAGAAGATGACCCTGGGATAGAATTTGTTGAGAAAACTTTGGGGTTTTGAGTGAATGAGAGGGAATAGGTAGTTTTAGGAGTACAAAATCAGTTGTAGGGCTTAGGAATAATTTAGAGACGACATAGCTTTGATATAAAAGGGATGAAGAATGTCTAACATATCCTTGGAAAATAACCAAACGGTAGTGACCGTGGGACTCTTCTACGATCTGTCCTCTTTCGGACCGTATAATCCCTTCATGGAAATCAGGGACAAAATAGTCTCCAAAGTTTGTTTCACGAGACATCTCTATGGCCCATATGCCTTGTCGTAGAATTCACATGTTAAAGAATCCCATGTTCCTAAAGACCCACTCTACAGATCCTTACATGGTCCGTTGAAACTTATAAGACCCGTACATGTGTCTGTGAACCAGGGTTCTTCAACTCTGAGGTTTCCCTCACTTCTACATCTATCCATTATCTTTATAACCTTTCACGCCCCATCCTATGGGTTCGTATAAAAACTCCTGAGACTTGTTATTTTTCACAATTTTTAGGACTCTTTTCTACGTCCCTAATCTACGAGCCATAGATACTTGTGTGGTCCGTGTATAAGCTTGTCTAAGTCATTATGTCAAAAATTTCCAAGGGCTCATCCTATTCCATGATTGGTTCTGCGGCCCATAAAACCTTCTATGGCCCGTACATGGGCCCATAGACCCAGTGCACTTGTTCGCTTCTGTAGTTCTTTCCTCATTTCGATTTTTCAATTTTCAGGGTATTACAATATCTTCCACTTAGGGACATTCGTCCTCAAATGGGACTCAAGCTAGCACGACTTGAGAAGGGAAAGAGATCTAACAACCCTAACATGAATGCAAGACATATCTAAATGCATAAAATCAAGGAGTAATTGATCCCAAGTTAAAACAACAAAATAACCAGTGGAATCCCACAAGTGGGGTCTGGGGAGGGTAAAAATATATGCAGACCTTACCACTATCTCATAGAGGTGGAGAAGCTGTTTTCGGGAAACCCTTGTTTCAAAAACCCATAAGCAAAATAAACTAGATACGGAAAAAAGGGAAAAGGAAAAGAAAAACAAGGAAGAACGACTAATAATGAAAAGCAAATGATAATATTAGACGGATAATGACAACACATGATATATAGACACAACTAATCCTACTACCCTCCTATATTCCAAGACCAGACATCAACCCTACTACCCTATTAGACTATCAGCCTGCTGCTCTAATTCGCGACCTCAACTACTTTCTATCAAAGGTCATGTCCTCGGTGAGATCAAGTTTCGCCATATAATGTCTAATAACCTCCCCCAAATATTTCTTCAATCTACCTCTACTCCTCCGAGTAACCCCAATGGGAAAATTAGCTAAGTGTGGGAGGATACCACAAGTTGATCTATGACCCATACATCGATTCACGAGCTGTAGATGGGTTTCGTGAATTGGGTGGTCTGAAACCAATCTCTGAAGATTAGAAAAGGAGAATAGGACGACGCAAACCACGGCTTGTGGTTGAGTCCACAACTTGTATCAGGGTTTCGTGGATTTGACCTGATAGTTTTAATGAAGGGCATTTTTGTCCTTTTCACGTATCCTAGGCTTAAGTTATGCCGTTTTTAAGTTCCCTAAGCCCCTTATTAGACCTAAAACCCCCCTAAGACTCTCTCAATCACTTCATTCTCCGATTCTCTAAAACATTTCTAAGGCAAATACACTCCCAAGACGAACAAGCTAGCTAGGGTCTTCAAGGCCTCTGCTCCAAACTTCAAGTTCCTTTTTCCTAGGCTCTAATCAAGGTATGTGAGTTTGATTTGCGGGTTTCTTTCACCCACAAATCCATTCCTTAAACCTTTTTACCTTTTCTTTAAGTTCCTTAAGTATACCATTATGCATGCCTATGATTTAAGTGATGATTTTATGATGCATTAACATGTATTTTGTCTCTAATAATATTATGTAATATTTACCATGTTTTTCCTTGAGTATTGAGTTGATGACTATGACCCCAATATTTAGGGTTTAATTGATGACGTGTGGGCTGCTTAGTATTTGATTTAAAGTTACATATTTTCCCCATTTTCATGCATTATTCCTTGATTCATGAGTTTTCAAGTCAATGTACAAGCCTACTAAGTTTAAGATAATTTAATTTTGCATGATATGATGATGATGATGATGATGATGATGATGAGGACATAAAAGAAAGGTTTTAAGTTAATGATTTTGTCAAAGATATAAGCATGTCAATGATGCCCTTAAAAGATGTTTATGATGGTCCCCAAAGTGAAAGGAAAATTCTCACTTGGTGGTTCCTAAGGTTTCGAACTACTCTTATGAAATTGCTACTTATGATTCTAAGTTCTATTACTTGACTAAGTACATGTTTTAAAGTATTCTGTGGGATGACTTAGGATCGAATGAGGCATCGAGGTGGGGTTCGGTAAGGAAACCCTAGAAGCAACTCTTTGCCCCATTAACTATGTGTCACCATAGGAGCCTTTGTAGGCTAGACTAGTGGATCCACGTAGCCATTTATGTTAATTGATGATGCATGCTCAAGTGACGGGAGTTTCACTCGGCAAGTGATCTCCCTGTGCCAACGTACGAACATATCCAAGTATGGCCTAAACACCTTTGTTCATCAAATCCATAAAAGTTGCAGGAGTATTTGTTATTCAAAAGACAT
This sequence comes from Solanum ossicruentum, assembly GCA_025774065.1. Lineage (NCBI taxonomy): Eukaryota > Viridiplantae > Streptophyta > Magnoliopsida > Solanales > Solanaceae > Solanum > Solanum ossicruentum. The sequence continues at coordinate 7,185,204 of JAOTQR010000092.1, forward strand.
AACCACGAATTCATAGTGATCGTACCGACTTTTAAAGGCTGTCTTTGGGATGTCACACTCTCTTTCTTGGAGTTGATGATACACCACCTAAGGTCAATTTTAAAGAGTAATTGGCACCCTGATGTTGGTCCAACTAGTCATTAATCCTTGGCCTTGTTCAATTGTTGATAATTAATGCCATATGTAGTGTCACTAGATGATATTCTTCTGGTGTGTTTTTGTCCTCCAAATATTATAATTTTGGGGGGGGATTACAAGAACATCTGATAGTCTATGTATGAAACTTGCAAAACAATGAAAGTTTAGAGGGGTTTTATGTATCATCTTTTAAGCTCAGACACATCTTGTGCCACTTGACTCATCTTAAAATTTTTTTACGAGTGTGAACTACACATTTCATCAAGTGGTGATCGTTGGTTTTTTGATTCTGAGAAGTTATATAGTTCAGGGGGGGTAATAAAAACATCCGTTATTCAAGTTTAAAACTTGCAAAAACGTGATAGCTCAGCGGGGGTTTTCTAACCTCAGTTTCCTATGGTGCATGAAGTGTTTCTCAAATGATTAAAGTACACATTCATGAAAATTATTGGTATAGAGTATCTCAATTAATAGTTCATCTGGTGTTGGTGGAATACACAGTTTTTATTGACTCATGCATGGAAAAATGATTTGGCCAATTTTAGTGGGAAAAGCTGTAAATATTCAAATGTACACGCTCTCAATGTTATTTCCTGAATCCAAGCTTGTGGCATCTGGTCTCTAATTAGATTTCAACTGCATGATAGACAATAAAAACAATAGAAGTTAGAGAACTTGACAAAAGCTGACAAAATTAGATGAAATAAAATGAAAATTCTTTCCATCAACTTGATTGGGTTGGAAGTTTGCAATAGTATAACCTGCTGTTTTGCTTGTAGTACTACTATATCTAACTAATCATACAAGAATAAGGAAAATAGTAATCCTAAATTTATCTGGGACTCTATGAAACTTATGAATATGTGGTTTGGTCACCTCATGTTTTTCTTTATATGAGGAGGATATATTTTTGATGTCGACTTTGTTTACCTCATTCAAATCTAACTTGCTCGGACTCGGGTACGGGTGTTCTATACGGATGCAGATCTAGAGGTCGGAACCTTCAAGATCTAATTTTTAAGAATCGGGGATATGGATCCATGTATGGATACGGGTTCGAGGATCTGCCAAAAAATAACTAAAATATCTAAAAGTAGAATGATAAAACCAAAATTATGAGATATTATGTGGAGAACTTGAGGAAAATCTTGGAAGGAGATTAAAGGAAAAGGAGTGACAGAGAAATTTCTATATAAAAAGTATTCCATTTTCTTCAATTTCACCTTAACTTTTGGATTGATTACAGAAATCATTAAAACTTTCCATACTTTTCCTATCGATTTCAGTCAAAGTACCTGAAACCGATTGACCATATCGAACACGGATCCCACACCCACACCCATGTCGTGTCGACACGGGTGCGGCACCAAAAGTGAAGAGTCTGAGCAACTTAGATTCAAATTAGTGCGAAAGCATAAATTGCTATTATTTTCTTTTCTTTATCAACACAAAACATGTTACCACATTATGAAAATTTGTGTAGTTTGATATGTAAATGAAATTCATCACAGAAAGTTCTGTATCTGTAATAGATGCATTAAAAGTTTTTCTTGGTTTTCTTGTTTAAGTTAGTCATATCATGTGGAAGCACCAATAGCTGATAATTTCTTCATCCATACCCCATCGAGCTAGAGGTATACCGCTTGTGCGACCAAGATTTGAACATTCTATAACCTTTTATGTCTGAAGGTTTGCTAAACATTTAATGTTGGTATTACTGTTGAGAATATGATTAAGTAAATAAAGTGTGTTCTCTTTTCTACATGGTCTCAGATGAGGATCCATTCCAATTCTTGTTTCCCGATGTTGGGTCCCCCACATTAAATTGCCCACGCTATAGATGTCCAGCCCTGGGTGTGGGGGGAAGTCCCACATCTGTCTTTATAGGGATGGGTGAGCTTGGACAATTCCTCACCTCTTGAGCTAGCTTTTGGGGTTAAATTACGCCCAAAGTCTTTCTTTAACATATCATAGTAGGTTGAGGTTTGGGATCAAATCTCACTGCCACCAATGATCAAAAGATGAATTTCTAGTGCTTGACCCATAAAAAAGGAATCAGGTCCACTTGTGCATGTTGAGAATATAATTAAGTAAATAAAAGTGTGCTCTGTCTAACCGCTTAAGCTTTTATATGAGATAGGTCACACACTTCAACAATGACATTGTTTAAAAGTATCTTCTGAGTTTGTCTTGTAAGTTTATACTGTTCCAGTTGGAGGTACTACTCAACACTAAACGATAAAGCAAAATACTCCTTTTAAATCTTCTTTGATATCTATTACTTGAGCTGAGGGTCTTGCAGAAACCACCTCTCTACTTTCACGAGGTAAGGTTAAGGTCTGTGGAGGGTAGTGTACGCAGACCTTACCCCTACGTGAAGGTTGAGAGAGTGTTTCTGAAAGAAAGATCCTCAGCTCAAGTAACAGATATCAAAGTAGATTTAAAAGGAGTATTCTGCTTTATTGTTCTAGTATTGTATAGTAAACTCCGGTTCTGAATAGCAGACTCCACTTGTGGGATACATCATAGCAGATTTAGGAGTATTCTGTTTTGTTGTTTTAGTTTTGAATAGGAGACGCTACTGGTGGGATTAAACTTGGTATGTTGTTGCTATTGCGCCAATTGATTTTCGTGTCTCTCATTTTCTGACCTTTGCTGCAGCAATTTTCAACATTGCTAGAGAATCAAGCAAATGTGACAAATCCAAGAGAGAGAATGAGAATTCAATCATATGTTTTGAGAACAGGAGGTCTTCTTCGAAACATAGGTGCTATGCTACTTGAGCTTGGTCGGACGACAATGACATTGCGAATGGGTGAAACACCTGTATGTTTTCTCTTTCAAGAGTGTGATATCACCCCTTTTTGTGGTTGTATCCTGGATTTGTTGTTTTCTGGTTTCATCTTGCTGTACCAAGGTAAAAAGTACTGACAAGGAGACAACTGTAGGATGACGCTGTGGTGAATGCTGGACCCGCTGTCTTTGTGTCCACTGCTGGCCCCAATCCTATAATGGTTCAGGTTATGTTCTTGTTGGATATAGACTTTATTATGCAGCCGATTGTGTGGATGCTTGATATCTGTTCCTTTGATTGTGTAGCCACTACCTTTTCAGCCGAATACAAGCTTCGGGTCTGTTCCTGTTGGACCTGTACAAAATAATACTGGATTTTCTGGGGAATCTGTTGGTTCTGGCTTTATTCCTAGGAATATTGACATTAGAATACGAACAGGTTACTTTTTCTTGTTCGCGTTCATTATGCTGTTGCTAGTTACAAGGACTGCATGTTTATCTTTTCTTTTCACTCACTCACCTGTATCATTAGGTTCATTTATGGCTTCAAATCCAAACCGAAGAGATCTTACTGGTTCACAGCAACCAGAGCAAGCTAGTCAAGCAGCTTATAGTGGTGGAAGTTCTGATCAACAGAACACTGGAGGCACCAGAAGCTCTTCTCCCAGGGAGTCAGCAGTGAGGGTAGTTCCTATTAGGACTGTATTTACTGCAGTTCCCGCTTCTGTTGGGCGTTCAACTTCTGATTCAGTTCGAAGTCCCATGGGAATATTTTATCCAGTCTTAGCTAGAGTGCAACATGTCAGTTCAGGGAATTCTAACAATTCAGGAGCTTCTCAAGCATCTGATCAAGATAATTTACATGGTGTTGAGGGTCGAAACCCAGCTAATCCTGGTTCTGCTGGGCAACAGCAAAATGTTGGACTCCCTAGTGTTGAAGGTAACCAACAAACTTCCGATTATTATTTCCTGTTGGTTTATCTATGAAATGCTTGCAATTGTTTGGCCTGAACATGGTGCTAAATGTTATGAGGTGGAAGATGGTTGCACTTTTGACAAATTTTGTGGACGTCCTGTATATCTCTTTGCTCTTGGCAGTGTGAACATATCCAACATTTGTTATCATGAAGTGGCAGTATATATTACTGGTCACGAATTCAATCTTTTTCATTAACTTTCGTTGGTCACTAGTATATATTGTTAAATAGATGGCCTTTCTCGTCTAGTGTATCGATCTTCCATCTTAGAAGGAAACAATTTCACAATGGATATTTCCAGGTTTTGTATGAACTTAAAAATAAGTGAGGCTTTTACGTGGCAGTTGCATGAATATTCTTCTTATGCTCATTTTGATAAAAAGGAGTTTAGGTGTTTATGGTCAAATCTGGTAGAGTTTTTGTTTATTTCTGAGTTCCAAGAGAGGAAAAGGTAATTGTGCAATGGGTTATATGGCTATCATTTACTTAGTTGCTTTTAATTTTCTGAGTATATAAGTTAATGGAAAAAACTGTCTGTACGTATTTGATATGTCACAATGGTTTCAGGTAACTTTAGCTCATCCAGTGAAGTATCAAATGGTGAAGAGTTTTCTGCTCGGTACCAAAGTAGTGTTGACCAACTTCTGAGGTCGTTATTCTCTAGTGAATCTGTTCATCATGAGAATGTTAATGATCGTGGTGTAAGTACAAATTCCACTAGCGGAGATGATGTGGCAGCTGAAAACAATAGTAATTCTCAGGAGACAGAAGCAGCAGGAGATGAAGGGGTTTTTCTATCAAATATTCTACGTCATATCATGCCAATTATTTCTGAAACCAATGGAACATCATCTGCTAATTTACATAGTGAACGATCAATTATGGCTGAAGATAGAAGCAATGATCATCACACTCAGGTATATTTATCCCCTTGACATCTTATTGTCCTATATGAAGACGAATTTGACCTCAAGGTTGACTTGAAAGAGACTTAAATGCAACACCTATCACTTGTAGAATTGAAAGCTTTCCACAATGGACTATATGTTTCAGCCTCATTTGCTTTTCTGCAGGTGCAAGAAAACACAGAGAATGCAAGTTCTTCACATCAGCGCCGGGATCCTCCATTGCCACCAAGCTCAAAACGTCATAAGGTAAGTGCCCCTTTATCCTAACCAGAAAAGAGAAAAGAGAAGCTCCTGAATGCATTCAAAGTAAAATTAAAAGGACAAAAAAAGAAAGAATTAAAGTTACCCTTTACTCGGAAAAAAAAAGTAGATGGAAGGAAGAGAAGTTGTATGGAGAAAGCAAGAAAAGGATAATATTGTCATTGTTCTGAATTGGACTAGGATTTTTTGTTGGAATCATCATATATAATAGACTAGCTTATCATCTTGTTGACTGCTAGTCACAATATGCTGAAATAGGAAATTCTGGTATTCTAAAAGAGTTGGGCTTTAGTCGATTGTGGATATTGATCTTAGTGCATAACACAGAAAAGCTTCATTCAGGTCAGTGTCCTCATCAGATTGTTTTCAGTAATATAAAAACAAATTTAATCACTTCTCCTTCATTAGAAGTCAAGAAGAGTTTTAAAAAATTATTGCATTTCCACATATGATAAAAATGGACAGGTGGTTGGACCTGAAATGGATCCATTAGAATAGCCATTCCAAAGTGTAGGGTCTTCCGAGGCCTGTTAGTGCACTTTTCAATCTACTTATGGCTAGACAGATAAGTTTCGAGTCAAATAGGAAGAACTAGAAGATTCCATCTCTGTAAAGCACCTACACCTAATGGCTTAAGCTGCTGTTCCCATTTCCTTGTTGACCCATGATGCGAAAGGTATGCCATTAGAGGGAAAAATCTTGTTAGGATAACTAGATAGGATGACCTTAGTGACTGTACTGTTATTGTATTCTTATTGGACCAGTCATCGTATGAACTTTTTGGACATTCCAGTGCGAAGTACAAGCAGCATCTTTGGGTTTGATGGACTTTTATGAAATACTGATCTGAAATTGCTGCTGTCCTTTTATTAGGTTTTTGTTATGTCAACCAGTGTTGAATATAATCTCTGTTTTATGGTGCAGGGAGAGTGATTGCCTGGTTTTAGCCAGAAAATGTATTGCGGCTCTGTGTTGTATCTCTGCTTTATGGTGCAGCGAGACAAATTTCAAGATTGCTCGTTGCAGCCACAATGCTTTGAGGTTTTGTTGGTGATATGTTTGGATTTGAAAACAGAAATGTTATTTTGGCAGCTGCAGAATATAGAATGAATATTTACTCCTTTGATTTGATGATGTAAATCGAGATAGCAAAAGGAAATGCAACTAATATTGAGCTACGAAGAAATAAATTACAAGGAAATGGGGCAATTCTCCTTCCATAATGGAAGCTGCTCCTTTGCATATACACTCATGGAAATGGAAAATCGAGACCTTGGTCCAAAAAATGAAAAATAACTAAACTTTCACCGGAAGAGCAAAGGGAATAAATAGTTAATTGATGGGACGCTTACTAGTTGGGCCAACAAGGTTTCTCTCATATGTTGAAAGGGTGAACTCTTCTCTATTTAAACATTCTGATCACAAGTATTTGTGTTACCAAAGAAGATCAACAAGCTGATTATTTGGATGATTACTTGCTTAGGGCACAAAGGCGAAAATAGGATTCTTAAGCTTGTGGTTCCCAATAATCTAAGGACAAAACACATAAGTATATCATATAAAACTCAGCAATACGGAGTCGTAATAGAAATTCACACTTTTCTAAACGTAACAGTGGAATTTTATCATAACATAAGAAAGGAATTAAAAAATAGAATGCGATAAAAGAGGCATATGTCAGGAAACAATCTCTCTACTTTTATGAGATAGTGGTATGATGTGTGTACATTTTATCCTCCCTAAATTTCACTTGTGAGATTTTACTGGGTATGTTGTTGTTGATAAAAGAGGCATATGTTTTAGTTTTAAAAAAATCTACCTTTTCTAATCTTTTTGCTAAAATATCTCCCCTTAATATCCTAAAAATTGAAAAGATGGAATAAAAAAGAAAAGTTGTAGAAAAGAAATGTTATGGAGCAGTAGCTACGAGCCTCATCAAAATTTGATTAAATATGAACGGGGTTTACGGGCCATAAAAGGTGACTACGACATGTGGAAAGTGGATGTAGAAAGGGGGTCAAGGATTTAGGGAAATTAGAAGTTGCATAAATTATATTACGAAGAAGTAGGATGGGTCATAGGACCATATACGAGTTATAGTTGGGGTTCGTTGAGCACCCTCAACATTTAGAAAACATTGAAGTTAAAAATTCATTCTACGAGGGGTTTCTACGCCTCATAAAAGGAACCATAAGCCATAGATAAGGTTCATGGAAAATTATTACATAGGTACTTTTCTATAACAAACAGGATGGTCCGTAATGACAGTATGACTCGTAAATTGAGGTCGTAGAACCTGTTTGATAACTTTTTGATTAAGGTGTAAGGCCCCGTGCATTAAAAGCGAGAACAAGGCCTAAGAAGTGAAATGTTTTTGGAAAATTGTGAAGATGTCCCACCACAGAACCCTTCACGGCTCATGGTGCTCACCACAACTCGTGAAGGCACCCTTAGTGGCGTGTGGGGGTATCCCTTAGGTGGGTGACCCACCATGAAATCCTTCACGGCCGGTGGTGCCCACCACAGTTCGTGGAGGGGTCTCGTTGTGTGCAACCCTCCTAGGCCAACTTCTCCTTGCTCTTCATGGATGGTACCACGACCCTTGGTGCTCACTAGAGGTTGTGGTGGGTTTCCTGGAGGGGTCTGTCCAGGTAAGTTTGTGTGTTTTAAGTGGGAATATTTGAGCCATTTTCCTCACTACTAAAAAGGTATTTTGGATATTTTCCAGACGAAAATATCCTTCGTTAACTACACTAACCATTCAAAATCTTCCGTTCACTCTCTAAGCTTATATTTCTCCACTTACTCCTTTGGAAGGGTGATAGAAGCCTTTGTAAGAATTGCAAGGTTATCCCAAGTGAAAATATTTTCACTCAACATAGGCTTCTAGTGATGGACTTAGAGATTAAGAGGGGTAAGAGGAAGAAGACTATTTATGCCCAACCGAGGATTACATGGGGTGGCCTGACTTCGGCCCTTTCTCGGGAGATGGGGGAAAAGTTGAGTAGTTTGGTGGCTTGTAGTAGTGGAGATGTAGACACCATGTGGGACACCACTGCTGGTTATATTAGAAAAGTAGCTACTTGGGGTTTCGAGAGGGGCCTTTGGTGGACGTTAAAGTGGTTGGTGGTGGAATGGAGAAGTTCAAGGCAAAGTGAAAGCTAAGAAGATTTCTTATACGAAGTGGTTGGAGTTTAGGGATGAAGATGTAAAGCGAAGGCTTAAGGATATTGATTAGACGAAGAAGACAGAAGCGAAGACGATAGTAAGGAGTGCTAAGACCATAATGTTTGAGCGCTTGTATATGGACCTAAGTGATAAAGGTGGGCAAAAGATTGTGTAGGCTCGTAAAAGAAAGAGAGAGAGAGAGAGAGAGAGAGAGAGAGAGAGAGAGAGGAGATCACGACTTGGACCAAGTGAAGTGCATCAAGGATGAGGAAGGCGAGGTATTGGTGGATGAGACTTCTATTAGGCTAAGGTGGCAAACTTACTTTCATAAACTCTTAAACAAAAAAGGGGATAGAGATATTGAGCTGGGTGAGTTGGCAAACTCTGAAAGTCATCGAGACTTTGGTTATTGCAAGCATTTCAAGGCTGAGGAGGTTAGACGTGCTGTTAGTAGGATGAAGAGAGCGAGGGCGATCAGACCCGCGAACACATATTGGAGACTCTTGTGGTCGGTAAACACATCAACATGAAACCCATACAAGTAGTGATGCCAAATTTTCAGAGCAAACACCACGGTCGCCAATTCAAGATCATGGGAGGAATAATTCTTCTCATGCACCTTAAGTTGTCTAGAGGCATCCCACAAAATTTAAAGAACCTAAAGGAGCGCTATCACCTTACCACTTTGCATCAAAACACACCCCAAACCAATTCTTGAGGCATCACAATATACAACAAACCCTTCCAACCCTTCATGTAGAGAGAAGATAAGAGCGCAGATAAGCTTATCTTTCAAAGTTTGGGAACTCTTTTCATACTCATCGGTCAACACAAATTTTGCCTTCTTTTGGGTCAACTTAGTCATAGGAGAAGCAATAGAAGAGAAACCATTCACAAACCTCCGGTAATAACCTACCAAACCCAAGAAACTTCTAATGTCCGATGGATTCAAAGGTCTAGGCCAATTTCTAATCACCTCCGTTTTCTTAGGATCCACCTTAATGCCATCACCCGATACCACATGCCCTAGAAAATCAACCTCTTTCAACCAAAAATCACATTTATCATATTTTGCATACAACCTCTCCTCCCTTAAGATTTGCAACACCACCCTCAAGTGATTCACATGCTCCTCCTCACTACGGGAATAAATCAAGATATCATCAATGAAATCCACCACAAACAAGTCAAGATAGGATTTAAAGGCCCTATTCATAAGATCCATGAATATAGCCGGTGCATTAGTCAACCCAAAGGATATAACCACAAACTCAAAGTGCCCATACCTAATCCGAAAAGCCGTCTTGGGAATGTCACACTCCCTCACTCTCACTTGGTGATACCCGGATCAAAGATCAATCTTAGAAAAGTGACTAGCCCCTTGAAGTTGATAAAAAATGTCATCAGTCCTTGGTAGAGGGTACTTGTTCTTTATGGTGACTCTATTAAGTTGCCGGCAATCAATGCACATTCTAAGAGAACCATCCTTTTTCTTCAAAAACAACATCGATGCACCCCAAGTTGACTTACTAGGCCTTATAAAACCCTTCTCCAACAAATCTCTCAATTTCTCCTTCAACTCCGTCGGGGCCATACGGTAGGGGGAATAGACATGGATTGAGTATTGGGAAGAAGGTCTATACCGAAGTCTATTTCCCTTTCAAGAGTAATACGGGGAAGCTCATCGGGAAAGACATCAAGAAACTCATTAACCAACAGAACCGACTCAATGGGAAAGACTTTTGACTCAACATCCCTAACCCTCACAAGATGATAGAGACAACCCTTAGAAATCAACTTTTGGGTTTTAAGGCAAGAAATGAATCTACCCTTGACCACCACATCACAACTTTCCCACTCAAGGACGGGTTCATTAGGGAATTGGAATTTTACCTTACGGGTTCTATAATCAATAGAAGTATAATGTGCATGCAACCAATCCATCCGAAGAATGACATCAAAATCCACCATATCTAATTCAATAAAATCACAAGGCAAGATTTTATGCAAGATGACATGGGACAATTTCTATAGACTCTCCTAGCAACAATGTACTCACCAACGGGGGTAGACACTTCATAAGGTTCACACAACAATTTGGGCTAACATGAAGCTTTTTGAAAACAAAAGGAATAATAAAAGAAAGAGTGGCACCCGGATCTATCAATGCATACACATCAAAATAAAAAACCTTTAACATATCGGTGACGACATCGGACACCTCATCTACCCCTTGTCTCCTTTGAAGAGCATAGAATCTATTTTTCCTTGGAGCACCCCCTTGTTGGCCTCCTTTCCCTTTTTAACCCGCACTTGCACCTTGGCCTTGTGGAAGACCATCTCTACCTTTGTGTGAGCACGAGGACAATCAATCACCTTATGACTCACTTCTCCACAGCCATAGCAAGCATTAAATTTCTTCAAACATGGGCCATTATGGATCTTACCACATCTTTGGCACATAGGGTTAGGCATCACACCACCACCACCTTGGAACCTTAGTTTTTCATTAGCAAACCACCTATTATGAGCATTAGAAGACCCTTGGCTTTGGAACTTGTGGCCAAAGGAAATAGGCCATCCTTGGAATTTTGGAATCCACCTTCAAAGCGAGCCTTCTTGGACTCACTACTCCTTTTTCTAAGCTTTTCACCCTCTAGTTGTCTGGCATATGTAATGAGATGGGACAAATCCTTATCTCCTATTAGCATGGCCGTACGACACTCCTCATTAGCCAAGTAGGATACACCCGACACAAATTTGTTCATCCCTGACCTTGGCTCGGCAACCAATTGTGGGGCATACTTAGAGAGTTGGTTGAACTTGAGGGCATACTCCTTCATAGTCATGGAACCTTGCTTAAGGTTCATAAACTCCATCATTTTAGCCTCTCTTAGCTCGATAGGAAAGAATCGATTGAGGAATATGACTTTGAACTCCTCCCAAGGAATAGCATCATCATCTCTCTTCTCCAACCTCCATTGTGTGAACCAAATTTGAGCCACCCCTTTGAGTTGGTAGGCCGGTAACTCCACCTTTTCCTCCGAATTGATACTATAATGGACAACACCTTATACACCTCATCGATGAATTCTTGGGGATCCTCATTTACCTTGGGCCCATAGAACTTTGGCAGATTCATCCTAGTAAAATCCCTCACCTTTAAAGCTGGGGTAGGAGCATGAGGGGCTTGGACCCATTGGTGAATTTGGTTGGTCATAGAATGATCCATCGTAATAGCATCCTGGAACTCATCTTGTATCACTTCTCCACCTTGAGGAGCGGGAGGAGCTGGTTGCTCCTCGGGTGTACAGGCTCTCCTTGGTCTCCCTCTTGGAGTCGACATGATCTAGAAGAGTAAAGAGCATTCATTAAGGGAAAAGCCTTACACTTACATCTAAAGCACGATATAGACCATGAAGAAGTGAAATATTTCCTAAAATGCCTCATAGCCTCCAATTCATAGTTGTAGCGTGCTTCACAACCATGAATAAGACTCTAATCGACGCGGTGTGTTGGATACCAATGACCATTAACAACCTAGTGCTCTGATTCCAAATTTGTCACGACCTAATCCTAGGACCTAGACGTGACACAGTGAATGAAAAATCCAAAGAAACCCCAAACAAGCCTTTTAGCAAATCAATCATACATCTTTGGTTGCAGAAGCAAAATAACAACAAGAAGATATATAAATAAGGGAAAAAGGACTAAGAGAAGCCTTTAATAATCATAAAATACTAAAGAGTCATGCTCATAGCATAAATACGTTAATTGTTCCAACAACACCTCTAACATAGATTGGAGCGAGGGCCAAGACACTTTCCGAGCTCACCCTTATAATACCAAGTGTTCAACATAAAGAGACATCAAATAGTAAGAGCAACATAGCTAGTGTTCCCGGACTTGAGGACTTACTAAAACTTATTTTTTGAAATGCTAAGACTAGCCATGTGGAGGATGGTTGAGAGGTTCTCCGGTTCTTACATGGTTACATCATGCAGGCATAGATTATGCATTAGTACGTTTGAATATACTAAGTGTGTAGCATACAATGCAACAAGACATAATCTAACACAATCAAAATGCAAAGTCATAGGCAATGGATAGGTATAATATCAATATGACATGCATGATCAATGCTTGAGGTAAAACATGCTTGTAAATCACATAACTAGCAAATATAGAACATAATACATGTGTGGTAAGAGACCATAATAATAGACCAAGCAAGCTATTACTTGGAATCCAAGGCATGTTACTCCCTTTGGAGGTGATTGAGGTATCTACCCCTCAATATAGTAGTACGGGAATGTCAACCCCCGACAAGGTGGTCAAGGTATCTATCCCTCAACATAGTGGTATGATCATGTCATCCCCCGACAAGGTGGTCAAAGTATCTACCTCTCGACATGGTAGTACGGGCATGTCACCGCCCCGACAAGGTGGTCAAAGTATCTGCCCCTTGACATGGTAGTACGGCCATGTCACTCCTCGACAAGGTGGTCAAGGTATCTACTCCTTAACATGGTAGTACGGGCATGTCATCCCCGACAAGGTTGATGAGGCATGTTACCCCCTCAACAAGGTGATTGGGCATGTCTTCCCTCAATAAGGTGTGGTCAACTTGCAACATTCTAGATATTTTTCATGAATTGAATACATACAAACAATCCCTTAATCATCATAAAGTCACTTGACTTATAAACCATGTAGTAGTCCATCAATAACTTGAGAATCCTTATCAATACATTTTATCGAACACTTGGTGGCTGTGTGATGCAAGTTCAAAATCATGCAATTCAAGAGTGAAATCATATGAGAAATCTCAATGTAAATCAACCCACCAACATATAGTAAAACCCTCATGTAAGATACCCTGAAATCCCTCATCAAATCTCATAATAGATCATAGTTTCACAGCTCAAAACATGCATAGTCACAATAGACAAACCATCTCATAGTATAAGCTTGAAATAGGTAGACATGTCTTTTCAATCAATATTTCATAAAACCCCAACATAATTTGTAATCTTAATCCATAATGAGTAATACCCATAAGTAATACAACTTGAGAAAATGCAATTTTCATAAAAAGGAAGGTTGGACTCCATGGGTAAAAGGACCCAATGGATGAACTCCACATACCTCAAACTTGGGTTTTCTTGATGTAGACTTGAAGGTGACTTGAAGCTTGAATGGAGTTCTTGATATCCATAATTAAGCTTGGGACACTTGAATTTGGATGAGATATTTGGTTAAGTCTTGGAGAGGGTTTTGAGAGTATCTTGAGTGATCTAGAGTTGAAAAATGGCTAAGTATAGGTGTTTTTAAGCGTAAATGATTAGGCCGAAATAAAAAAATTAAGGAAGTGATAACACTGCTCCGCGACAAGTCCGTGTCGCTGAGCCAGCGCGAATGCCCACTATTTTGCAAAAAGTTGGGGAAAATCATTTTTCTCTACGGATCTTCTAAAATCAAAGTTATATCCATTGATCACTCAATTTTCCCCTGAGCAAGAATATGAAGTTGGATTTTCGATATCACACATGAATTTTGAGATATATGGCAATTACGATTATGGGCATTTTCGAAGCACATTTTTGGGGCGTTTCAGATGGTACCTGTTTTTTGATAATCGTCTCTGTTGCCTACAGCTCATTCAACAATTTCGTCAAAGATAAACTCATCTTATCTATATTATAGTTCAAGCAATATTGTTGAAAACTATTTGGCAAAGATTGCAATATCATCTCAACTTGAGATTCATTATCAATTTCAGCCCCTAAGATCTCTCATGGTAGTCTGCTTAGCTGAGCAACTCTGGTTCCCAAACATTTGTTGAGATTCTGTACGATCTCAAAACTGGACAACAAATCTTTGTTCTGATGTTGCAGTACATCTGACATTGAAGCCAGAATGTTACACTGCACCATCTCATCAGCTTTTTGCCATTTTTGATAAGCGAACTTATCCTCATCGCTAGATTGTTCATCAGATTTTAATGGACACTCTTGATGGAGTACAAATTTTTGCTCTTCAGTAGTAAATACAATCTCAAGAGTTCTCCTCCAGTCAAACATAATTAGGACCCTCAAGTTTATTTTGACTGAAAATGATGATAAGAGGGTTAAAAGGAGATATGTTGAATTTGAGATTGAAAAAAGTTACAATAGATCAATCATATAGTCATATAAACATTGAATAATTAAATTCAAGCTCATCACATATATTTGCACTCATGTATCTTGAATAGCCAATTGTTGGGATAGGAGAACTTCTCATACAATATACATATGTAATGACTAATTATTCACACCATGAACTTATACAGACCTAACTCAGTTGGAGAGTTTACTGTTAGTTTAAGTCAAGTAAAAAATCATAAATCCTAGTTACATTGATCCAATCATGTATTACTCAGTTTAGGGGAGTTAATACACATAACCAAACTAGTAATTAAATACATAATGACTTGTATTAAGTTCATCTGTTATGGAGAAAAGTCTAAGCCAACACATAAACTTAATACTTCATTACTATTTAATCTTGAGAATTATTGAAAAAAATCATTATCATCATTTAATATTTTTTGTTTAGATTTTATACAAAAACTTTAAGGAAAATATGGCATCTAGATTTCCAATAATTAGAGACCATTCACTTGTATTAGCTATTAGATCATAAGGAAAACTACATACAGATCATATGAAAAATTTGGAAAAAGAACCAAGCTGCCGCCACATTAATTGATTATAAGAATTATGGACCATTGGTTCATTAACCCATAAACTAAAATAATTTTTTTTTAAAATCAATCACAATGGCAATAGATGATACTGCCGCCATCAACATGTAGAAGAGAAATTGCACCCATCACTTGATTTGCTCATTATTGAAAAAATTTCTACAAAGGCTCCATTAACACAAGAAGATCCCTTTTGTAGAAAAAGATTCCAATCATAATTAGGAAAAGTGTCTAGTGCTGCTGTCTATTCTCATAATAATGCCCTATGTTCTTTAGCCAATGAAACTAACTACTTGAAGTTTTGTTTAATTCATTCCACTCGTGATAAAAAAATTAACCACCACAAAATCATATATACTATTTACACAAAGAATATATTTTAAGTTATCTATAAAAATGTTAGCATGACTCTTGATGCCAATTGTTAGAAAATATTATGCAATAAGATCTTACTTCTTGCATGAATTATAGACAACAACCACGAATACATATCATATATAAAGTATGCTGAAAATTAATTCAAGGAATGAAGCATGCACATATATCTTGAAGTAAATCAGACTCTAGTTCTGCGATTTTCTACGATGATCCCAAATTAACACCCGAACTCTCTCAATACTTGAGTGAGCAAGTGTTGTTTAGATACTAATTTTTTTTATCTAGGTTAGGAGAGCCCTACTTATAGATGACCTTTACTAATCTAGAAAGAAGAAAAAAAACAAACTTTTCTTTAAAAATAAGAAACTAATGTGTATTCTTTTTTATTAAAAATTAGATTCTTAATTCTAGTTAAATATGAGTACCGTAGGGAGTACAAAATTAATTACCAAGGATTTCTATTATGGAAATAATTTTAATTAATTTGAATTATTTTTACCATAATAAATTATAAATTATTTTACTAAAAATTCGTAATTGCACTCTTCCTTTTGTGTTTCAGAATTCCCCACTAAATGTTTGTGTAGTTTCCAATGTTAAGATTACATATACTAATCAATAAATTAAATTACTAGCTAATTTAATTTAATAATTAATTTCCTTTAGAGAAATACATAACTTATTTCATGCGTCAGATTCATAAATCTATTGGCGGGGTTTGCACATGAAAACTTAAAACTTTCTCATAAAAAGGTGTATCATCAATCTCTATATTGTGATGTGGATTCCATTAACTAACTAATTATGTCACCAATAATATTTATCATCCTATTTACTAGGCATATTTGATTGTAAGGCCCCACATGTGAGAAGGTGTAAAAGAGCCAAAGAAATGGAATCTGGAAAATTTTTCTAAATTTGAGTGGGATCATGAAGGGGACTACGGGCCATAGGTGGTTCTATGAGCCATAGATTGATGGATAGACTTGGTAAAAATATTAATTTCTAATGTTGGGAGTACGAGATACCAGATGACTTGTACATAGGTTGATGGGCCATAAGTCTTGTCGTGGGTTGGAATTTAGAGAAAATCTTTGAGAGTTCAAAACGTTACCAGACGAGACCCCCTTCTCACGACCTATGGAATAGACCACATCCCGTAATCAGGGTCTTATGGTCTTGTCCGACATAGTTTTTATAAGGGGTAAATTCGACCTTCCTAATATTATATGCATATACCACGTAATTTTAACCCCCCAAAGAATCCCTTATTAGCCTTATACAATCCTAATATACTCCATTCTCCTTCGTTCAAAATATTCCTAAGTCTAAACACCTCAAAAATACTCTCAAGTTTCTCAAGGCTTTCAAGAGAAGAGGCCTAGCTAGGGTTTCAGATTTGCTACACTCTTTAACAAGATTTTCATCCCCAATCACACGAAGGTATGTGAATTTTGATTTCAGGAGATCTTTCCTCCATGAAGCTCAACCAATCCTCTTCCTCATCTATTTTCAAGTTATGAAAATTTATAGAAGTTTTATGAACTCTTTTACATGATGACATTATGAAGTGATTTATGGTATTCTATCTTTGCATACTATATTACATTGGAATGCCATGTGAAATTATAATTTTTTATGAGGGTTAAGAAAACCCTAAGATTTATGGTGTTATGGTGGGTTACTTAGAATGATTTCAAAAAGGACCTTATTTACTCTTCTCATATCCTAAATCTTGACTTTTGCATAATTTTGAGTATATATGCATACCCACCAAGTTTAATTAAAGTTGTGCACCAAGCTTCTATGTTAATGAAAGCCTTATGACAAGATATGTAAATTATGAATGTTATGAATTTGAAGGCCTATAATGCATGCTATTAGATATGAGAATATTATGAAAATTATGAATGATATGAGGCCCTATCTTGAAATTATGAAGTTTTTATTATGATGTAAGATCCTACCTATGGGGAGTATGAAAGGTGCAAGAAAGTAAGCTTTGGAAAATTTGAAGTGTCAGTTTTTACGAAGGGGCTTATGGCTCGTAAGATGAAGTGCCCCGTATGTGGATTCGTAGAACTTGGGAAGACTTGATGAAAAATTGGGATCTTTCAAGAGTTTGATCTACAACTTATCAAATGACCCATGAAACCTTCTACGAGTCATAGATCATGTTATAGAGGGAGAATCAGAGAAGGGGGTCTCTAAGAGTCTATTAGAGGAAACTCTATCTACAGCTCATAAATGCAGTCTCATAGACCTATCCAGCTAGTTTTTAAATTGGGCAAATTTGACCATTCCTATTGTCTAATGATTCTATGTCATTTTGACCTTCAAAGAGCCCCTTATTAGCCTTTTAACCCTAGTTCCTTTCATTTTCTCCTCATTCCAAAATCCCTTTAGTTCTAAAACACTGTCAAGTTTCCTCAAGGCTTCAAGCAAGAAGGTGCAAGCTAGGTTCTAAATTTCTCATCATTTTCCAAGGGTTTTTCGGCTCCTATAACTATGGTATGTGGGTTTGATTATGAGAACCTTCTTTCCCACAAGTCTAACCACTCTTCTTCTCTAACTACATGAAGTTCATGAATTTTATGGCTATTTTATGAACTCTTGCATATGATGTTAGTATTATGCATTGTATGCATGATTTCTATTTGAGTTCCTTAAGTAATGATTTTACTATTCTTAGATATCATTGGGGTTTGACAATGTGATGAATTTTATAATATTAAGTTATATGCTCTATAATGCTATGACAACTTATGACAAGTTATGTCGGTTTTAGTCGGATTTCACGATATCCAAAATGAGGGTTTTACTATAATGCTGGTGGGTAGATTTGAAGGACTTCAAAATGCATTAATTTTACTCCTTTCTTGTCTTATACTCTCGATTGCATAATTTTAAGCCTATGTGCATATACCCACCATGTTTGACTAAATTTACATGACAAGATTTCTATGTGGATGAATGACTATTGCATGAATTACCATACCAGCATATTATGATAAATTATGGGCTCCTAAGCATGTATTTAACTCATGAAAAGTTCCTATGATTTGTAGGCAAATGATGAGCCCTTATAATATCCTACCCTCTTGTGAGTGAATAATGTCTACATGAAAGAGTCAAGCATGATATCTATTTTACCTTCATGTATAAACTAAAGCTCATGAGAAGGGTTCAAGCATATCACAATCTCTACCCTCATGTGTAATGCAATACTTACTAGAAGGGGTCAAGTTTACGAAATGTTTTTATCCTCTAGCACAAGGTATATGCCCACGTGTAAGGGTCAAGTATATGAATGAGCTACTCATGCCATATTATCATGTTTATACAAGTTATTCAAGTTATGATTAAGTTTATAATTATTTCAAGTATTCCGTGGGATTAGACCTAGTACCGAAAGAGGCTTAAGGTGTGGGGCCGACACAAACAATCCTTATATAAAGTATTGGGTCTCTTAACTATGTGCCACCATAGGATTATATTATTTTCCTAAATGAGCTTTACTAATAGATCCAACTAGGGCAAGTTATCCACTTTGTGGGGTCATGCTTGGATTACCTTGGCTAGTAGACCATAATTTTATTTGGTGTAGAGTGAATATCGAAATTCCAAGTAGTAGCTCACTTGTTCTTATATGTCAGTTAGAGTTTCCTCCCATATATGTATGATATATTATGCAAGCTTGACTATTTCCATGCATATTTTAAATTAAGCATGTATGACACATATCATATTGAGCTTTTATGTATGATGATTATGATTATGCATCTCGAATATTGTGGCTTATGTTCTTTGTTGCATTCGCACCTTGCATACATAGTATATTCCAAGTACTAATGCATACATTTTGCCTACATGATCTAACCATGTAGGGACAAGAGCTCCTATTCATCCTCTTCCTCCACGTGGCTAGCCGGATCCTTTGAAGACTACTATTGGTGAGTCATCCACTTCAGGGACAACATCCACCTTACTTTCATGCTTTGTTTAGTCATGTCTATTTTGGACTTTTATCTTTTGACGGCGAGTCCGGGAGATGTCTTGGCCCCCGTACTCATATTAGAGGTGTAGTTGGATATAGATGTTTATGTATCGAGCTTGACTCATATTATGTTTATGTGATTACGAAAGACTTCTATTAGTCCCTTTTTCCCCTCTATACTTGTTGTATATTGAAGGATATGATGGAAGTCCCAAGTCCCTAAATAGCCCCATAGCGCGAGTCATACTTACTCGCTCCTTAGACTTACTTGTTATGTATTACATACAAATCCATTTCCCCATATCATCCCCATAGCATGAGTGCAAAGCCCCATTTCTGTTAGAAATTATGTGTTATGTGTTTATTTGTCTTTGTGCTTCCGCGAAACTAAGAATGTGCAACGTATGCTTAAGAGGCTTATTTTGAATCTCCCTTCGGGTTCCCATTCGCCGTGTTACGTCTAGGAGCATGGCTTGGCTCTTGACAAGTTTGGTATCAGAGCACTAAGTTTGTTAATAGTCCTCAGAAGTCTTATATCACCGCATTGAGTAGAGTCTTGTTCATGGTTGTGAAGCAACCCACAACTATGAGCTATGAGGCATTTTAGGAAATAGTTCACTTCTTCATGATCTATTTCGTGCTTTAGACTTAAATTAAGGTTTCCTTTCCCTAATAGTTGATATTTTGCTCTTTTAGATCATCCCGCCAAGGAGAATGGCACCAAGAGCTCTCACACTCGAGGAGGGTCCGACCCATCCGGTTCCTCGAGCTCCTCAAGAAGAAGGGGTCATGCATGTCGAATACTAAAATGTCATTTCCATGTTGGTACAAGCATGAACACTCAATTGAACAAAGGAACCCAAGTTGTGCTATCAAAATACAACACATTTGGTGCTTAAAACAAGGGATTTTGTGAGTTCTTAAAGCGACCTTTTAGTGTTTTGATGTATTTTTGTGTTAATTTTGTAGAAATGTTAGGTTGACATGATTTTGAAGAAAAGTTACAGATTTTGCTGAAGCATAGAGCATACGAGCCTACCTACGAGTCGTAGCTCATGCTATGAGTCATAGGTTGTATCGTAACAAGAATTAGAGACCAAAAATATAAAAATTTGCCAAGTGAAGTTTACCCCTATGAGCCAGCCTACGAGTCGTAATACATACTATGACGCGTATAGGTAGACTCATAATAAGAATCAGAGAGCCAAAATGTTGGACCAAAAACTGAAGACCAAGACTACGAGACAAACATACGAGTCCTAGGCCAAGTAATGACTCATACCAAAAGGTCGTACCAGTTCAGTCTAAGATGCCAAGAACCTGATACGAGACCCCAACTACGACTCATAGGTAATCCTAGAGTCGTAACTGCGAGACTTATCAGCTGGCAACTATCTTTTCTGTGTAAATTCTAGGGTTATTTTTGTAAACACTACATATAGCTTAAGTTAGGTTTCTGAAAGGAGTTCAACCAATATACATTGTACAATTACATTCTGAAGCTTTTCTTAGGTTTTTAGAGTAGATTATTGTTATCTCTTGGAAAACCTATTTTGGGGATTGCAAATCTTGCCTTGTATTTATTGTTGATCAATTAAGCTTGTGGATTTGCAACTTGTGGTACCTATCTCCTTCATTGTTATTGGTGAAACTCTCAACTATGTTTATTATATGTATTCTTGTGTGTTTTGCTTTAGTCATGAGTAGCTAAGCGCCCACAACTTGAGGTTGTGGGAACCATGGGTAATTGACTTGAAATAACCTCATTTTCTTGCATTTCTATGATTGGGGATTTGCATGTATTTTCTATTTCCCTTCATTTATTGTTGTTTGGGGGTGGCCAACACTAAACTCCGCCTAATATCATGATCCTGACGAAGGTAGTGACGAATATGAAAAGGGAAGTAGATGACAGAATTTGATTGATGTGTTCCCGTATAATCGACCAAACCTGACCAAGGGGAGGTTCACCGAGAATATTGGTAACAGTTAGTAGGAACGCCATGGTGGCCAACCAAGCTCCATGGTGAAATTCGACCTTCACCTTCACAAGAGGGATGGAAGAACCTAAATTACCATCCTGCATGTGACTCACCAATTATAGTTATGTGTCTAGGGTAATCAAGTCATTGAACCATGGGGAACACAATTCCCAAGTTATCTCCAAAATTGAGTGTTTCCTTGAGTTTTAATTAGTTTTTATTTTATTTTGTTTTTGAATTACAACCCCCACCCCCATTTAAAGATTGTAGTCATAAATACTAGAAATGATTATTAGTGAAGTTTTGTAGTCAAAGCCGTGTATTCCCTATGGATTCGACCCTAACCTCGATTAGGTTAATTACTGATGGCAATCACTTTCTTATTGGAGCGTGACCATCACACATCAAAAATTTATGGCGCCGTTGCTAAGGAATACGGCTAGGTTTTGACTTGAATTCACTATTAGTTAGTTCTAGTGTTGATTTCTAGAATCTCGTGTATTTTACTTTTATTTTTGTTTTTGTTGTTTGAGTTTGCTTGCAGGTTGTGCTAGGTTGTGTTCCCAACAATAAGGAGTCAAGGTGAACCCTTAGCTCTGATTAATTTGGAGATCCATCGACTGTTCAGAACAATGACTCAAGTTAATGAGGATATTTGGTTGAGGAGGAAATCAATATGAATGAGGAAGACTTAAGAAGAGAGGAGAATCCACCACCAAGGGATAACCATCCACAACTTAGAGATTTCAATGCAAATGCTTAGGACTGGAATTAGTACCGATTGAACCCTATGGCTATGGACGTTACAAGTTCTACAGTACCCCCTCTACCGACAGATGCTAAGTTCATGGTGTTAAGTGGATTGCTCCAGATGCTCCAAAACTGTGGCCTATTCACAGGGCTACCATCATAGGATCCCTGCCGTCATCTCTAAAATATCTTCTTCATGTGCAAAAGTGTCATGGGGATACAAAATATTTCTATTGACGCTATTGGATTGAGGGTATTTCCATTGTCATTGACTGGCAATGCAACTATATGGTTGTCTGCGCTTCCTCTGGGTACCATCACGAGTTTGGTTGAGCTGCAGAGGGTGTTCCTAGAAAGGTATTTCCCAAGGTCGAAGAAGCTGAAGCTCAAGGACCAAATTAACAACTTCGAGCAATTGCCTGAAGACTCTCTTAGCACTACATGGGAGAAATCTACCAAATACTTTAGGATGGCCCCTGATCACAAAATTGTTGATGATGCTTTGGTCGAGATCTTCTATAAAGCACTTGATTATAATAGCAAAGCTTGTGCCAACACGATCATGAGAGGTGTTTTTCTTGATCAACCGTTTGAGCTAGTAGCCAAAAGAATGGAACAAGTGGTGAAGACTAGCAGAGCATGGGGTCAGAGTAAGCATGGGAATACAAAGAGTTCTAGTGCAGTTACCATAAATAGTGAGCAGGAAAAAGTGAATGAAGAGATTATGGAGCAACTTGCTCAACTCCGTGCGAGCATAGATTTGGTTTTGAAGCAAAACCAAGCTAGTGTAAAGGCAATAGCTCACCAACCCCCAATTACTCCTGTGTATGATGATCAGTTCTTTGATAAGGATGCCTGTTATGTGAGCAACCAAGCAGCGGGTTTCTGGAATAGCTCCCAAGGGTCCAACTCGGACTATTGGAGGCAAGGTTTCGGGAATCAAGGCCGGAACTTTAATTGAGATGGAGCATACAGAGATAATAAGGGTGGATACTATGAGAGAGACAGAGTGCCAGACGCAGAATGGGGAAGAAGAGAAGGCTACAGGAATGGGCCCTATGTGCCACTACATAATCGTGACTCCAGGTCGAGTACTTCGAGGATTGAAGAAATGTTCGATAAATTGTTGAAAAAGGTGGATCATCGCAACGAGACTATGAAAGGGATGAAGACAGATATTTCAAGCATAAATCAGAAAATTGAGCCTCATCCGTGGCAATCAAGCAACTCAAACAACAATTCGGGCAAGTGCCTTCACAGAAGGGCACCCTACTTAGCAACATGGTTCAAAATCCTAAGAAAGGAGGGCATTGCATGACGATGATGACTAGGAGTGGCAAAAGCACGATAGATTCCCCTATGCCAAAGGTGGAAAATGGGAACTGCAAGAAGAGAATGAATGAAGGAACTAAAGCGTACAACACAGAAGAGATCCAAGAAGTATAAAACTTTTCCAAGGCCTCCTCCTTCCCTCAAAGGCTTGGAAAGAGAAAGGAGGAAGATAAATTTGAACAGTTGTTGGCGGTGCTAAAAAAGTTTTCAGTGGACCTTCCTTTAGTTGAGGCCCTTGAGAGGATGACGGGACATGCCAAATGGATGAAAGATCTACTAAAAAAGAAGTTAAAAGTGAGCCAATACCTCTCCAAAATGTTCAATGTTGTAGTGCCATCACTAAAAAGTCATTAGTGCAAAAGCACAAAGACCCGGGTACATTTACCATACCATGTACTGCAGGAGAACTAGCATTTGCTAAAGCACTGTGTGACTTGGGGGCTAGCATTACCTTAATGCCTCTTTCCATATTTAGAAAGCTCGCTTTGGGGAGCCTTGTCCCTACAAAGATGTGGTCGTTGATGGCAAATAGAATAATCAAAAAGCCCATGGGGATCTTGTATAATGTGTTGGTAAAGGTAGACAAATTTATATTTCCCACAGATTTTGTTATACTTGACTATGAAGTTGATTTTACAGTTCCAATCATTTTGGGAATACCTTTTTTACCCACAGGTCGAGCATTAGTAGACATGGAGAAGAGTCTTCTCACTTTCAGGTTTGATGAAGAAGCAATGATGTTTCGAGTGGGTCAGCAGGATAGGAAGAGTTCTGAGTTCTAAGTCATCTCAATGATTTCAATGGATAAGGATGATGAAGCCGAAATCCTGATAGAATTGAGGCTTGGGGTTGATCCTTTGGCAGTCACGTTGATGAACTTTGATGGTGACAACATTCTTGATTATGAGAAAACAGTAAATGCAATGGGGGTGTCATTTGGGTGAGGCGAAAAGCAAGGTTGGATTTGGATTTATACAACTGGGAGATGCCACCTACAAAGCCCTCTATAGAAGTTCCACCAGAATTATAGTTAAAGGCATTACAATCACATCTGAAATATGCATACTTGGGAGAGAGTAGTACATTACCTATCATCATTACAGCAGATTTAAGTGAAGCTCAAACAGAAGCTCTAGTCTCAGTTCTCAAGCACTATAAGAGAGCTATTGGGTGGAAAATATTAGACATCATTGGCATAGTCCCAGGAATATGCACTCACAAAATTCATCTAGTCAAAGATTAAAAACCAAGTATTAAGCATCAAAGGCAGTTGAACCCCCTAATGCAAGAGGTTTTGAGGCAAGAAATTATCAATTGGTTAGATGCCATTTTAATCTACCCGATTGCTGATAGTTAGTGGGTGAGTCCAGTGCCCTATGTTACAAAGAAGGGAGGAATCACAATGGTGCCTAATGCAAAGAATGAGTTGATCCCCATGAGACCAGTCACCGGATGGAGAGTGTGCATGGATTATAGAAAATTAAATGCTTCTACCGAGAAGGATCATATTCCTATGCCCTTCAAGGATTAGATGCTTGACAGACTGCCAGAAAAAGGATGGTGTTGTTTCCTTGATGGATATACCGGGTACAATCAAATTGTTATTGCACCTGAGGATCAAGAGAAGACAACGTTCACATGCCTCTATGGTACCTTTGCATTTAAGTGAATGCCCTTTGGACTTTGCAATGGTCCAGCCACATTTCAGAGATGCATGATGTCTATCTTTTCGAACATGGTTGAAAATATTATCGAGGTGTTCATGGAGGACTTCAGTGTCATTGGCCAATCTTTTGAAAACTGCCTTTTACATTTGTATGATGTGTTGTAGAGATGTGTCATGAGCCACTTGGTGCTAAACTGGGAGAAATGTCATTTTATGGTCAAAGAGGGCATCGTACTTGGACACAATTTTGGCAAAGAAAATGAGGTGGATAAAGAAAAAATCGAGGTGATAGAAAAATTACCGCCACCAATTTTGATAAAAGGTATTGGAAGTTTTCTAGGCCATGCCGGATTCTACCACCGTTTCATAAACAATTTCTCCAAGATCTCACAATTTCTCCAAGATGAAATGGGTACTTCTCTTGCAAGAATTCAATTTTGACGTGATTGATAGAAAAGGGTTGAAAAATCAGGTTGCCGATCACCTTTCTAGATTAGAAGATGAGGCTATGGTAAAATTTGATGAAGGGCTGGACATAAATGACTCATTCCCTGATAAAAGAGTTCTGGTAGTATCATATGATCTTATACCTTGGTTTCCAGATTATGCCAGCTATTTGGTGAGTGATATAGTGCCCTCTAATTTAAACACCCATCAATTTGACAAGATTATGCATGATGTAAAGAAGTTTTCCAGGGATGAGCCATATTTGTTTCATATTTGTGCTGATGGGATTATCCGTAGATGTGTTCCAGGAGCAGAGATGCTGTGCATTCTTGAAGCATGTCACTCTTCACTAGTGGGTGGCCGTGGAGTTCTAAGGGCTTACAAGGTGTTATAGTGTGGCTACTATTGGCCGTCTATACATTAAGACACCCATGACTTTGTAAAGTTATGTGATAGATATCAAAGAGAGGACGGAGTTTCGCGAAGGCACAAACTTCCTTTAAATCCTATTTTAGCCATAGAATTATTCGATGTTTGGGGCATTGATTTTATGGGACCCTTCGTTAGCTTTCACGGTAGCAAGTATGTTTAGTTGCAGTAGATTATGTCCACAAGTGGGTGGAGGTCGTAGCCCTACCGAACAATGAGGGTAAGAGTGTTATGGGATTTCTTCGAAAAAATATTTTTTCCAGGTTCAGTACACCTAGGGCAATTATCAGTGATCAAGGTTCTCATTTTTGCAACCGTCTATTCAAAGCTCTCCTTAAAAGATATGGCTTGAAGCACCATCATCCCCAAACTAGTGGACAAGTGGAAGTATCATATAGGGAAATAAAGCAAATCCTATCCAAAATAGTGAATGAGAATCATACTGATTGGTCAAGGAAGTTGGATGATGCTTTATGGGCTACTGGACTGCCTTCAAAACTACCATCGAAATGTCTTCGTATCAACTAGTTTTTGGAAAGGCCTATCACTTGCCGGTTGAACTTGAACACAAAGTGTAGTGGGCATTGAAGAAACTGAATCTAAATTGGCAAGAAGCTGCAACTTTTAGGTTGATGCAAGTGAATGAACTTGATGAGTTTAGACTTCGAGCATATGAAAGCTCTGCTTTTTACAAACAATGAATGAAGGTTCAGCATGATGGCAGAATCGAAGATCGCCTGTTTGCTCCGGGAGACATGGTATTACTTTACAACTCCAGGTTGAGGTGTTTTCTTGGAAAAATCAAATCTAAGTGGATGGGCCTTTTAGAGTTGTGCAAATTTTTAGTCATGGCGCTATTGAATTAGAGAGTAGGGATGGCAAAACTTTCAAAGTCAATAAAAAAAGAGTAAAAAGGTATATGGGTGACATGGAAGAGATGAAAACAGTGGAAGATTGAGACCTTGAAGAGGCATGAATGCAAAGCTTCTTGCCGTGCCATAACAATAAATTAGGCACTTCCTGGGAGGCAATCCAAGGTACGCCCCTTGCACCTTTTCTTTGTGTTGCTACTTTGAGGACAAAGTATCCTATGTTGGTGGGGTGGTGGACGTTATGGATTAAGGTGAAGTCTGAGTAGCCTAAGTCCATTAATTCCCTAATTTTAATACCAAGGTTTTCTTGCTGTGTTTCATTTTTCTTGTGGATGTTTAGTTTTCTATTGAAACGACATGTTTTAGGATGTATAGATAATTTATAAATGCATATTAACGTTATCTTTTGGCATATATATGATTCTTAACTGTTCTTTAAACTTTTGATGAAAACTGGGTACCCTCAAAATTTTTGAGGTTGTGATCATTGATGAGTTCATACATTTTTGAGTATCTGGCAATGTTTTTTCTAATATTGTGAAGGTAAGTTGAGACTGAAAGCATGTCCTGTGAGTCTATACTTGATTGTGGATGTAATTTTCATATGTGTTGTGAGCTTATTTTGCTGCATTTATTCATCTTGTATGGACTTAGAACTTGTCTTGTTACTCTAAATTAGTTTGGTGATGTGGTGGATATGGAAAGGATCTTAGGCCTTCGTTATTTGAGTGAAACCACTTTTTGCCTAAATGACCCACCAAATAAGTGAGTGAATCCCTTGTTCCAAATTATTGGGCTTCTCATATACTCATTCTTTCTTGACACTCTGCGGACTTAGCCTTGTTTGATGAAATGCCTTGACATTGGCCCTAGTCTATCCTTGAACATGTGAATCTTGATTGAGGCCAAAGGCCTAAGTTGAGGGTGGCTATAGTTAGTGGCCCTGGTTTGACGCATAGATATTATGTACTTCACCTGAAGCTAAAAGCCTAAGTTGAGGGTGACCCTTATTGTGGAAAAGTAATAATAACAAGTGGTTAGTTGGGAAATCAAGAAAGAAATGAAAAAAACATGAATCGAGTGAAGAAAAAGAAATGAAAAGTTCCTTGAGTTGAGAAAAAAGTGGCAAAAATGAGAGTGAAATCAAGGCTCAGCTGAAAAAGAGAAAGTAAACACTCGAAAAAAGTTCAAAATAGGAGAATAAGGGTGGATTTGTTTAAAAGGGGTGGATTATGAAAGCAAAAAGTGTTGGTGAACATGGTTCAAGGATAGCTTTAGTCACTATTTACCCAAAATACCTCACCAAAGCACCTTGAGTCGATGTTATAAGCCTATAAGACCTAAAATGATCCACCTCCACTTTATCACCAAGACAGAAGATGAGAATAGAGGCAAGCCTATGGTGTTAGTCAGTATGCATTGAATTTCAGTTGTGTGAGTGAGAATTCTTCCTCAGTCCCTGAATTCTAAAATGCTTTTGAGTGATTATAAGGGATTTCTTTCTAGTGAGGGCATTTACACTACTTGAGAAGTATATGACTATACCGGTGATTGTGGACAGTTGATGCTCCTTAGCTTATCATAGTTGGACTGCCAGGTATCAGATTATGTTCCTATTTGCTAAATAATTCCACAATCCTATTTTGAACATGGTAGTTGGGTACCTGAATAAGAGGAGTTGATATATATGCCATAAGTATAGTTACTATGTATTTCTTTTTGTCTGTGTAGATTGAGTTGTCACGTGAGGGCAAGCAACAGTTTTAAGTTGAGGGTGTTGATGTGCTGTCAAATACAACACATTTGGTGCCTGAAATGAGGGATTTTATGAGTTCATAAAATGACTTTTTAGTATTTTGATGTGTTTTTGTGTTAATCTTGCGGAAAAGTTTGGTTGACATAATTTTGAAGAAAAGTTGTAGATTTTGCTGAAGCATAGGCCAGAGCCTACCTACGAGTCATAGCTCATTCTACGAGTCATAGGTTGTATTGTAGCAAGAATCAGAGATCAAAAATCAAAAATGTGCCAAGCGAAGATCACCCCTGTGAGCCCAGCCTATGGGTCGTAATACACACTACGACTCGTATAGGTGGACTCATAGCCAGAATCAAAGAGCCAAAATGTTGGACACAAACTAAAGACCAAGAGTATGAGACAAATATACGAGTTATACCCAAGCAATGACTCGTACCTATGGGTCATACCAGTTCAGTCCAAGATGCCAAGAACCTGATGCAAGACTCCAAATACGACTCATAGGTCATCCTACGAGTTGTAACTATGAGACTTATCAGCTGCCAGTTGTCTTTTTGGTGTAAATTCTAGGGTTATTTTGTAAACAATATATATATCTTAAGTTAGGTTTTTGAAAGGAGTTCGACCAATAGACATTTTACAATTACATTTTGAAGCTTTTCTTAATTTTTTAGAGTAGATTATTGTTCTCTCTTGGAAAATCCATTTTGGGGATTGCAAATCTTGCCTTGTATTCATTGTTGATCAATCAAGCTTGTGGGTTTGCAACTTGTGTTTCCTATCTCTATCATTGTTATTGGTGAAACTCTTAACTATGTCTATTATATGCATTCTTGTGGGTTTTGCTTTAGCCATGAGTAGATAAGCACCCACAATTTGGGGTTATGGGAATCATGGGTAATTAACTTGAAATAACCTAGTTTTCTTGCATCTATGATTGAGGTTTTGCATGTATTATCTATTTCCCTTCATTTTTATTGTTGTTTGGTGGTGGCCAACACCAAATCCCACCTACTATCACGATCCCAGCCAAGGTAGTGACGAATAGGAAAAGGGAAGTAGATGATAGAATTCGTTGATGTGTTCCCTTCTAATCGACCAAACCTAACCAAAAGGAGGTTGACTGGGACCATTAGTAACGGTTAGTTGGCACTCCATGGTGGCCAACCAAGTGCCATAGTGAAATTTGACCTTCACCTTCACAAGACAGATGGAAGAAGCTAAGTTACCGTCCTGCATGCGACTGACCAATTATAGTTACGTATATAGGGTAATCAAGTTGACGAACCATGGGGGGGGGGGAAATACAATTCCCTATTTTTCCCCAAAATTGAGCTTTCCTTTTGTTTTAATTAGTGTTTATTTTATTTTATTTTTGAATCACAAACCCCTCCATTTGGAGATTGTAGTCATAAATACTAGAAAAGATTAGTAGTGAAGTCTTGTAATCAAAGCCCTGTATTCCCTATGGATTCGACCCTAACCTAGGTTAGGTTAATTACTGATAGCGACCGCTTTTTTATTGGATCGTGACCATCACATCACCACCCCGACTTCAAGAGTGAGGGATTTCACCAGTATTTACCTTTCGGAGTTCCATGGCTCTAAAATGGAAGAGGATCCCCAAGAATTCATTGATGAGATACATAAAGTGCTCACTATTATGGGGGTGAGTACAGAGGATAAAACAGAACTTGTGGGCTATCAACTCAAGGGCATTGCACAAATTTGGTTTACCCAATAGAATCTAGAAAGGGAGAATGATGATCCCATCCCATGGGAGCAATTTAAAGATGCCTTCCTCAATCGATTCTTCCCTATTGAATTGAGATAGTTAAAGGTGATAGAGTTCATGAATCTAAAGAAACGCTCTATGAGTGTGAGGGAGTATTCCATTAAGTTTAACAAGCTCTCAAAATATACTCTTCACTTGGTTGTCAACTCTAGGGCAAGGATGAATAAGTTTATGTTGGGGGTATCCACTTAGTGACTGAATAATGTCGCACTACTATGCTTATGGGTGATGTGAATTTGTCTCAACTCATGACTTATGCTGAGCAACTTGAAGGGCAGAATCTTAGAAAGAGGAGGAGTGGGGAGTCCAAGAGGGCTCAGTATGATGGTGGTTTTCAAGGTGCTAAGAGTGATCATTGCAAATAAGGTCACAAATTTCAAGGCCAAGGATCCTCCAATTCTCAAAATAAGAGTTTTACTAATGATAGGGTGCCTAGGCCCTAAGGCTTAAGGTGGCAATGATAGGATGACTTTTTGAAGATACCCAAAATATGGGGAATCATGGTGGCAAATGCTTGAGGGACTCAAATGCTTCTCTGGGTGTGGAGGGGGTCACAAGGTTATTGATTATCAATATGCTAAAAATAAGGGAAACAATGTTCGTTCTCAAGGAGAAGGTGCTCACATTGATCAAAGGGCATAAAGAGGCCAACAAAGGGGTGCTCCACGTCACAATCAATTTTATGGCCTCCAAGGGAGACAAGAAGTAGAAGAGGTGCCTAATGTTATTATCTGTATGTTAAAGGTTTATGATTATATGTGTATGGTTTAGTGGATTCGGGTGTTACTCTTTCTTTCATTACTCCTTTTGTTGCTAACAAGGTTCATTGGTATCCTGAATTGTTGTGTGAACCCTTTGAGGTGTCTACCCTTGTTGGTGAGTCTGTTATTGCTAGCAGAGTCTATAAGGGTTATCCCATGTCTATATTGCATAAAGTATTGCCTTGTGATTTTACTGATCTTGACATGGTGGATTTCGATATTACTCTTGGGATGGATTGGTTACATGCATATCATGCTTCCATTGATTGTAGGACTCATAAGGTTAAGTTCCAATTTCCTAATGAGCCCATCTTTGAGTGGGAAGGTCGTAATTCGATGGTTAAGGATAGGTTTATTTCTTGTTTTAAGGATCATAAATTAATTTCTAAGGGTTGCATTTACCATCTCAGTAGAGTTTGGGATATTAAGTCTAACGTCCCTCCCATCAAGTCAGTTTCGATTGGCAATAAGTTGATCTCTTCCCCGATGATCTTCTCTGCGTGCCTCCATAAAGGGAGATAGATTTTGATATAGATCTCCTCCCCGATACTCAACCCATTTCCATTCCTCCTTACTGTATGGTCCTGGCGGAGTTAAATGAGTTAAAGGATCAATTGAAGGATTATCGGACAAGGGTTTCATAAGTCCTAGCAAGTCACCTTGGGGTGCACCAGTGTTATTTGTAAGGAAGAAAGATGGCTCACTTAGAATGTGCATCGGTTACTGGCAACTCAAAAAGGTCATCGTAAAGAACAAGTATCCTTTTCCAAGGATAGATGACCTATTTAATAAACTACAAGGGGCTACCCATTTTTCTAACATCGATCTTTGGTCCAGATACCACCAAATATGGGTGAGGGAGTACGATATTCCCAAAATGGCTTTCTAGACAAGGTATCGGCATTTCGAGTTTGTGGTGATGTCCTTCGATTTGACTAATGCTCTAGTGATATTTATGGGTCTCATGAATAGGGTCTTTAAATACTACCTTGGCATGTTTGCTGTCGTATTCATTAATGATATTTTGGTTTACTTCTGAGGTGAAAAAGAGTATGTAAAGCATTTGAGGGTAGTGTTGCAAACTTTGAGAGGTTAGAGGTTGTTTGCTAAATTCGATAAATGTGAATTTTTGTTGAAGGAAGTTGCATTCCTAGGGCATGTGGTATCGGGTGATGGAATTAAAGTGGACCCAAAGAAGACAGCAGTGATAAGAAATTGGCCTAGGCCCTTGACTCCAATGGATATTAGGAGTTTCTTGGGCTTAGCAGGCTATTACTGGAGGTTTGTGAATGGTTTTTCCTTAATTGCTTCCCCTTTGACAAAATTAACTCAAAAAAGGCAAAATTGTTTTGGACCGATGAATGTGAAAAGAGTTTTCAAACTTTTTAAAAGACAAGCTGACATCCGTCCTATTTTAGCTCTACCAGATGGGTAAGAAGGGTTTGTGGTTTATTGCGTCAAGGGTTGGTTTAGGGTGTGTACTGATGCATAGTGGCAAAGTCATAAGATATGCCTCTCGACAACTAAAAGTGCATGAACGTAAGTATCCCATCCATGATCTCGAGTTAGTGGCCGTGGTGTTTGGTTTGAAAAGTTAGCATCATTATTTGTATGGGTTCACGTAGATATATTCACTGACCATAAGAGTCTCCAATATGTGTTCACACAAAGGTATCTTAATTTGAGGCAAAGAAGGCAGTTGGAACTCCTTAAAGATTATGAAATGAGTGTGCACTATCATCCCGACAAGGCTAATGTCATGGAGGATGCCCTAAGTAGGGTGTCCATGGGAAGTGTATCTCATATTGATGACATCAATAAGGAATTGGCTAGAGAAGTTCATCGGTTGGCTAGGTTGGGGTTAGGTTGAATGAAGATGAAAAGGGAGGTATGAAGGTCATTAATGGTTCCAAATCCTCATTAATTGAAGAGGTCAAGTCCAAACAAGACCTTGATCCTACCTCACTTGAATTAAAGGCTTCATTGAAGGATGGTAAAGTGGAGGTTTTCTCCCAAGGGGAGATAGTGTACTTAGATATCAAGGTAGGTTATGTGTTCCTAATGTTGATGGGTTAAGGAATTTGATTTTGCAAGAGGCACATAATTCATCCTACTCTATTCATCCCGGTTCTACAAAGATGTATAGAGACTTGGGGTAGGAGTATTGGTGGGGTGACATGAACAGGGATATTTCCAAGT
This sequence comes from Solanum ossicruentum, assembly GCA_025774065.1. Lineage (NCBI taxonomy): Eukaryota > Viridiplantae > Streptophyta > Magnoliopsida > Solanales > Solanaceae > Solanum > Solanum ossicruentum. Next base: position 7,218,561 of record JAOTQR010000092.1, read on the forward strand.
TCGTAGCCGGTTGTCACAATTGCCAACAAGTCAAAACCGAACATCAAAGGCCAGATGGCCTAGCCCAAGACATAGAAATTCGTACTTGGAAGTGGGAAAAGATCAACATGGACTTTGTGATTGGGTTACCAAAGACTAGAAAGCACTTTGATTCTATTTGTGTTATTGTTGATAGAATGACAAAACCGGCTCACTTCCTATAGGTTAAAAGAACTTATGGTGCTAAAGATTATGACAAGATATATATATATCTATGAGTTGGTAAAGTTGCATGGGTTACCATTGTTTATTATTTTGGATCATGGTGCTTAATTCACTTCTCACTTTTGGAGATCCTCCCAAAAGGGTCTTGGTACCAAAGTCAAGCTTAGTACGACCTATCATCCTCAAATAGGCGGTCAAGCCAAAAGAAGAATTCAAACTCTTCAGGATATGCTTAGGGCCTGTGTTTTAGAGTTCAAGGGGAGTTAGGACGAACATCTTCCCCTTATTGAGTTTACTTACAACAATAGCTACACTCTAGCATTGGAATGACTCCTTTTGAAGAACTTTATGGTAGGCAATGTAGGTCCCTAATTGGGTGGTTTGATGTGGGAAAAAATGCCTTAATAGGACCGGATTTGGTCATGGAGGCTTTGGAAAAGTGAGGTTGATAAGGGAGAGACTGAAGACGGCTAAAGTAGGCAAAAGTCCTGCTTCGATGCAAGAAGGAGAGATCTTGAGTTTTATGTTGGGGATTGGGTGTATTTGAAGGTCTCACCCATGAAGGATTTGGTTAGGTTTAGCAAGAAGGGAAAATTGAGCCCAAGGTTTGGATGGCCTAATAGAATTGTGAGGAGAATTGGTAATGTTGCCTATGAATTAGGGTTGCCTAGGAGATAAGTATGGTTCATCTGGTCTTCCATGTGTACATGTTGAGGAAGTGTGTAAGGGACCCCTAGTGCTACAGTTCCTTTGGATGTTGTAGGTGTGATAGAAGACAACTTAACCTATTAGGAAGTCCCAGTGGAGATATTAGATAGGCAGGTTAAGATGTTGAGAAACAAATATGTTGCATCCATCAAAGTCTTTTGGAGGAATCAACAAGTCGAAAGTGATACATGGGAAGCCAAAGCCAATATGAAGAAGCGATATCCTTATCTCTTCCATTTCGTTCAAGCTTGAGGTAATACAATTTTCCTATCTTAGTGTCTCCTTTCCTTACATACCATTCTCATAACATTTATGCATGTTTATGTGATTTGACGTTGCGTTATAAGGGCTATTTGAAACATGGTTTAAAGATTTTAAATGGTACATATGTTGCATTTTTGTTTATGGTGCATGAATCCATTCCTTAGAGCTTGCCTTAAAGCATTTGGGGACGAATGTTCCCAAGAGGGGAGATATTGTAAGACCCCACCTATGGGGAGTATGAAAGGTACAAGAAAGTAAGCTTCGAAAAATTTGAGCTATCAATTTTTACTAAGTGGTATATGGGTTCGTAGACCCTGGGCAAACTTGATGAAAACTTGGGATATTTCAGGAGTTTGATCTACAACTTATTAGATGACCCATAAAACCTTCTGCGAGTCATAGACCATGTTGTAGATGGAGAATCAGAGAAAGGGGTGTCTGAGAGTCTGTCAGATGAAACCCCATCTACGGCTCGTAAACGGGGTCTCGTAGAGCTGTCCGGCTTGTTTTTCGAAGGGGAAAATTTGAACATTCTTGTGGTCTAATGACTATACTATGTCATTTTGACCTTCAAGAATGTTGTCTAATGCCTATACTATGTCATTTTGACCTTCAAAGAGCCCCTTATTAGCCTTTTAACCCTAAATCCTTTCATTTTCTCCTCATTCGAAAATCCTCCAACTCCTAAAACACTCTTAAGTTTCCTCAAGGCTTCAAGAAACAAGGTACAAGCTAGGGTTCCAAATTTCTCTATCATTGTCCAAGGTTTTTCCGGCTTCTATCACTAAGGTATGTGGGTTTGGTTGTGGAAACCTTCCTTCCCACAAGTCCAACCACTCTTCTTCTCCAATTACATGAAGTTCATGGATTTTTATGCCTATTATATGAACTCTTGCATATGTTGTTATTATTAATCATTATAGACACGATTTCTTTTGGAGTACTTCAGGTAATGATTTTAATATGCTAAGATATCATTAGGGTTTGACAATGTGATGAATCTTGTATGATATTAAGTTATATGCTCTATAATGTTATGACAAGTTATGAAAGAACTTACAGGTTTTGGTCGATTTCATGATATCCAAAATAAGGATTTTACTATAATGATGGTGGGTCTTTTGAAGGACTTCAAAATGCATTGATTTTACTCCTTTCTTTTCTTATAATCTTGAATTTCATAATTTAAGCCCATGTGCATATACCCATGATGTTTGACTAAATTTACATTACAAGATTTCTATATGGATGAATGATTATTGCGTGAATTACCAGACGAGCATGTTATGATAAATTTAGGCTCCTAAGCATGTATTGAACTCATGAAAAGTTTGTATGATTTGTAAGTAAATATTGAGCCCTTATACTACATCCTACCCTCTTGTGAGTGAATAATGTCTACATAAAGTGGTCAAGCATGATAACTATTTTTACCTTCATGTACAAACTAAAGCTAATGAGAAGGGGTAAAACATATCATAATCTCTACTCTTATGGGTAATGCAATAAGTTTATGAAATGTTTTTACCTTGTAGTACAAGGTATATGCCGACATGTAGGGGCCAAGTATATGAATTAGCTACTCATGCAATTTTCTCATGTTTATTCAAGTCATTCAAGTTATGATTAAGTTTATAATTATTTTAAGTATTCCTTGGGATTACACCTAGTACAAAAAGAGGCTTAAGGTGGGGGCTCGATCCAAGGGGTCCTTATATAAAGTCTTGGTCTCTTAACTTTGTACCACCACAGGATTATATTATTTTCCTGAATGGGCTTTACTAGTGGATCCAACTAGGATAAGTTACACACTTTGTTGGGTCATGCTTGGTTTACCTTGGCAAGTAGACCACTCCTTTATTCGGTGTAGAGTGAACATCGGAATTCCAAGTAGTAGCTCGCTTGGTCTTATATGTTAGTTAGGGTCTCCTCCCACATATGTATGATATATTATGCAGGCTTGACCATTTCCATGCGTGTTTTAAATTAAATATTTATCATACATATGATACTGAGCTAATGTCTAATGAGTGTGATTATTTTTTTTTATAGGGAACAGACCTATGCCAAAGGATCCCCACTCTTTTGGATGGTTAAGGGTTGAGCCACATACCCTAAGCCTTATTATAAATGCCAAACAATAAAATATGTACAAGGAGGAGGGAATAAACCACATCTCCAACCCCAGGTTGATTCATAAGCAAGTCGTCTTACTAAAGACAACTTACTTATCCCCAATACTATAAAAAGTAAACAAAGAAACGCCTATGAGAGGACTCCACTCATTACAATATCTAACAAAACACGAAATTAGGGAGTCTCTCCTTTTACATTCAAATAAAGGAGATCTAAGCAAATGAGAAACATTTAAACAAGATGATTACTAAACCCAAGAACTCATCAATTATGATGGTTTCTTCACCCTCTAAAGCTTCCTTCTTCTGAAATTGATCAACCCCATCTTGTCCATCAAATAAGCACCTTTGATTCTTGATGGAAGCTATTGATACACATAATAATTTTGCACAATATCTGACCCTTGACTCAATTTTTCAAGCAAATCAGTTGTACCATTGAAACGACCCCAAAAAGTACCCAAAAATATGCCTCGGAAGTGTCCGAAATCGTTATTTTCATATATCTTAAAATTTGAGCGTGATATCAAAAATTCGACTTCATATTCCAGTTTAGGGGGAAAAACTGAGTGGGAAATCAGTCTAACCCTAATTTTAGAGCAACCGTATCAAAATTTAAAAATTGCAAAATGCGATTTCAAGAGAGGTTTCCACTCCCAAGGCGCGACGCGGCAAGGGCGAACCTCTGTGTATTTTGTGGACTTTTTTGTTGTTTTGGTCCAAGGCTCTTGGGTCTTGTGACTACATCATACATGCATAAAAATACCTATACTTAGTTATATTGCACCTTCATATTATATAAGACATTCCCTAATACTCCCTCAAACACTTAAACAAATATTTTACTCCAAATTCAAGTGCCAAATCTCATCCTGGATCTTAAAGAAATCATTCAAGCTTCAAGTATCTATTTCAATCTTCATCAAAGAATTTTTCAAATTTAAGGTATGTGGGTTTCAACCATTGGGTCCTTTCACCCATGGTGCCGAAGCTTCCTTTTTACATAAATCTCATATTTCTAATTTGATTTACTTACGGGTTTTACTTACTATGAATTTGACTATGGACTATGAACTATGTTGGGGTTTCATAAAAGTGTGACTGTCTAAACATGTTTTGAGCTATGAATCTTTGATCTATCTTGCGATTTTGATGAAGGATTTTGATGTATATTGCATGAGGGTACTACCAAGTGTTGGTGGGTTATTTTTACATTGAATTTTCTTGCATGATTTCACTCTCGAATTACATGGTTTTATACTAGCATTAAACACCCACCAAGTGTTTGATAAACATGTCTGATTAACTCTTCTTGAGTTGTTGATGGCCTAATGCATGACATATGAGTTAAATGATTTTATGATATTGAAAGGATGGTATATAAGTGTGATTTCATAAGAAGAATCTATTGTGTTATGAGTTGACCATAGCCAATTGAGGGGTGATGCTTCAATCACCTCGGATGGGGGTGGTAAGCCATCAACCAATTGAAGAGTTGGTACCTCAATCACTTTCAAGAGAGGGTGGTCATGTCCGTCAACAAATTGAGGGGTTGGTACATTAATCACTTCAAACATAGTGTGGTCATGTACGTCAATCAATTGAGAAATTGGTACCTCAATCACCTTTGATGGGGGTGGTAAGCCATCAATAAATTGAGGGGTTGGTACCTCAGTCACTTCCGACGGAGGGTGGTCATGTCCGTCAAACAATTGAGGGGTTGGTACCTCAATCACTTCTAAAGGGTAGTCTAACTTGGAGTCCAAGTACTAAGTTTACTTGGTCTATGATGATGGTCTCTTCCTTCACATGTAATATGCCTATATAAGCATGTTTTACTTCAAGCATCATTTGTACATGACATCTGTTATTATGCTATCCATTGCTTATGATATTGTATTTTGCCTATGTTGCCTATCTCTTGTTGCAGTGCATCCTACATACGTAGTACATTCAAACATACTAATGCATATTCTATGCCTACATGATATTACCATGTAGGAACCGGAGCTCCACTTGACCATCCTCCTCCTCTACATGGCTAGTATGATTTCTCTCAAAGTAAGTTGGTGAGTCCTCAACTCTAAGGACATGCTTCTCTTGATTATGCTATGTATTGATTCCCTACTTATGACTATGAGGGTGAGCCAAGTTTCTTGTCTTGGCCTCTGCTAAGTTATACGCTTAGAGGTGTTGTTGGACAAGTATATAATGATGCTATGAACTTTGACTCTCATTGACTCTTTTGATGTCTTATAATATGAAAGATGTCCCTTGGCCCCGTGTTCCTTTTTACTATCTTTTATTATTGTTTTATTGCTTCCGTGACCAAAGATGTGTAATGATACGTTAAGAGGCTTGATTAGGGTCCCTTCGGGTTCCCCATTCGCCATGTCATGTCTAGGCCCTAGGCTTGGCTCGGGAGAAACTTGGTATCAGAGAATTAGGTTGTTAATGGTCCTTGGCATCCAACACGCCGCATTGATTAGAGTCTTATTCATGCTTATGTTGTGCACCACAACTATAAGTAAGAGGCTATCAGACGTTTTAGGAAATGTTTCCCTTTTTCTTACTCTATGTCATGCTATAGAAGTTAAGTTAAGGTTTCCCCCCTAAAAATTGTTCTTTGCTATGCTAGATCATGCCTAACACAAGAGGAAGAAGAGCCCACACATCCAAGGAATAACTGACTCATAGAGAGCTCTGGGATGCTCTCACCTTGCTAACTCAAGTTATGGCCAATCAAGTCAATCAAGGGGCCCAAACCCCTCATGATCCTACTCCAACAGCTCAAGTGAGAGACTTGATGAGGATGAACCCACCGAATTTCAAAGTGTGTAAGGTGGATGAGGACACTCAAGAGTTTATTGATGAGGATACAAAGTGTTGTCTATCATTAGTGTGAGGTCGGAAGAGAAGATGGAGTTGGAGGCTTACCAAGTTAAGGGGGTGGCCCAAATTTGGTATACTCATTGGAAGGAGGAGAAGGGGAATAACAATATTATTCTATGGGAGGAATTTAAGGCAGCTTTCCTCAATCGATTCTTTCCTCTTGAGCTTAGGGAAGCAAAAATGATGTAGTTCATGAATTTGAAGCAAGGGTCTATGAGTGTGAGGGAGTATTCCCTCAAGTTCAACCAACTCTCAAAATATGCTCCCCACCTGGTTGCCGACCCAAGGTCTAGAATGAACAAGTTTGTGATGGGTGTATCTGATTTAGTGAATAAGGAGTGTCGGGCTGCTATGTTGATTAGTGACATGGATTTGTTCCACTTGATGACTTATGTCGAACAATTGGAGAGGGAGAAATTGAGGAAGAGAAGCGGTCATGAGTCCAAGAGGGCCCATTTTGATGGTAAGTTCCAAAGTCACAAGGGTGGCCGGATTCATCAAGGCTAGGGGTCTTCTCATGCTCCTAATAGAAGATTTGCCAATGACTACCCAAGGGCCCAAGGTGATGGCTGAGTGGTGCCTAATGCTATGTATCCAAAGTATGGTAGGGGTCATGGTGGCCCATGCTTGAGGGCTACCAATGCTTGTTTTGGTTGTAGGAAGTAGGCCACAAAATGATTGATTATCCACAAAATCGAACACGGATAGAGATGAGGTCAACTAGGTGGTACCCCAAGGCACAATCAGTTTTATGATCTTTAAGGGAGGTAAGGGGTAGATGAAGTACCCGATATCATCACCGGTACGTTAAAAGTCTTTGATTTTAATGTGTATGCATTGATAGACCTGGGTGCCATTATTTATTTTGTTACTCCTCTTATTCCCAAAAAGTTTCATGTTGAACCCGAATTATTGTGTGAGTCATATGAGGTGTCTACTCCCATTGGTGCATTTATTGTTGCTAGAAAGGTCCATAGAAATGGTCTCGTTTGTATCTTACGTAAAATATTACCTTGTGATCTTTTTGAGTTAGATATGGTTGATTTTGTTGTTATTCTTAGGATGAATTGGTCATATGCATGTTATGCCTCTAATGATTGTAGAACCTATAGGGTCAAATTCCAATTCCCAAATGAACCCATCCTTGAGTGGGAGAGTCATGATGTTGTGGTCAAAGGTAGGTTCATCTCTTGCATTAAAGCCCAAAAGTTGATCTCTAGGGGGTGTCTCTATCATCTTGTGAGGGTTAGGGATGTTGTATCCAAAGGCCTTCCTATAGAGTCAGTTTCGGTGGTGAATAAGTTTCTTGATATTTTTCCTAATGATCTTCCCAGTATTCCTCCCAAAGGGAAATAGATTTTGGTATAGACCTTCTTCCCGATACTCAATCCATTTCTATTCCCTCTTACCATATGGCCCCAACAGAGTTAAAGGAGTTGAAGGAGCAATTGAGGGGTTTGTTGGAGAAAGGTTTTATTAGGCCTAGCCAATCACCTTGGGGTGCACTAGTGTTGTTTGTGAAGAAGAAAGATAGGTCCCTTAGAACGTGCATTGACTATCAACAATTTAATTGGGTCACCATAAAGAATAAGTATCCCCTACCAAGGATTCATGATCTATTTGACTAACTTCAAGGGGCTAGTCACTTCTCTAAGATTGATTTTTGGTCTGAGTATCATCAAGTGAAGGTGAGGGAGTTTGACATTCCCAAGATGACCTTTCGAACTTGGTATAGGCATCATGAATTTATGGTTATGTCTTTTGAGTTGACCGATTAACTAGCTATATTCATGGATCTTATGAATAGGATCTTCAAACCCTACCTTAATTTGTTTGTGGTGGTTTTCATTGATGATATCTTGATCTGCTCTCATAGTGAGGAGGAGCATGTGGGTCATTTGAGGGTGTTGCTACAAAAATTGAGGGAAGAGAAGTTGTATCCCAAGTATGCAAAATGTGAATTTTGGTTGAAAGAGGTTGCCTTTCTAGGTCATGTGGTGTTGGGGGATGGTATTAAGGTGGATCCTAAAGAGATAGAAGTACTTAAAATGGGCTAGACCTTCGACTTCATCGGTTATTAGAAGTTTCTTGGGCTTGGCGGGTTACTATCGGAGGTTTGTGAATGAATTCTCTTCTATTGCTTCTCCCATGACTAAGTTGACCCAAAACAAGGATAAATTTGTGTGGACTGATGAGTGTGAAAAGAGTTTCCAAACCTTGAAGGATAAGCTTGTCTCCGCTCCTATCTTGTCTTTACCGGAAGGGTTTGTTGTGCATTGTAATGCCTCCCGAATTGGATTGGGTTGTGATTTGATTCAGAATGGCAAGTGATAGCCTTTGCCTCTAGGTAACTTAAGGTTCATGAAAAGAACTATCTTACTCATGATCTTGAATTTACCGCCGTGGTATTTGCTTTGAAAATTTGGCGTCATTATTTATATGGGGTGCATGTTGATGTGTTTACCGATCATAAGAGTCTCCATTATGTGTTTACTCAAGACGATCTCAACTTGAGGCAAAGAAGGTGGTTAGACCTTCTTAAGGATTATGATATGAGTGTACATTATCATCCCAGTAAGGCTAATATTGTGACTGATGCTTTGAGTAGGGTGTCTATGGGTAGCCTAGCTCATGTTGATGATGCAGGCAAATAGTAGGCTAGAGAGGTCCATCGGTTGGCTAGATTGGGGGTTAGGTTAGAAAAGGTTGATAATAGTAGTGTTGTGGTTGTTGATGGTTTAAAATCTTCCTTGGTTGAAGAGGTAAAAGCAAAGAAAGATCTTGACCCCTCCTTGTTGGGATTGAAGGCCTTGGTGAGAGAGAGCAAGGTGGAGGTTTTCTCCCAAGGGGGAGATGGTTCCCTTAGATACAAGGTAGGTTATGTGTGCTTTATGTTGATGACTTGAGAGAGAAGATTCTAGATATGGCTCATAATTCTTCCTACTTTATTCACCCCATTCTACAAAGATGTATAGGGATTTGAGGGAGGTGTTTTGGTGGGGTCGTACGAAGAAAGACATTGCCAAATTTGTATCCGATTGTCATAGTTTCCAACAAGTCAAAATTGAGCACCAAAGCTCGGGTGGCCTAACTCAAGATATAGAGATTCCTACTTGGAAGTGCTAGGAAATTAACATGGATTTTGTGGTTGGGTTGCCTGAGTCTAGAAAGGGTTTTAATTCTATTTAGGTTGTGGTTTATAGAATGACAAAGTCGGCTCATTTTCTACCAGTTAATGCTACTTATGGGGACGAAGACTATGCTATATTGTACACTTAGGAGTTGGTTAGATTGCATGGGGTGCTTGTCTCTCATATCGAATCATGGTGCTCAATTCATTTAACACTTGTGGAGGTCCTTCGAAAGAGGTCTTGGTAGCAAGGTTAAGCTTAGTATGACCTTTTACCCTCAAACGGATGACCAAGATGAAAGAACTATCCAAACTCTTGAGGATACACTTAGAACTTGTATTTTAGAGTTTTAAGGGTAGTTAGGATGATCATCTTCCACTGATTAATTTTGCTTATAATAGGAGCTATCATTCTAGCATTGGTATGGCTCCTTTTGAGTCCTTCTATGGTAGTCATTGTAGATCACCGATTGGATGGTTTGAAGTGGGAAAATCGCTTTGTTGGGTTTGGATCTTGTTATGGAGGCTACGGAGAATGTAAGGTCGATTAGAGAGAGGTTGAAAACAACCCAAATTAGAGAAAGGAGCTTGAATTTAAAGTTGGTGATTGGGTCTATTTGAAGGTTTCACTCATGAAAGGTATGGTTCGTGTTGGTAAAAAGGGTAAATTGAGTCCAAGATATGTGGGTCCTTATAGGGTGTTGAGTAAGATTAGTAAGGTGGACTCTGAGTTGGAGTTGCCTAGTGAAATAGACTTAGTTCATCCGGTCTTTCATGTATCTATGTTGAGGAAATGTGTGGGTGACTCGAATGCTATTGTCCCATTGGATGTTGTGGGTGTTGTTGAAGACAACTTCACTTATGAAGAGTTCCAGTTGAGATCTTGGATAGGCAAGTGAAGAGATTGAGGAATAAGGATGTGGCTTCCGTTAAGGTCTTTTGGAGGAATCAACAAGTCAAAAGTGCTACATGGGAGGCCAAAGCGGACATGCAAAAGCAATATCCCTATCTCTTCCATTCTACTCAAGCCTAAGGTACTAATTCTAAGTATACTATGTGATTTCATGTCTAATGTATCCGCTCTATATGTCATATGCATGCATTCATGTTTATGTTGACAAGATCATGGTGATTTTGACACATATGTTGAGATTTTTGAAATGATGTTTAAGTGAATTATTGCATTCTTGTTGGGGATAATTTCCCATGATTACTCTTCTTATGTACGCTTCTTTGACATTTGCAGATGAATGTGTGATATACTATCAAAATACAGCATATTTGATGCCAAAACAAGGGATTTTGCAAGTTCTTAATACGACTTTTTATGGTTTTTATGGACTTTTGGTTGTTCTAGCAGAAAATATAGGTTGATATGATTTTGGGAGAAAATTGCAGATTTTGCTGAAGTACAAGACATAGAGCCACCCTATAGTCGTAGCCCAAGCTACGAGTCCTAAGGTGCCCTCGCAGCAAGAAATAGTAAGCAAAATTAAGAATTTTCAAAGTGAAGGTCGGTCAAATAAGGCCACCCTACGAGTTGTAGGTCTCATTACTACTCATATAGGTGGGGATCGTAGCAAGAAACAGTGAGTCAAAAGTTTGAACCAAGAACTATAGGCCTAGACTATGAGAAGCGCATACTAGTCATAGCCCAAGGAATAACACATAATAGTGGGTTGTAGCAGTCAAGTCTAAAATGCCAAGCGCAGACTACAATACCCCGATTATGACTCGTAGGTTACGTTACGAGTCATATTTGTGAGATATAATTGCTGCCAACTGTATTTTCTATTTAATTTTTAGGGCGTTTTTGCAATTAGTATAAATAGGTAATGTTAGGCTTTTATCTGGAGATTTTGAATTTTTTTCAGATTCCATCACTTTGAATATTCTCCCTTGAATATTTCTAGGGTTTAGTGTAGAATTCATTTTTTAATTTGAAGACTCACTTTGAGGGATTGAAAAGTTACATTGTACTCATTTTACATTAATTGAAGCTTGTGGTTTTCAACTTGAAGGTGTCTTTGTTCTTCATTCTTTTGGGTAATCTCTGAACTATGTGTCACGACCCAATCCTTTGGCCTAGATGTGACACTGCGAATGGGGAGCCCGAAGGAACCCCAAACAAGCCTCTTAATTGTCATTACACATCCTTGGTTGAGGAAGCATATAAAAGGCATGTAGAATAGAATGGGACATTGGGACTAAGGTAAAGCTTTGCAACACATCAACATCAAAAGATAAGGAGTCATAGTTCATATCATAAATACATAACTTGTCCTATAAACACTTTACATACATAGATAGATCGGGGGCCAAGACAAAGTAACCAGGATCACCCTCATAGCCAAATAGAACATAAGATAGTGTCTCAATACATAGATAAGAGGAAAACATAAACAAAGTCCCCGAAATGGAGGACTCACCTACAAGCTTGGAATAGTACCGTCTAGCCACGTAGAGGAGGAAGATGATCAACTTGGCAATGGTTCCTACATGGTAATGTCATGTATGCAAGTGTATGAGTTAGTACATTTAAATATACTAAGTATGTGGGTCGCAATGCAACAAGAGATAAGCTTAATAATCCACATCCATAGTAATAGGGAATAGGCATAATATAGCAAAGATGACATGTATGATCAATGCATAAGTAAAATGTGCTAAAATAATCCATGCTCATATAGAATATCATATGTTTAGAAGAGACCAAGCTAGATTCCTAAGGTATGAACCCCTTGGGGTTAGTGATGATGCTGCCCCATCACTTAGGTGGATTAGTACGAACCCTCATGTCGGTTGGTGAAAATGTTGCTCTATCACCTAGGTGGATGAGTACGAACCCTCATCTCGGTTGGTGAGTATAAACCCCCATCTTGGTTGATGAGTATAAACCCTCATCTCGATTAGTGATGATGCCGCTCCATCACTAGGTGGAGAAGTACGAACCTTTCCCTTGGTTACCCGGGCTCTTGTCCCCCCGGATCGGGCATGGTCTAAGGCAACACTTTATATAGAGTTCATCATATGCATAAGCTCATTTCATCATCATATAGTCAATTATACCATATACATAAGCTCTTTCCATCATCATAACATCATTCATATCATATCTCCTGCTTTGGGCCTTCATTTCCTCAAGAAATCATAACCCGACATTTTATTAAACACCTTGGGGGTGTGTAATAAGGGTAAAAGATCATGCAATTTAGAGATGAAATCATGCAAGAAAATCTGTTGTAAATCCATCAATCAACACCTTGAAACACCACCAAGACATTCACATCAAAACCCCACAACAAATCCAACATTAGATCCAAGATTTAGAGCTCAAAACATGCTAAAATAACCATACTTTCATGACTAAAATACTGTGCAGTAAATTTCTCAATATACAAGACCCATATGTAAAATCAACTTTGAATCATACATTATTAAGTAAAAGAGAGTTTAAACACCATGAGTGGAAGGACACAATAGTTCAACACCACATACCTTAGCTTTGAGGAAGTTCTTAGTGAGAGTTGACAATGGAGATTTGAAGCTTGAAGAGAATCCTTAAATTTGGATGAGCGTTTTGGGTAATGAGTTTGGGAGTGAAAATATGGCTAAGTGTTTGAGTGAGTATTGGGAAATGTTTAGGATGATATAAGGGTGAAATTTGACTAAGTATAGATAAAAACACGTTTGGGAAACTTGGGCATAACACTTCAGAATATTTTGGGCTGCACAAGAAAACTGCTAGGCGAAAAGCACATCTCCGTGATACGAAGATGACGCGGAGAGGGATTTGTACTAAAGCGCACCCGAGGTGCGTCACGAAAGCATCACGAACAGCTCACTGGAAATCATCCCTTAAAAATTTATAATTGCTATTCTTTCGCCCTTAAATTGAGGGCAGACCCTTTTTCACCTTATTTTGACCCCCTGAGCATAAATATAAAGTCAAACTATTGAAATAACCAACAGATTTTTAAATATATCAAAAAGAAGATTCCGGGCACTTTTGAGGCACCTTTTTAGGCACTTTTTGGGGTCGTTACAATATCTCCACTTTGGGAACATTTTTCCCTGAATGTAAAAGAGGTGTACAAGAAAAGCATAATCATACACAAATCATCCCCAACAAGATTGTAACATAACATGTAAAACACCATTTTTAACTCCTCAACATAAGTGTAAAATCACCATGAGTTTACCAACTTAAACATGAATGCATATGAATAACACAGGGGCTCAAATGTAGAACTTGAAATCACATATGAGACTTAGGATTAGTACCTTAGGCTTGAGTGGAGTGGAAAATATAAGGATACCGCTTTTGCATGTCTGCTTCGGCCTCCCAAGTAGTACTTTCGACTTGTTAGTTCCTCTAAAGGACCGTAACGGATGCCACTTCTTTGTTCCTCAATCTCTTTACTTGCCTATCCAAGATCTGAACCTGAACCTCCTCATAAGTCAAGTTATCCTCAACAACACCCACACATCAAGAGATACAATGGCATTAGGATTGCCAACACACTTTCTTAACATAGAAACATGGAACACCGAATGGACCAAATTCATTTCACTAGGCAACTTCAACTCATAAGCTACCTTGACAGCCCTCTCTATCACCTCATAAGGACCAACATACCATGGACTCAACTTCCCTTTTTTACCAAAAGAGACAATACCTTTCATTGGAGAAACTTTCAAATAGACCCAATCACATACTTGGAATTCTAGGTCTTTCCTTGTTACATCACCATAGGATTTTTGATGACTTTGGGCTGTCCTCAACCTTTCCCTAATAATATTAACCTTCTCAAGAGCCTCCATAACTAGATCTGTCCCCAATAAATCCACCTCTATAACCTCAAACCAACCCACTGGTGATCTATAACGTCTCCTATAAAGAGCCTCAAAAGGAACCATACTAATGCTAGAGTGATAGCCCTTGTTGTAGGCAAACTTAATCAATAAAAAATAGTCATCCCAACTACCTTTAAGCTCTAAGACACATGCCCTAAGAATATCCTTATGTGTTTGAGTTGTCCTTTCGGCTTGGCCATCCGTTTGAGAGTGGAAGGCCATACTAAGATGAACTTTTATACCAAGACCCTTTTGAAAAGACCTCCAAAAGTGTGAAGTAAATTGTGCACCCCAATCCGATATGATGGATAAAGGAACCACATGTAACCTCACTAACTCATTGATGTACAACCTTGCATACTCTTCATCCCATATGTAGTCTTGACCGGTAGAAAGTGAGCCGATTTTATCATCCTATCAACCACCACCCATATGGAATCAAAACCTTTTCTACTCTTGGGCAACCCAACCACAAAACCTATGTTAATCACCTCCCACTCCCAAGTGGGAATCTCTATGTCTTGGATTAGGCCACCCGGCCTTTTATGTTCGGCCTTGACTTGTTGGCAACCGGAAACAAACGAAGCAATGTCCCTCTTCATGCCTCCCCACCAATACACATCCTCAGGTCTCTATACATTTTGGTGTAGCCAGGGTGGATAGAATAAGAGGAATTATGGGCTTCATCAAGAATTCATTTCCTCAAACCATCAACACATTGCACACACAACCTACCTTGGTATCTAAGGGTCCCATTTCCTTCAAGCAAGGAGATGTCTAGTTCTTGTTTTGCTATCACCTAATCAACCAAAGAAGATTTGGAACCATCAACAACAACCACACCATTACTCACATCTTCTAATCTCACCCCCCAATCTAGCCAATTTATGCACCTCTCTAGCCATCTCCCTATCACCAACATCCACATGAGCTAGGCTACCCACAGACACCCGACTCAAAGCATTCGCCATAATATTTGCCTTACCTGGATGGTAATGCACATTCATGTCATAGTCCTTATGGAGTTCTAGCCACCTTCTTTATATCAAGTTAAGATCTTTTTGTGTGAAGACATATTGAAGGCTCTTATGATTGGTGATGACATCAACATGCACCCTATACAAATAATGTCGCCAAATCTTTAATACAAACACCGCGACGGCTAATTCAAGATCATGGGCAGGGTAGTTCTTTTCATGTACTTTGAGTTTCCTAGAAGCATAGGCTATGACCTTACCATTTTGCATTTGTACTTAACCCAGACAAACTCTAGATACATTATAATACACAACAAAACCCTTAAGCCACTTCGTAGTTACAATATAGGAGCGGACACAAGTTTTTCTTTCAGTGTTTGGAAGCTTTTCTCACATTCATTAGTCCATACAAACTTCACCCTCTTTTGAGTCAGTTTTGTCATAGGGGAAGCAATGGAGGATACCCATCCACAAACCTTCTATAGTAACCCGCAAGGCCCAAGAAACTCCTAATATCCAATAGGGTCAATGGTCTAGGCAAGTTCCTAATCACATCGATCTTCTTAGGATCCACTTTTATACCATCCCCCGACACCCCAAGACCCAAGAATGCAACCTCCTTTAACCAAAATTCACACTTGTCATACTTAGCATACAATCTCTCCTCCCTCAATCTTTGCAACACGACCCTCAAATAGCCCATATGCTCTTTCCTACTATGTGAATAGATCAAAATATCATTAATGAATACCACAACAAAGGAATCAAGGTAGGGCTTGAAGACCCTATTCATTAGGTCCATGAAGATGGCCAGTGCATTAGTTAGTCCAAATGACATCACCACAAATTCATAGTGCCCATATCTAGTCCGGAAGGCCATCTTAGGAATATCACACTCCCTTACCCTCAGTTGATGGTACCTGGACCAAAGATCAATCTTAGAGAAAAAGCTAGCCCCTTGAAATTGGTCAAACAAGTCATCAATTCTTGGAAGGGGATATCTATTCTTTATAATGACCTTATTGAGTTGCCGATAGTGAATGCACATTTTAAGTGACCCATCTTTCTTCTTTACAAACAACACTGGTGCACCCCAAGGTGATTGACTAGGTCTAATAAACCTCTTTTCTAATAAACCTTTCAATTGCTCCTGTAACTCCTTCAATTCCGCTAGGGCCATACAATAAGGTGGAGTGGAGATAGGTTGAGTGTCGGGAAGGAGATCTATGACAAAATCTATCTCCCTTTTGGGAGCGACATCAATAAGGTCATTTGGAAAGACATCAAGAAACTCATTTACAACCGGGACTGACTCAATAGAAGGGACTTTGGACTCCACATCTTTGACCCTCACAAGGTGGTACAAACACCCCTTGGAAATCAACCTATGGGCTTTAATGCTTGAGATGACCTAACCCTTACTACCACATCATGACTTTCCCATTCAAGGATGGGTTCAATTGGGAATTGAAACTTGACCCTATGGGTTCTACAATCAATAGAAGCATAGTAGGCATACAACCAATCCATCCCAAGAATAACATCAAAATCAACCATACCTAATTCAACAAGATCACAAGGTAGGCTTTTATGCAAGATGCAAACCGAACAATTTCTATACACCCTCCTAGAAATAATAGATGCACGAATAGGAGTATAAACTTCATATGACTCATTCAACAACTCTGACTCAACATGGAACTTCTTAGCAACCAAGGGGGTATCAAAGGAAAGGGTGGCACCCAAATCAAAGCATATACATCATGATCATAGATTTTCAACATATATGTAACAATATCGGGCACCTCACCAATCCCTTGCCTCCCATGTAGAGCATAAAACCAGTTGTGCCTTGGGGCACCACCTTGAGGACTACCTCTACCCAATGGGACCGCATTTGCACTCTGAACCTTGCCACAATTTCTTGGACACAATCTACTTTTAGTGACCAAGCTCCCTACAACTATAGCCTGCATTAGTACCCTTCAAACATGGGCCATTATGACTCTTCCCACATCTAGGACACACATCAATACGAGACACACCACCATTACCTTAAGGTCTAGGAAATCATTGGCAAACTCCATATTTGTAGCATGAGAAGGTCTTTGGCCTTGTGAATATCTAACACCCTTGTGGAAATTTCCCTCAAACAGGCCCTCTTAGCCTCATAGCCCCTCCTTTTTCTCAACTTCTGTTCTTCCATTTGCTCGACATATGTCATCAACCGAGACAAGTCCATGTCACCAATAAGCAAGGTGAACTAATATTCTTCACTTACCAAGTCAGAAATCCCTATAACAAACTTATTCATCCTTGACCTAGAGTCGGCCAACATGTGAGGAGCATACTTTGAAAGTTGATTAAATTTGAGGGCATAGTCCCTCACACTCATAGCACCTTGTTTCAAGTTCATAAACTCAACCAACTTTGCTTCCCTAAGCTCAAGAGGGAAGAATCGATTAAGGAAGACCAATTTGAATTCCTCCTAAAGAAACACATAGCCATTACCCTTCTCACCCTTCCATTGATCAACCCAAATTTAGGCCACCCCTTAAGTTGGTATGCTGCCAACTATGCCTTCTCATTTGGCCCAACACCTATGATAGACAAGATCTTGTAGACCTCATCAATAAACTCTTGTGGATCTTTATCTACCTCTGACATATGGAAAATTGGAGGATTCATTTTCACGAAGGATCTCACCCTAGCTCTCGGGGTATTAGCATAAGGGTCTTAGGCCCCTTGTTAGACTTGGTTGGCCACCACTTGGGCAAGCATACTAAGAGCATCCCAGAGCTCACCATTGGTAGGTTGCTCCTCAAGAGTTTGGGCCCGTCTACCTCTAGTGTTTGACATGAACTAGCATAGAAAAGAATAATCCTTAGGGGAAAAATTTATCACAACTCTATAGTACAACATAGAACATGAAGAAGGGAAACATATCCTAAATCGTCTCATAGCCTCCTATTGATAGTAATGGCGTGCTTCATAACCATGAATAAAACTCTAATCGATGTGATGTGTTGGACTCTGAGGATCTAACGACCTATCTGATACCAAGCTTGTCACGACCCAAGCTTTGGGCCTAGATGTGACACGACAAATGGGGAATCCGAAGGAACCCCAAACAAGCCCTTTAACTTGTCATTACACATCCTTGGTTGCGGAAGCATATAAAAGACATATAGAATAGAATGGGGCATTGGGACTAGAGGAAAGCTTTGCAACATATCAAAATCAAAAGACAAGGAATTATAGTTCATATCATAAATATGTAACTTGTCCAACAAATACCTTTACATACATAGATAGAGCGGGAACAAGACAAAGTAACCGGGCTCACCCTCATAGCCAATTAGAACATAAGATAGTGTCTTAATACATAGATAAGAGTAAAACATAAACCAAAGTCCCCAAAATAGAGGATTACCAACAAGCTTGGAAAAGTACTATTTAGCCACGTGAAGGAAGATGATTATCAACTTGGGCACCAATTTCTACATGGTGATATCTTGTAGGAAAGAGTATGCATTAGTACGTTAGAATGTATGAAGTATGTGAGATGAAATGCAACAAGAGATAAACTTCATGATCAATATGCATAGTAAGAGGCAATAGGTATAATATATCAAGATGACGTGTATGATCAATGCATAAGTAAAAATATGCTTAAGTAATCCATGGTCATATAGAATATCATATATGTAGAAGAGACCAAGCTAGATTTCCAAGGTATGAACCCCTTGGAGTTAGTGATGATCCCGCCCTATCACTTAGGTGGATGAATACGAACCCTCATCTCGGTTGGTGATAATGCCACCCCAGCACCTAGGTGGATGATACGAACCCCCATCTTGGTTGATAAGTATAAACCCCTATCTCGGTTTGTGATGATGCCTCCCCATCACTAGGTGTAGAAGTACGAACCCTTCCCTCGGTTACCCAGGCTCTTGTTCCCCCGATCAGGCATGGTCTAATGGAACACTTTATATAGAGTTCATCATATGCATAAGCTCATTTCATTATCATGTAGTCAATTATACAATATACATAATCTCTTTCCATCATCATAATATCATCCATATCATATCTAATGCTTTGGGCCTTCATTTCATCAAAAACCATAACCGGACATTTTATCAAACACCTTGGGGGTGTGTATTGGTGGTAAAACCCCTTGTAATTTAGAGATGAAACTATGCAAGAAAATCTATTGTAAAGCCATCAGTCAACACCTTGCAATACCCCCAAGACATTCACATCAAAGCCCCACATCAAATCCAGCATTAGATCCATGATTTAGAGCTCAAAACATGCTAAAATAACCATACTTTCATGACTAAAATCACTATGCAGTAAATTTCTCAATATACAAGACCCACATGTAAAATCAACTTTAAATCAGTCATTATTAAGTAAAAGAGGGTTTAGGCACTAGGGGTGGAAGGAACCAATAGTTCAACACCACATATCTTAGCTTTAGGGAAGTTCTCGGCGAAGGTTGACAATAGAGACTTGAAGCTTGAAGAGAATATGGCTAAGTGCTTGAGTGAATATTGGGAAATGTTTAGGATGAGATAAGAGTGAAATTTGACTAAGTATAGATAAAAACACATTTGGAAAACTTGGTCCCAACACTTAGAATATTTTGGGCCTTACAAGAAAAACTGCTAGGTGAAAAACACATCTCCGCATCACGAACACCTCACTGGAAATCGTCCCTTAATAATTTATAATTACTATTATTTCACCCTTAAATTGAGGGTAGACCCCTTTTCACCTAATTTTGACCCCCTAATCACAAATATGAAGTCAGATTTTCAAAATAACCAACGAATTTTTAGATATATGGAAATAAGGTTTCAATCTCTTCTGAGGTACGTTTTTAGGCACTTTTTGGGATCATTACACTATGTCTCTTATATTCATTGTTGTTGATGTTGCCTTTGCGATGAGTAGCTATGCACCCATAACTTGGGGTTGTGGGAACCATGAGTAGTTGATTTGAAATAACCTAGACTTTATGCATTTATTTGATAGGGATTTTGCATGTATTGCTTATTTCCCTTCACCTTGAATGTTGTTTGGTGGTGGCCAACACCAAACCTCATCTACTATCATGATACCGACTGAGGCAGTGATGAATAGGAAAAGGAAAATAGATGACGGGATTTGATTGATGTGTTCTCGTCTAATCAATCAAACTTGGCTAAGTAGAGGTTGACTGGGACAATGGGTAATGTTTAGTTGGCACGCCATGGTTGCCACCAAGTGCCATGGTGAAATTCGACCTTCACCTTCACAAGAGGGCTGGAAGAACCTAAGTTATCATACTGCATTCGTTCCTAATTAAATTCATGTTCTCTAGGGTAATTGAGTCAAAAAATTAAGGAGAACATAATCCCTAAGTTGTTCCTCAATTTAATTGTCTTCTTGCATAAATAATGTAGTGTTTATTTTTGTTCTTCATTTTAAATCACAACCCCTCTCCCATTTTAGAAAATATAGAAATCGATGCTTGAAATGATTGTTAGTGGGTCAACATAGTCAAGCCCTATATTTCCTGTGGATTTGACCCTGACCTCTGGTTAGGTTAATACTTGATTGCAACCGCTTTACTGTTGGAGCGTGAACATAAAAAATTATGGCACCGTTGCCGTGGAATACAGCTAGGTTCTTGACTTGATTTTACTATTGGTTAATTCAAGTGTTAATTTCTAAATTCTCTTGTACTTTAATTTTATTTTTGTTTTTATTGTTTAGTCTTATTTGTAGGGTGTACTAGGTTATATGCCCAATACAAGGAACCAGGGAAATTCCTTAGCTCCGATCAATCTAGAGATCCGTCGAATCACTCGAAGAATGACTCATGTGAATGAGGATATTGTGGTTGAGGAAGAAATGAATGTGAATGATGACGATATTGGAAGAGAGGAGAATCCACCACTAAGGGATAATAGGCCACAACTTAGGGATTTCAACAAAAAAGCTTATAGTTGGAATAAATATCGCTTGAATCCTATTACTATGGATGTTACTGGTGCTATATTGTTGCCACCATTACCGGTAGACACTACGTTCATGGTCTCGAGTGGATTACTCCAAATTCTCCAAAACCATGGTTTGTTCACAGGGTTACCTTCAGAGGATCCCTATCGCCATCTCCATAATGTCATCTTCGTCTGCAAGAGTGTTATGGTGACATAAAATCATTGTTTGATGCAGTTGGTTTGCGAGTGTTCCTATTGTCAATAACTGGTAATATAGTTGTGTGGTAGTCTGATCTTCCTCAAAGTACAATAACAAGCTAGGCAGAGCTTCATAGAGCTTTTCTAGAAAGTACAAGGTACTTTCCAAGGACAAAGAAGCTTAAGCTCAAATACCAAATAAAGAATTTTGAGTAATTGCCCTGTGACTCTATTAGTATCACATGGGAGAGTTCACCAAGTGTTTGCAAACGGTTCCTGATCATAAGATTGTTGATGATGCCTTGGTTGAGATTTTCAATCGAGCGCTTGATGAGAATAGTCAAGCTTGTGCCGACACAATCATGGATGCATGTTTCTTGATCAACCTTTTCCATTGATCGCCGAAAGGATGGAGCAAGTGGTTGAAACCAATTGGGCATGGGGTCAAAGAGACAGAGGTGCTATGAAGACTTCTTGTGTAGTAAACACCAACAATGAGAAAACCAAGGTAAATAAGGAGATCATGCAATAACTTGCCCAACTTTGCACAAGCATGGACTTGGTCTTAAAGCAAAACAAAGCAAATGTTCAAGCGGTGACACACCAACCTCCTAACGCACATATGTATGATGAACCATTGTTTGATGAAGATGCTTGCTTTGTGAGTAACTAATCGGCGGGTTTTTGAATAAACCCCCAAGGGTCCAATTCAGACTATTGGAGGTTCGTGAATCAAGGTCAGAACTACAACTGTGATGGTACATATAGGGATAATTGAGGTGGTAATTATGAAAGTTGAAGAGTGTCGGATGCCGAATGGGGTAGAAGAGATGGTTATAAATATGGTCCTTATGTGTCGTCACACAACCATGATGCCGGGACAAGTACTTTAGGATTGAAGAGATGTTTGACAAGTTGTTGAAGAGAGCTAACCTTGAAAGGAATGAAATCTGACATTTCAAGCATAAACCAGAAGATAAGAGTCTCACTTGGTGGCCATGAAACAATTAGAACAACAATTTGGGCAAGTTTCTTCGCAATTGAACCAATGCCAATAGGGCACTTTATGAAGCAATACCATTCAAAATCCAAGGAATGATCGACATTGCATGGTGGTCATGTATAGAAGTGGTAAAAGTACCATTGATCCCCTTATGATTATGGTTGAGGATGAAGCTTGTGAGGAGGGTATTGATAACCAAGTTGTGGATAAGGAAAAAGGTTTGAAGAGTAATGGGATGCAAAGAGAAGAAGTTAGAGAGCAAGAAAAGGCTAAGATGATCCTAAAACCTTGTCCACCCTCTCCTCAAATACTTAAGAAGAAGGTGGAGGATGAAAAATTCAAACACTTGCTCTCGATGTTAAAGAAATTATCCATCAACACTCTCCTTCTAGAAGCATTGGAAAAGATGCTCGGATATGCCAAGTACATGAAGGATTCAGTGACGAAGAAGAGCACATTGAGCTAAGAGCTTTCGCAAGAGCTCCAACAATGTAGTGCCATCATGACCAAATGCCTTGCTCAAAAGCAAGAAGATCCTGGTGCATTCACTATTCCTTGTACCATTGGTGATGTAGAATTAACAAGAGCATTGTGTAACTTAGGATCAATTATCAATCTAATGCCTCTAGCCATGTTCAAAAAGCTGGGTCTTGGCATTCCTGCTCCAACAAGAGTAGAACTATCAAAAAGCCAAAAGGAATACTTTTTGACGTGGTTGTGAAGGTTGATAAATTCATCTTTCCCGTGAACTTCATGATTCTTGATTGTGAGGTTGATTTCAAGGTCCATTTCTGGCCATCAAGAGAGCCTTGGTGGATATAGATTCCGGTCAACTTCGATTTAGGGTTAACGATGCAGAGATTGTGTTTGACATTCGCCAATCTATGAAACATCCAAATAAGTTTAGAAGTGAAGTTTGGGCAATTGAAGATTTTTGATAATGGATGATGATAAAGTCGAGCCACAATGCTAAACAAGGTGCTTCTTGGGAGGTAAATCAAGTATCTTTTATGTTTTTGACTTGCTTTAATATTTTGATTGTTTAAATTGTTAGATAGTGGATTGATGTTTATTTTGAGTGTTAAAGCATTCAATCAACTATGTTATTTTGGAAATTAGTATATTTTGAGGTTTGGTTTACAGGTATAAATCAAGATCTGAAGGCATGAAGAAAATTGTAGTTGAGCAGCCTCTAAGAGCAAGCCTACGAGCCGTAGTGCACAGTACGACTTGTAGTGATGCCTCGTAGAGGGAAACAATGATGAATTAAAGTTGGCACACACATTATGAGCCAACCTTACAATTTGTAAGGTCCCCTACGAGTCGTAAGTAAGATTCATAGTGCCCAGGTATGAAATATAAGTTTTTTTAAGTGTTGGGTGTGCTATGAGATCGAGACTTACAAGTTATAGGAATTCCTATGACTCATAGTCAGGGTTTTGTAGCCCTGAAATGCAAAATTTTAATAGCTGACTCGGTTGAGTATATTAGGGGTCAAATATTCATTTGACCCCTTATTTCCATCATTTTTAAATGTCCCTTCTACCAAAAGTTTTCCCACTCCTAATCCTTATTCCAATCCCAAATTTCTATCACACCCATTGGATTCCAATAAGTTTTTTTGGCAAACTCATTTTCTGAGGTTTTCAGCCTCCTATTGGTCTTCTCATTGCATCTTTTTGGTCTTCATTCTCTCAATTGGTAGGTTTTCTTGGTTAATTTTTGCACACTCATGTGATGATTTCTATATATTGTAGATGATTGTGTGTTTGATGATATGATGAGTATACCCATGAGAAAATGATTTTGTAAACATAAGAAGTAGGGTTGGGTTGATTTGAACTCCTTAGTATGAATTTTTAATGGTATGATTGTTCTTGTAGGGTGGTTGTGATGATGATATGATGATCATATGTGTCACACATGATTTTTGGTTGCTAAATTTTTGAATTTATGTTGGGGTTGAAATTCGGGATTATTGGTGTGTGCTTAAACATGATCATTCATGATACTCTTGTTCGTACTTATTTTGGAATCTCTAGAATCTCCATTTGCTATGTACTGTGTTGATGATTATAAGTTTGAGGATAGATTTTTCTTGAGTATTCCTTGACGATGAGTAGGAACTGTTATTTGATCATGTTGTGCATGTATAAAATTTTTGGGGATGAGTGTTGATTCGAGGTTATCATGATTTAGTGTTGGGTTTACTTGTGTGCTTCAGATATTATTTAAATTCTTGCTTCGATGCTGTTTACTCTTATTTTTCATAATTTTTTAGGTTGTGTGGAAAGGTTACAGGCACCATAGGTTCCTTTTGTTTTCTGCTACGAGGACCCCCTACAACTTGTAGGTCACCCTATGAGTCATAGTGGTCCCTCGTCGGAGGCAACAATCACCTATGGTTCCTTAACACTTGCCATACGAGACCCGCCTATGACTCATAGTGACTACTACGAATCATAGTGAGGGACTCATAAGACCTTCCTTGTTATAATTTGTATTCTTTTACCCACTACGAGCCCAGGTTACAACTCGTAGGTCATCCTACAAGTCGTACTTGAGCATCGTATCTGTGATTAGAATGTTATTTTCTCAGATACCTTGGCACTATAAGGCTACAGTACGACTCGTAGGTCACACTATGAGTCATACCTGTGCCTCATAGGTCGCCCTATGAGTTGTACCTGTGCCTCATAGGTCACCCTATGAGTCGTACCTGTGCCTCGTACCTGCAAACCTACAACTAGTTCAGTGCATTTTGTTTATGTTTTCTAGTTTTGGTTTTGTTACTCTTTGTTTATTCTCTTGTGTGAGTCCTATTTGGTTAAACACTATGGTGCTCAGGGTGTGTTGTGGGGTTGATTTTCAGGAAAAATGCCTCTAAAATATAAACAAGTTATCTAGGCCTTAATGAGGAAGTTGGTTGATGAGTCCTCTGAGGCTGAGCAATCTGAGGGATTTGTGGAAGTCCACAGAGTCCCGATAGATCTTGAGGAAAACGTGCCTCAGACTCGAGCCTGCATTGCATTAGTCCTAGTAGAAGTGGATAGTCCTTCCCAGTCTGAGGAGGAGGGCAATAGTAATGGGTTTGGTAGTAGTTTACTGCAGATGACTCCGACTTACACTTAGATAGAATCAGAGGAGGAATCATATACTGAGTAGTATGAGACAGAGTCATAGCCTCCGGCAAACCCAAGATGGGGCATCCCAGGGATGAAAGCTATATATGATAAGAGATTGGAGTCGAAAGGACAAGGAAAGCCTGTCAGGCAGTTCCATGAGGAGTCGTATGACGCCCAAAGCACCATTAGGGCAGGCTGGCACCCGTTACCAATAAGGCCCGGAAGAATTAACCTGTATCTATGCTCTCTCTATACATATTATAAGGTATTCCTACACTCAACATGCCTTTAAATAAGTAAATAGTGATAAGAAGCCAAAAAGAGATGCATATGGCTAGGCTGTTGGGGAAACAATGTCTAAAGTACGAGACGTAACCACACTTTAATTTACATAGTCTACAAAGCCTCTAGATAAGGAAAAGTATCTGACAAGGTTCGGGATAGGCCCCGCCTCGACTAACTGTACAATACAAAAATATAAGCTCTAGACACAAAGCTCCAAAGCAACCTGGATCTTGGTACCATCAGCTCGATGTCCTGTACTCCTATTGGGGGGATCTACTAGCACCTGTACCTGTGGCATGAAATGAAGGTCCCCCGTAAGGGACGTCAGTACGGGATAATATACTAAATATGTAAGGCAGGAAATACTGCTTATGAAGTAACAACTCAAATGAAACTATACACTGGTGTAGTATAAGAGACCACCCTTAAGTTGTACTGTGGGATCAAGTACTTTATGTTCCTTTTATTACTTTACCTTTACTGTATAATCTATGAACAACATGTAATACAAATGACCAGCTGATCAGTTGTAAATCTATAACGAGATCGGCCCTGGCTAGGCTCTTCCTTAACCCCTCGGGCTACCCCCTATGATTGGATCGTCCCTAGCTAGGTGACTCTTCTATCCCTCGAGCTACCACCCATCAATAAGCAATATACTTTACTTTATCTTTCAATTACCTTTGAGATGATTCTTTTGGTGATCGTAATATTAGAGTTGTAGGACTGTAGATACAATATATGGCATGTAAATAATCACATAAGACAACACCATAATGAAAGGAGTAAGTTACACAAATAATGAAATGCATAGGAGGTAGAACAACCTATGAAATTTATGTAGTAGAACGAACTCTTGTATCTTGGTATCCAAGTATGTATGCAGGTTTGGAAGTGGCTATGTATGGGAGCATATAAACATGTGAAAGAGTGGATACATGGCTATTTCTTATGTCGAAGTATATAAGAGCCTCTATGTACCAAGGAAGAACCTAGGTTTCATGTCAAGTAATACGAAATCAAGTTGCCTTACATACTCATTGTATGACCTCATTACTATCTTAGACTGACTGATTTTCCCTAAAATATTTATCTATAATATATTAGGCAATAAGACTAGTATTTGAAGCAAAGAAATACTTTTTGGTAGCCCAATATCATAAAAGCTAACACCTGGGCAACAAGCTTTTAATTAGCGACGCAAGGGCATTTCTTCAACCTTTTCACTTATAATCGTGTCTTCTAACAACCATTCTTATGTACATTCTATTTTACATCTTGTTTCAGGCCTTTATCAGTCTTATAACAGCCCACAATGCAGAACACATAACAATTCTATGCAACATATAAACAGGCGGCATAACGTTACATCCCTTCGCCATATTTCGACTTCAACAATCCCGAAACTATTTCAACTGTACCCAAATTCTATCCAACATTTTTTACACATAAAACCAGTCTTACAATAGTACAAAAATAGTCCCAAATCAGGCGAGGGTCATGGAACAATAAATTACAATTATCAGCTCCTAAGTTTCTTTTAAGAGTACAATTACTACGTCGTACAACAACTCATCTTTGCGGACTGTAAAAGTGGTGCAGCATCTTAGTTACATCACTAACAAACTATACCTTGTTAAAAACATAAGTCTTAGTTCATAATTTAGCCAACCAAGAAGAGAAAATCCTCTTAAATAACAAGAGAAGTTCACAACAATCCTTAGGACACATGCTGTCCAAATTTCTAGCACAAACATACTAGCATATACTTCTTGTTTTTCATGGGATAAGTATCACAAATACATGTATATTTTCACTTACCTTAGCCTTCAAGATTTTGGTCTCCTTCAAGTACCATAGAGGGTTGTGTAGGCTGACTTGTGAAGTGAAATAAAGAGAGAAAAGGACACTTTAGGAAAGCTGAAAATTGCTCCAAAGTAAAATGATTTATGGTGCAGCTTTTGAGCCCCTAGAAAGGCTCTCTTTGGCCGACTTTCTTTATAACTTTTTACCACATATTAGCATTTATTAATAGCCTTGTGATGTAATAGCTTGTCCCTTACACTTGGGCCTAAATGGGTCTCAAAGTTGGTGGGCCTTGGCTGCCCATTTTCCAAATTTCTCTTCACTTGGTTTGCGCCTAAATGGTTAAGTGGGTTATGATGTACTTGGGCCCTTTTTATATGCTTCTTGGGGTGAAAATAATGTCCATTTATGATGCTAAAACACAGGCTAAAGTTACACCTTTAACACAGACTTTATTCATAATTGGACTTGGACAAATTCGACATCGGGCCTCGTCTCAGTTTAGCTAGCAATTTAAGCTAAGCAAGTAGGTGACTCACCTGCTAGCTTACTAAGTCTTACAAGCACCTCAATTCTCTCACTTTGGTTAAGGCCATGATCTCCTCAATTCGACGTAAAAATTATTTACACTCGACTCTCTTCAGCGTTAGACATACATATCGCCCTTTAATTGGAGATTCAAGAACTTTTAAAAATTGGCACTAATTTGAAAAGCCATATCATGTTTCATTTGCATAGTACTAGCATTGTAAGATGTGCGGTGTTACATCCTCCACCACTTAGGAATATTCGTCCTCAAATGTTAGCACAATTGGATAGCTTAACCAATTTTAAATCTTTACTTACACAAACTTTTGACAACACACTTAGTATTCAATCACACATACCTATTAGTGTCCCAATTCTGCATGTTGGACATCCTCTTTAGCTTCAAACAAGTAAGGGTATTTTGATATTATCGTCTCCTCGGCCTCCCATGTTATTTCTTCTGCTTGCTGATTTCTCTGAAGTACTTTCACTAAAGCTGTTTCTTTACTCCATAGCTTCTTAACTTGATGATCTAGAATAGCAATAGGTACCTCTTCATATGTGAGATCTCCTATAACATGCACATCCTCAATAGG
This sequence comes from Solanum ossicruentum, assembly GCA_025774065.1. NCBI lineage: Eukaryota > Viridiplantae > Streptophyta > Magnoliopsida > Solanales > Solanaceae > Solanum > Solanum ossicruentum. The sequence goes on from JAOTQR010000092.1 coordinate 7,247,262, forward strand.
AGTGATAAGGGATGGGTCACCTATGCATTTTTGAAGAGTTGAGACATGAAAAACTGGATGAACTATTGAAAGATCTTGGGGTAGCTCTAGTTCATATACAACCTGCCCGAACCTTTTAATAATCCGATATGGCCCTATGTAACATGGGCTCAGATTTTCTTTCTTACCAAATCTCATAACTCCTTTCATTGAAGACACCGTTAAAAGTACCCAATCCCTTACTGAGAATTGCAGTCCTCTTCTCCTAGCATCCGCATATGATTTGTGACAACTTTGGGCTGTTTCTAGGCGCTGCTATATTACCTTAACTTTTCCATGGATTGTTATACTAGATCTGGCGCAAGCAAGGTGGTTTAACGCACTTCAAATAATCCAATTAGCAGTCTACATTTTCTCCCATGCAAAGCTTCATAAGGTGCCATCTTGATACTTGTGTGGTAGCTATTATTATAGGAAAATTCAATAAGGGGAAAATGGTCCAGCCAACTACCTTTAAAGTCAAATGCACAAGCTTGCAACATATCTTCAAGTGTCTGAATGGTGCATTCTGCTTGACCGTCTGTCTGAAGCATCACAATACACTGCGTACCCTTCAGTGCCTTCTGGGAGTACTAGCACAGGTGCAGAAGTTAGCTTATTTTTCAGCTCCTGGAAGCTCCTTTCACATGCATCATTCCATTGTAACTTGGTTGCCTTATGTGTGAACTTTGTTAGTGGTGCAAAAAAAGAAGAAAAATATTAACAAACCTTCTGTAATAACCTGCCAAACTTAGGAAGCTCCGAACTTCCGTGGGTGTCGTTGGTATTGGCCAATCTTTCACAGCCTCTATCTTTTGTGAACCAACCCTTATGCCCTCATCAGACACAATATGACCCAAGAATGCCACTATTGTTAGCCAAATTCACATTTAGAACGTTTGGCATACAACTGTCAATCACGAAGAACCTGTAACACTTGTAATAAATAATCTGCGTAGTCCTCTTCTGATCTTGAATATACCAAAATGTCATCTTTAAATACTATCACGAACAGATACAAGAATGGCTTAAAATACCCTGTTCATCAGATCCATAAAAACTGTTGGTGCATTTGTTAGCCCAAAAAGCAGTCTTAGGTATATCTTTCTCCTTTACACTCACTTGGTGATAACCTGAGCTCAAATCAATTTTTGAAAAGCATTTGGCACCCTGTAACTGATCAAATAAATCATCAATCCTGGGGATGGGGTATTTATTCTTAATTGTTACCCTATTCAATTATCTATAGTTGATACACATTCTAAATGTGCCATCCGTTTTGCATACAACTAACACTGGTGCACCCCAAGGGGACACACTAGGTCTTATAAAACCCTTCTCCAATAAGTCTTTTAACTACTCTTTTAATTTACACAATTCTGTTGGGGCCATTCAATAGGGAGGGATGGAAATAGGTTAAGTGCCTAGAAGTAAGTGAATACCAAAATCTATCTCTCGTTCTGGAGGTAAGCCTAGAAGTTCTTCAGGGAACACATTAACAAATTTATTCACTGTTGGAACTGATTGAAGAGTTGGTGATTCTGTCTCCATATCTCTCACTCTAACTAAATGACATATATACCCCTTAGATAATATCTTTTTGGCCTTAAAATAAGAGATAAATTTACTCTTTGGCACCCCAATATTGTCTTCCCATTCAAGAACTGCCTCATTTGGAAAGTGGAAGTACACTGCCTTAGTTCGGCAATCTCCGGTGGCATAACAAGAAGCTAACCAATCCATGCTGATTATAATATCAAATTCCATCATTTCTAACTCAATAAGGTCAGACAATGTGTCACGATCACAAACAGTTACTACACGATCGTAATAAGCCCTTCTAGCCATAATAGATTCACCGGTTGGTGTGAACACTTCAAATGGTTTGTTCAATTATTTGGGTGTTCTCTTAATCTTCCCAACAACTAGTGGGGTAATGCCTAATAGTGCAGAACTAGGTTCAATTAATGCATATACATTATGTGAAAAGATGGACAATATACTTGTGACTACATCAGGTGAAGGTTCTAAAGTTTGCCGACTCCCTAGAGCATAAGTGCGATTCTGGATTCCGCTAGAGTTAGCTGCCCCTATAACACCTCTACAACGACCCATAAGTTCTTGTTAACCCCTACTTAATGGAGGAACTAATGATGATGATGCAACAACTGACCCAGTAGATTATGCTATGTCATCCATATGTCTCCTTGGGCAATCTCTCATCATATGCCCTGGCCCACCACACCAATAATAAGCATCTGTCCCAACATGACATATACCTGAATGACTTCTTCCAGATTATTTACAAGGCCACATAAGGGTAATTTGCTAGCCTGCTGAATGCCTCACTATCCAGGCACCTTGCCATTCACTTTTTGAACCAAACTGGTTTCTCCTCCTGAAGTTGTGGTGGAGCACTGGCTGCAGAGTAGGAGGATGAAGTCCTAGGTGGTCTATTAGAAAATCGAGGCCTAAACTCACCTTGGGGTGGTGAAAACTGCTTCGTAGATCTCGCCAACTTGTACTATGCCCTTTCTAACTCTTGTATCCTTCTCCTTTGCCTCTATCTTCCATTTTCTGTGAAAAAGCTTGCATTCTCACTATATCCATGTCTTTATTCAAGGAAGCAATGGTATAATCTCTGACCAAATACCTATCCAATCTTTCCACATATCGATGAACTCTATCTGTTATAGTAGCAACTACATTAGGAGCATACCTGGCCAGGGAATTGAACTGAAGGCTATACTCCCTCACACTCATATTTCCTTGGTGGAGATTCAAGAACTGATCTGCATGGGCCTCTCAGATCTCTAATGGCAAGTAATGGTCAAGAAATGCCTCTTTGAACTTCTTCCAGGTAGTTAGGGGTGCATCTATACCCTTTGATTGCTTCCAAGCTTCATACCACAATATAGCCACACCCTTCAACCTATATGTTGCTAACTCACTAGCTTTTGTACCACTCACATTCATAAAATCTAAAGTGTGTTGAATCTGATCAATAAAGTCTTGGGGATCTACATTAGGATCTGACCCAGTGAAGGATAAAGGGTCCAAATTAAGGAAATCACGTACCCTTGTGCCAACTTCCCTATTCGCACCACCTGCACCTATAACCGGACCTTCCTGTCTTTGACCTTGGCCAGCAATTATACAGGTCAATAGTTGGACTGCATTTCTCAGATCCTGCACGGTAGCATCGATAGGTGGTTCCGGGGGAATTTCACTACTATCGGATTCATCAGGAGCTAGAGGAGTCAGTGATGTCTGTGAAAGAGACTCCTCTTGAACCTGATTTCATTTTCTCACCTGACTGGGTATACCAACCACCACTTCTACTCCCTTCCCTTTACCTTTGTTTTGCCTGGTTTCTGGCATACTTGCGGTACAAAATAATGTAGGAGTTTGACATAATGCACCTATTACACTTGGCTCTATGGCACGATAAGAATGAAAAGAAAGTAACAACTCCTAAATTCAATGTAGCGTCTTGCTTATAAAGGTGGTGCACAACACATCGATAAACAATACTCTACATAGACACGGCTTTGTAGACTCCCTAGGATGACCCACTCTAATACCACTTCTATCACGCCCAAAGCCCCGTTAGGGCGAACTGGCACCCGTTGCCAATAAGTGCCGGGAGAATCAATCTTATCTATGTGCTCTCTATACATATTATAAGGGATTCCTACATTCAACATGCCTTTGAGAAAGTAAACAGTGATAACAAGCCAAAAGTAGATGCATATGGCTAGGCTATTAGGGCCACGGTGTCTAAAGGACGAGACATGACCACACTTTAATTTACATAGTCTACAAAGCCTCTAGATAAGGAAAAGTATCTGACAAGGGTCAGGACAATCCCTGCCTAGACTAACTATACAGTACAAAAATATAAGCTCTAGATCCAAATCTCCGAAGCAACCTGGAGCTTGGTGCTAGTAGTTGGATGTCCTGTACTCCTACTGGGGGGATCTACTAGCACCTGTACCTGCAGCATGAAATGCAGGTCCCCCATAAGGGGCGTCAGTATGGGATAATGTACTGAATATGTAAGGCAGGAAATATTGTATATGAAGTAACAACTCAAATGAAACAATAATTTGGTGTAGGATAAGAGACCACACTTAGTTGTACTGTGGGATCATGTACTTTATGTTCTTTTTATTACTTTACCTTTACTGTATAATCTATGCACGTCATGTAATACAAATGACTAGCAAATCAGTGGTAAATCTATATTAGGATTGGCCCTGGCTAGGCTCTTCCTTAACCCCTCCGGCTACCCCCCGTGATAGGATCGTCCCTAGCTAGGTGATTCTTCCACCCCTCGGGCTACCACCCATCAATAAGCTACTTTACTTTATCTTTCAATTACCTTTGAGATGATTATTTTGGTTAGCATGATGTTGGAGCTATAGGACTATAGATATAACATACGACATGTAAATAATCACAAAAGACAACACCACAATGAAAGGAGTAAGTGACACAAATAATGAAATGCATAGGAGGTAGAATAACACATGAACTCTATTTAGTAGAACGAACCTGTGTATCTTGGTATCAAAGTATGTATGCAGGTTTGCAAGTCACTATGTATGGGAGCATATAAACATGTGAAAGAGTGGAGACATGGCTGTTTATTATGTAGAAGTAGATAAGAGCCTCTATGTACCAAGGAAGGACCTACGTTTCATGCCAAGTAATACGAAATCGAGTGGCCTTACATACATCATTGTATGAACTTGTTACTATCTTGGAGTGATTGCTTTTTCCCTCAAATATTTATCTACAATATAATATGAATTAAGACTAGTATTAGCTGTAAAGAAACACTTCTTGACAGCCCAATATCATAAAAACTAACACCCGGACAACAAACTTTTAATTAGCGACGCAAGGGCACTTCTTCAACCATTTCACTTAGTGTCTTCTAACAACCATTCTTATGTACATGTCATATAAATATTTTTTAAGGCCCTTAACAGTCTTACAACATCCCATAATATAGAGCACATAATAATTCTACACAACATATAAACAGACGGCATAATGTTACATCCCTTCGCCATATTTCGACGTCAACAATCCCGAACCTATTTCAACTTTACCCAAATTGTATCTAACATTTTTTACACATAAAACCAGACTTACAATATTCCACAAATAGTCCAAATCAGGTGAGGGTCGTGGAACAACAAATTACAATTATCAGCTCCTAAGTTTCTTTTAAGAGTACAATTACGACGTCGTATAACAACTCATCTTCGCAGACTGTAAAAGTGGCGCATAAGCTTAGTTACATCACTAACAAACTATACCTTGTTAAAAACACAAGTCTAACTTCATAGTTAAGCCAACCAAGAAGAGAAAATCCTCTTAAATAAGAAAAGTTCACACCAATCCTTAGGACACATGCTGTCCAAATTTAAAGCACAAACATACTAGCATATACTTCTTGTTTTTCATGGGATAAGTATAACAAATACATGGATATTTCCACTTAACTTAGCCTTCAAGATTTAGGTCTCCTTCAAGAACCCTAGAGGGTTGTGCAGTTTGCCTTGTGAAGTGAAATAAAGAGAGAAAAGGAGGCTTTAGGAAAGCTGAAAATTGCTCCAAAGTAAAATGATTTAAGGTGCTATTTTTGAGCCCTTATAAAGGCTCTCTTTGGCCGAATTGCTTTATAACTTTTGACCACATATTAACACTTATTAATAGCCTTGTGATGTAGAAGCTTGTCCCTTACACTTGGGCCTAAATGAGTCTTAAAGTTGATGGGCCTTTGCTGCCCATTTTCCAAATTTCTCTTCACTTGGTTTGGGCCAAAATGGAGTGGGTTATGATGTACTTGGGTCCTTTTTATTTTATTTTTGGGCTAAAAATAATGTCCATCTATGATGCTAAAACATGGTCTAAAGTTACACCCTTAACACGGACTTTATTCATAATTGGACTTGGACAAATTCGACATCGAGCCTCATCTCCATTTAGCTAGCAATTTAAGCTACACAAGTAGGTGACTCACCTGCTAGCTTACTAAGTCCTACAAACACGTCAATTCTCTCACTTTGTTTTAGGCCATGATCTCCTCAATTCGACTTAAAACTTATTTACACTCGACCCTCTTCAGCGTTAGACATACATATCGCCCTTTAATTGGAGATTCAAGTACTTTCAAAAATTGGCGCTAATTTGAAAAGCCATATCATGTTTCATTTGTATAGTACTAGTATTGTAAGATGTGGGGTGTTACAAGTTGAGGCCGAGTGACTCCAGGATTGACAGGGTGCCAGGCATAGATGCTGAGATTTATAGACACTGGCTAAGGTGGATATCACAGTGGCTAGGCAAGTACGCCACTTATCTAGTCCGGGAATTTTACGGAGCCTACTATGCCACCATTCTCTGAGATCTTCCTACAAGGAAGAAACCTATAGAGCGAACGAGGTTCCAAGAGGTACTAGTCAAGGGTAAGATAGTGGACATGTCAGATGAGACTATTAGAAGGGTTCAGTTTTGAGCCAAACTATAGAGTCCCTCGTTCCACTACAAAATATGATGACAGGATCGAAAAAATAAGGAAAGCGGTGAGCGAGAAATATGTGGAGTAAAAATCGAGCTGCTCTGGTAGATAGCCAGCCAGATATGTAAGAAGGGTTTTGAGCCTACTTGGATTGTAAACCACACTGATCAGATCATGAAATCCCACCTCTCATTCCGGGATAAATTTTGGTGGTCTATTATTTGTTGGCGCATCAAGGCTACATTTATGGATAATATGATCACCTTAGAGACAGTTGTATTACTAGCCAGTATTATAGTTGGCTTCGAGATTTATTGGCCCCGAGTTATGGCAGAGCAGATCCACGAGCCAGCTATTCATAACCAGACATCATTGTTGTTCCCTATATTGATTCATCATTTGTGCAATGAGTCGGGTGTTCGTGTCGATCACCACCATGACCCATATTTAGAGGCCGTACATACTATGGATCCCAGCCTGATTAAGGCTGATGAAAACTCGGTGGCCCTATAACGAGCAAATTTTCCTCCTATTCCATATCCATTTCCTCTAGAGCCGCAAACTTAGGAGTCCACCCCAGCCACCACCAATTCTACTCCAGTTGCTTTAGAGCTACCTTGAGCTATTGATACAGAGGCGATGCTATCTTCTGATATACCTGCACCAATATGTTCCACTACTTAGGTCTATGTTGCAGACTTTACTCTCATGTTTGCATTTGCTTTTCAAGCATTTGTGCGCAGGTTAGCGAAGACGGAGCTCAAGCTGAGCAGGTTGATGAGCCAGTGCAAACCATGGGTCCGTTAACTAGTCCACGACTCGGAGGAGAGGGCCAAGGCATACACTCATGAGATAGTAGATCAGAGAGTTAGAGAAGTGGATGCCAGAGTAAATGCCTGCGAGGATAGGGTCCAGAAGAGACTTGAGGATGCATGGCTCACTGACATGGTTATTGTGAAGGATGAGTTGGCCAAGTTCAAGGCTGACCTATTGAAGATGTTAGTGGCTTTAATAGCAGCCCCATAGGAGGCACCGACGAGTGATGATGTGTTTGATTTATTCGATGACCTCTCGCATACCCACGGGAAAAGGCCCCTCGAGACTGATGATACAGCCTTGAGCCAGAAGAGACCCAAGATTGATGATAAGGTTGTAGCACTGGAGGAGAAGATTACAAATGCTATGGTGTAGGAGTCATTAGCTGTGGTGGCTATAAGGAGAGACTGGGAGCAGTAGATAGCACAGGGAGCTGGGAGCTCAAGTACAGCTACAGCCCTAACGACCGAGGAGGAGATTGGATCCTAGGACCCCCAAGACCAGACGGATGCTGGTGCTTGAGCACCTTATATTTTATACTTTTGACCCTAGTCCTTATTGCTACTTATGGATACTTTGTTCTTATTTTAGGCTATATTTGTATGTTGGTTTTTGGATATCTTTAACTGTTTTATTTTGGATGTGTAGTTGTATGTTTGGTTTTACACTTTTGTTTTCATTATATATATATATATATATATATATATATATATATATTTGTATGT
>JAOTQR010000092.1:7255455-7268709 GCA_025774065.1 Solanum ossicruentum
TTGATCCTATTGATGACAAAATTGATTTTCTTGCAAAATCGATTTGTGTCCATCTAGTGTTGATACTTATCTTATTTTTGGATTGTCATAATGAATTTGTTTAGTATAAATGACAACACTAGTTGATCCTATTGATGACAAAATTGATTTTCTTACAGAATCGATTTGTGTCTATCTAGTGTTGACACTTATCTTATTTTTGCATTGTCATAATATGTGAGTTTGTTTGGTATAAGTGACAACACTAGTTGATTCTATTGATGACAAAATTGATTTTCTTGCAAAATCAATTTGTGTCCATCTAGTGTTGACACTTATCTTAATTTTGGATTGTCATAATATATGAGTGACAACACTAGTTGATCCTATTGATGACAAAATTGATTTTCTTGCAAAATCAATTTGTGTCTATCTATGGTTGACACTTATCTTATTTTTGGATTGTCATCATGAGTTTGTTTGGTATAAGTGACAACACTAGTTGATCCTATTGATGACAAAATTGATTTTCTTGCAAAATTGATTTGTGTCCATTTAGTGTTGACACTTTACCCTTTTTTGTATGATATTGTGATTGTTGTTAGAATTAATTAATTAAGGTTGTGAATATTTTGTAGATGGATCACTGTTTGTGGATGTATGACATGTATTATAAAAATGGTGGTGGGTTGGAATCTATATTTTTTGATGGTGTTAGAAGTTTTATTGATCATGCATTGACACTTGATCTTTTTACGAGAAATCAAATGGTTAGGTGTCCTTGTAGTTTATGTAAGTACCTAAATTTTTTTAGGCCAGATCAAGTTATGGTGCATTTGTATCATAATGGGTTTAAATCTAGATATTTTGTATGGGTGGATCATGGAGAAGTAGATAGAGTGGATGGTGTATTTTACAATTCGATGCCCGTGGATGAATATAATATGATTGTAGCACAAGGTCAAATTAGATTTGAACAAGATAATTTTCAATATGATATGGTTGGGCATGAAGTGTTCATCAAATGATTAAGATGCTTTCAGAGTTCAAGAGGGGGTGGAGGCTGAACAGTTTTTTAATGAAGCTCTTAATGAAGAAGCAAGACGCTTCTATGAAGAATTAGAAGTGACTAGTCGACCATTAGGTGAGGAGAGTCGGCATTCTCCTTTGTCTGTTGCTGTTAGATTAATGAACATTAAATCGGATCATAATGTTTCAAATGGGGTTATAGACTCAATGGTGGATCTTATGTGTGAGTTGGTTAATTTTGACTTTGACATACCCAGGACATTCTATTAGGCAAAGAAACTGGTTTTCAAGTTAGGATTGTCACAAGATAAAATTGATTGTCGTGTTAATGGCTGCATGTTGTACTATAACTATGATAATAACTTGGAAAATTGTAAGTTTTGTGGTCATGCTCGTTATCGGAGGACTCCGGCCAGAAAGATGGTTCCAATTAAGTGGATGCATTATTTACCTATTATTCCTAAACTGAAGAGATTGTATGCATCGATAAGGTCTGCCCCACATATGACATGGCACCGTCAATATAGAAGGTCACCTGGTGTGTTGTCTCATCCATTTGACAGAAAAGCATGGAAGCATTTTGATAATATATATCCTGACTTTGATAGAGAGCCTAGGAATGTCAGATTGGGGCTGTGTGTAGATGGTTTCACACTATTTTCAAATTCTGCCATGCCTTATTCTTGCTGGCCCGTATTACTCTCTCCATATAATTTTCCTTCTGAAATGTGCATGACAAGTTCATTCATATTTTTAAGTTGTGTTATTTCGGGTCCTCATAACCCAAAAAGTAAGATTGATATCTTTGTACAATCATTGATTGATGAGCTTAAGCAGTTATGGTTTGAAGGTGTACTGACTTATGACATATCAACTAAACAAAATTTTATTATGCGTGCTTGTTTAATATGGACTGTTAATTGCTTTTCTTGCATATGGTATGTTATTTGGTTGGATGACCGGCGGAAAACTTGTCTGTCCTCATTGCATGGAGTGTCGTAAGGCTTTCAGCCTAAAGTATGGCAGAAAAAATTCATGATTTGATTGTCATAGTGAATTCTTGCCAATGAACCATGAGTTTAGAAAGATGAAGAATACATTCAGAAAAATCAGGCTTGAAATGGATCCTCCGCCACCATTACAAATAGGGCATCAAATTTGAGAAAGAGTTTCTCAACTGTCCAAAAGTTTGGGTTCTCCACCTGGTAGACTTCCTGGTTACGGTGTTGAACATAGTTGGACCAAACAAAGCATATTCTGGGAGTTTCCATATTGGAATAAGACACAATCTTGATGTGATGCATATTGAGAAAAATTATTTTGACAACCTATTCAACACAGTGATAGATATAAAAGGCAAGACAAAAGACAACCCAAGAGCTAGAATGAACTCAAAGGAATATTATAGGAGGGAAGAATTGTGGCTACAGGAACAATCAAATGGCAGAATTATTAAGCCTAAAACCAGTTTTTCATTCACCTTGGAGGAGAAACATGAAAAATGTGAGTGGGTTAGAAATTTGAGGATTCCAGAGGGATATGCTTCAAATTTGGGGAAGAGGGAAGACTTGAATAAAGGGAAGTTGATAGGTATGAAAAATCATGATTGTCATGTATTCCTGAAAACTTTGCTTCCTATCGCTTTTAGCCACCTGCCTGAAAGGATATGGAAACCAGTCGAAGAGATAAGTCTTTTCTTTAGAGATTTATGTTCTGGAACATTGTTTGAAAGTAGTTTAGATAGGATGGAGGAAAACATTCTAGTTATTACTACAAAGCTGGAGAAGATTTTTTCGCCTAGCTTCTTTGATGTGATGGAGCATCTTCCGATTCATCTTGTACATGAAGCCTGCCTTGGAGGTCCTGTTCAAACAAGGTGGATGTTTTGATTTGAAAGGTAATATTTTTATGACTAACTAATATAATGAATATATAAACTAACAATAAACTTCATGGTTAACACATTTGAGTTGGTATGTACAGAAAAGGAATTTGCAAAAGGACAATTAAACAAAGGGGACAGATCGAAGGATCAATTGTTCAAGCTCATATTGGAAGAGAAACAAGTGATTTTTACTCTTATTACTTTGGGGATGAGGTGCCATGCAGTCAAACTAGGCCAAATCGGAATAATGAAGGTGAGAGTGATCCGATGTTTCCCCCCATTTCAATTTTTAATCAAAGTGCCAGAGGATCTAAAAGGCGTGGAAAAAGAGGCTTCACGACTAGGGAAAGACAATCGGCTATGAACCATATTCTACTTAATTGCCTAGAAATTTATCCATATCTTGAGTAAGTGTTAAATAAATTATATTGTCAAATTAAATAATAATTAGTACTTGCTAACTAACAAAAATGTACATATCAATATCAGATTGTTCGTAAACACTTGGGGCAATGAAGCCATATACACGAGGTTTGCCAAATGGTTAAAGGACTATGTAAGTTTGAAAGCCTAATCATATTGAATTGGCACGAATGTTGTACTTATTTAAGACTAACTTGTATTATTTGCGATACAATTTATAGGTTTTTCATGAATACTCAATTGATCAGCATTCACCATTAGTGAGAGAAATTGCACTCAGGCCTGAATCACAAATTCACACAATGAATAAATATTGTTGTAATGGATTTAAGTTTCAAATTGAGGAAGTTTTTGCATATAAGAAAATCAATAATAGTGGTGTCTTTCGTTCAAGGTGATGTTGAAGGTAATGACCAAACTATTGAATATTATGGTGTCATTGAGGAGATTATTGAACTTCGATATTCATGTTTGCCTAAATAGAAGATAGTATTGTTTCGGTGTAAATGGTTTAACCTATCACATAGGGGCACAAGGGTGACCAGCAACATAACAGAATTGAAGTTAAGTACACCAAACAATATGGAAAAGATGATCCTTTCATCATTGCCCAAAATGCTAAGCAGGTCTACTATGCTCCGTATCCATTGTGTAGAGATAAGACTGGTTGGTGGGTTATCATTAAGATAAATCCAGTAGGAAGAATTGAAATTGAGAATGTTAAAGATGTGACATATCTTGGAATTGTTCAACAACAAGTTGACGTTGAGTTGGAGACCACACTAGAACATCCTCAACACATACTAGAAGAGGTGTCTGATGATGAATTAATAGTGAACTTTCAAGAAGAAGTAGATGAAGATAATGAATCATCGGAGGAGGAAGATGACGAATTATTGCACCAGCAGGGATGGGAGTATGATGAATTTCAAGCAAATGAGGAATCGGAAAAAGAGGATGAAGTAAATAATGAAACAAGCAAGGAGGAATAGACTGGTAGATTATAACTACCACATAACTTAATATATCTTGCTAATACAAAGATTATTTCATTTAATTTTTTTCTTATATATTGTATTTGTGTTATTTTACATTCAGATGTCATCGGGCGATGGTGATAGATCTCGGGATAATCTTGGGATTACTTCTTCTAGTAAGATGAGAAAGAAACAATCTAGGAGACCTATTGATTTTGAGGATATCCCAGGCTTTATTTCTTCGGCACCCCAGGCGCTAGTCAGTTTATGTCTTCTAGGATTATGGATCCTCGAGCTTTCCAGAGTCAGCTACGTCGAACACGGGCCACATCTCTTCTTTTGCACAGCCGAGATTCCCTTCATATGATCAGATCCCTCCTCGACCTATAGTGCCACTAGTAGTTCATCGTTCCACACCTTCGTCTATTCCATCTCCTACAGATGCATCTCCTGCTTCTTAGTCTCCCCACCTATCTAATATGAGACTTAGAGATTCTTCCAGAAGTGATAATGCCCTTACACTACCGACTCAACATCACACACATGCTCCATCATCATCTACACCTGCTTCTATAGCTACATTTGAGCCTTAACAGGTTGTGCCCGACTTAGCTCCTGGACAGAGGGATAGAGTGGGCGAGTCATGATTGAGCCTGATGGAGCATCGTAAGTTTTTATTTTAATAAATTTATTTTTCTACTTTAACAAATTATAGGCGACTAATATCATGTTTATTATGTGTCTTGCAGGTGACATCCTTCGAAACCGGGTGCGGATGCTCTTAAGGAGAGTGTTAGGAGGTTATACTCGAAGCTATACACCTCTTGGGGGCAGATTCCAAATAATATTTGCCAGATGATGTTTAATGAATTCAAGGTATATATAATATTACATAATATTTTGAGTATTACTTACTTAACTAGGATTTCTTAACACTTTTGCTTTTTTGCTAGACTTTATGTAGTTGGCATCCCATGCACAACACCTCAATTGCGAGCATATTTGAGAAAAAAACGAGCACCCTGCTATCTAACTGGTTGAAGAAAGCAAGGGGGGGTGGTGAAAAAAGTCGTTCTTGGATACCTCCACATGTATATCAAGATTTGCTCCGGTATTGGTGATAAATTTAAGGCTATGTTCGAGCAAGCTAAAAAGGCTAGAGGAAGCCTAAAGGGTAGCTCATTGCACGTCGGAGGTACAAAGAGTGTCGGTACTGTTATGAGGGAGCTGGTAGGATTTTTAAATTTTACATTTAAACTAATATATTATTCTTAATTATAGTATTTAATTTATACAAAATGTATATTTATTAATTATATTTTAAATTATAGGAAAAGGAATTGGGAAGGCCTCCTTTACGTGATGAAGTCTTTAGGAGGTATTATATGAAGAAAAAGAAGAATGACTTGGATTCGGAACAGTCGGTGGAGGAAAGGGCCGAACAAGCCTATGAAAGTTATTTAACATAACTTTAAGTATAATTTATTTTGATGCTAACTTTTACTTTTAATGTACACATTGAGTCTAACTAGTATATTTTTAATATGTAGATGACTATGAGCGATACATAAAAGAGCTTAGAGATTCGTTCGAGCTAACCCTTGAGTTTTCCAATCAAATTTTGATGGAAAAGGTTACAGGCGGGAGCCATAAAGGTCGTGTTTATAGAATGGGTTCCCAAAATAATATACGACGACTCCAATCTGGTTTACAAGGCATTGGATCATCACGTCAAGCTAACGCTATTGACAGGACTCAGATGGCTATCATGAGTCAGAGAGTTGAAGAACTTACACGTGCATTGGCAGAATCTGAAGCACGAAGGTCCCAGGAATATGCCGATCTCAAGCAACAAATGCTGAAACTATGTCGATGACGGTCCCCACACCATGATGATTCCGACGAGGGTACGAATGATTTTATTGAAAATAGCCCTTAGTTCCCTTCTATTTTAATTTTGAATAATTTAGAATTTTTTTTGAACTTTGACACTATTTAACTTTGTAAATTATGAATTTGTATGTTTTTTATGTTTAATTGTGTTTATCAAGACGTATTTTAAAATATGTAGCTATTATTGATTGTGATGTACTGGTATATTGAACCAATTTTAAAATATTTTGTATATTGAATTTTAATGCAGGTGGGCAGCAGAAATTGTAGGTTTCTACTGTCAAAAAAATTGCAGAAAAGTGACGGACGGGGTCGCTAAGCCATCGCTTTTCTGTTTTTTTTTTAAATTGCAAAAAAGCGACGGACTGAGTCTCCTTGTCCGTCGTTTTTTCTTAAAAAAAAATTTAAAAAATATTAATTTTCTTAAAATTTGCGATGCAGACCGTCGCGAAATATATATAAAAAATAAAATGTAAAAAAGCGATGGCTGTTCATCGCTTTTTCTAATTTTTTTGGGCGACGAACATTATGGTTTTTTGGCGACGCTGTCCAAAAGCTACGAGGAAAAAAGCGGCAGAACTGTCTGCGTCGGTTTTACGTTGTTTTTTGCCAAAAAAGCGACGCAGTCCATCGCTTTTTTGTGTCGCTTTTTCACAGTTTTTTAGTAGTGGCAGTTGATTTGAAATAGATAGATTGAAGTAGAAAGAGAAGACTATAAAACTAAAATAAATATGGACTCGAGTCAGCCTCTTAAAGAAGATGAGAGATAAGATGATTAAGTACTGGAGTAGTAAAGTCTTGGGTATTGTGAGTCATGGATTCTTTCTGTATGTGATTGAATTCCTATAAAAGGCATATAAGATCTTGAAGGTAAGCCTTTATGCTCACGGATCACACGAACCAGTTTGCCGTATGAATTGTGTATTAGGTTGATGTGATATTAACTCGGGTCTTGTCCACCATGTGCAAAGTGGGAGATGTAAGATTTTGGGGATAATGGGTCGCACATGTGGACTGACCTGATCCAATCTTACCCCGATTCGAGTATTTGGTTTATTTATGGTGATACAGTTAACTGTCCAACCTTATCCTAAAGGATAAAGATGAATAATTGTTATTCTTTCAAGGGGCAGTTGTAACTGCCGAACCACTTCCTTTTTTAATGGGAAGGTGGTTGACTCGTAGTTGGAGAGAGGAAGAATAAAAGGAGGAAAAGAAAGTCGAGAGAAACTGAAACTGCAGAGAAAAAGTATAGAAATTATCTTTGAATTTTATTTGACTTCTAAAAAATAAGATTGAATTGAAAAGAACCAGTGAAGGATTTTGAATCCTAAATCCATCAAAAATATACAAGAGCGTTTGGTTTGTGAACCCACATCCGTATTTCTAAATAAACGGATCGTGATCTTAGGCAACAAAATGTTGGTACTTGATAACTCTCGTGAAATCTTCTCAAAGGTACGACCCGTTGTTCTTTCCCTGTCTATTTTGTTAACAAAACTGTTCAAAAAATAGAAAATCCAAAAAGAGTCTCCAAAAATAGGTAAAAGCATATCCACTAACAAATTTGTCATTTATTAATTTTTAAATAATTTATTATTAGTCTAATATTTAATATAAAATTGATATATTGTATCCTAATTCTATTTGAAGTTTAAGAATTATATCAATTTTAAGGGATAAGAAGACTTCTTTAACATTTATAAACCCAGCTTTTCATAACTTTTCTTCAATTATTATATTATTATTATTTTTAATAATATTAATATTGATTATAATAAACACAGTAAAATTAAATGAAGAAGATTTTGTCAAATTTCTATTGATCAAGACACCATTTTCTTTAATTATTATACCATTATTTAAATGGTATTACATATTGAATATATAAACATAATAAAAGTTAAATTAAAAACTTTCATATTATAATTAAATTCTCAAATGTAGACTTTTTTTTTAAAAAAACTAAAATAGGCTTTTAGACAAAACGTGATCCTTCATATACAAAAAGAATAGATGGTTGTATGTGATTATGAATCTTCAACCCGATTTATAAGACACAAATTTTTGGATGGAAATCGTCATTTACTATTTCTCTCAATTTTTTAGAAATAGGAAAAAAGTTTTTTTTTTCTTTTTTGTAAAAAAGAAAGGTCCCCAAAAAGGTTTGAAATATAGGCCAAAAAAAAGTTGACCGAAAACGTTAAAAAAGGTCCCCAAAAAAGTAAAATAGAGAAAGAAAAAATCCAAAAAGTCCCCCCGCCCTCACCCCACGCCACCCAAAAAAAGAGGCAAATGGATATTTTCCACTAACAAATTTCTCAAACATTATCATCTTGATCTTCTAATTTAAATTTATTTATATTTAGAATTTAAGGACTATTTTATATAAATAACTGACTAGATTGCAAATGAAAGAAAAAATATTCTTACTATTTTTTAAATATTTATAATTTAAAAATTAATTAAAATTTAGATTATCAAATATTTTGTTAATAAAACTAGTAATATAAAAAAATTTAAAACGAAAAGAGTAATTAAAATTACTTTGGAAATACTAAACTACTCTTTTTATATTTAGGAATCTTTTTACACTTAAATTTTAATCAATTAGTTATTTAACTCCTGACTATTTAACTCTAAATCATTACTTTATTTATTCATAAACTATTAACAAATCTATACTATAACTATATAATTGCTTTTCTCATCTTTGCTCTACATAATAGATTAAACTATTTATCAAATTAATCTTATTGATTTAATATTGTATATGAATATTGTATTTATTTTAAAGATAAGTACTATTTATATATAATTTTTAAATTAACACGACACATACATGCAAAACACGTACATTGAACTAGTTATATTATATGGATTTAATTATGTTATATGGATACTTTATCGAAAAATCCAAAATTCCGAGAAATCCAAAAAAACTCAAGTTTAGTTAGTTTAATTTAATATATAGATCTAAAAATTCAACACAAATAATTTTTTAATTGTTAAAAAATTCAAGTCAATCCAATCCATATTGGCCCCTAGACTTAGAAAGAAGCAACATTTTAAGAGGCAATATTACCTTAATGTGTCACCAAGAATTATTTATCATGATGCCAACTTTTATTAACAAAAATGTACATCTATGAAAGAAATTTTAAAAAAGCATATATATATATATAAAGCAAACTTGTGTAATCAAATCGATATACTAAATGTAAAATAGGTGCAATAAATTCTGGTGTGTCCACATTGAGTTTTTTTATTGGGAAGTGCCAAAAATAATTTCATTAGCAAAAGGAACCGACGGCTCATTATAGGATACAATTGAATTTGTTCATTTTTTTTCTCTTTCTTCATTTAATGCATGTAATAATTATTGAAATAAAGTTGAATTTTCTATTTTTGTACAATGTATAATAGCCAATGCCCCACAAAAATCTTTGAGTACAAATTGAAAATGCAGCAAAATAACACCTCTTTGTTATATGTAATTCATTTATTGCTTATCATGAATGTGAATATTCATTGGAAGCTTCTTTAAAGAAGGAAAAGAAAGTATCAAATAGAAAAATATATTCGTTGAGCTTGGGTTTGATCGAATTTGATTATGGATTGTGTCTCCATTTTAATCCAACATGATGGAAAATGGGATGCAACATGTTTATTTTTCTTCTTTTTAAAAAAAGAAAGGCCTTTATTTGTCCTTCAACGTAACGCCCTGGGATGGTACCCTAGACGTGACTGGCATACGGAGGCTATTACTAGCCCCCAAGCAGACTACCTAGTCTTATTTGCCTTCATTAAGTCAATTCAATAGCGGAAGAAAAATAGAGTAATAGTACTAATAATCTATTGTGGGCTCAAACTATCCACTTGATCTATCATGAATAGAATATAATAATAAAACACAGTCTCATTATAAAGAAGAGAAAGGAAAGAGCCCTCAGTATCTACCATCAACATCTATGTCTATGAAGCCTCTATACTACTGTCTGAGACGGTACCATGACAGGCCATGACTACCAAAAATCAAGAAAAAGTCTATTCAAGCTTAAAAAAAAAAAGAAAACATCCTCCAAATACAGGGGAGGACTCACCACTATTTGGAATCCAGAAAACTCTGAACCTCAATGATTGGGCTGCTGAAGTCCTCTGTCTACAGAATTTGCATCATAAAATGATGCAGTGCCAAAAGAGCATTAGTACGTGGAATGTACTGTATGTAGAATGGGCTAAAGTAAATAGAACAATATAGCAGTAACTCATCAATCACTCTTCCTCACCTCAGAGTAAAGGACAAGACTCTATCACCTCACTATCCATCAAACATAAAATAATCACATCACATCAGAGTTCTATCACCATGAAATCAATCTGGGAGTTTCTATAATCAACAACCACTACCTATGAGCCAGTAGTGATACAACGAAGAGATGTCGTTGCCACATCCGTCCAGTACCTTCCCGGGGTAAGGGATGAGTCTATCGGAGATCCTAAAGAAGTTTGTCAAGTCCTCTGCGGGAAAAGGAAACATCTATTTTCATGGTCCAATCCTCTCCTACTCTGACGACGTAGTTAATGAGTACGAGTGGGAGTTACTCTTACCCATTTCAGTGTTAATACTCCTCCCAGTACTCAATATGCTCATAAGTCTATCAACCCATCAAGAACTTCCATCACTCAACCCCCTACGGGCAAGAACACTCACCTCAACTCATCATCTATCAACTCAATAGGCAACACTATCCTTTCAAGTTAGGAATGAATACTCCTTCAACTCTATCAACACTATTTCCAGCTGTTACATTCATCCATACACTCATCTCAGGACTCAGACCCAGTCAAACATCACATTTAGACAATCAAGGCTCTAGACATCCTCCTGAGTTGAGAGAATCTATAAGGGGTCAAATCATAATCTCAAAATGATGCTTGTATATAGTAAATTTGAAACATAATGATCATCAGTCTAAGATATGAAATATAATTTAAAGATAGCATTCAAGAAGTAAAGATAATATTCAAGAAATACAGATAATATTCAAGAAATTCTCAAGTAATCACTATTCAAGATTCTAAAGTATTAATTTACATCCTAACTTTACATTGGGGAACATGTAAGAACAATTCCATGCTTTTGGGTAGCCTTTACATACCTGGGATGAAGGATTTTCAAGTCTTCTCCAAAGAATTGAAGCTTCATAGGAAATCCTCACCTCTCTTGTTCTTCTCCTCTCTCAGAACTTTCATAAGAAACTTAGAAAAATAAAGGTTTGAAACCCTTTCATATGAAATAATCTTTACAATATGTTTCGGGGGTATTAAAATATATTAGGAAGGAAAAAATCGCCCTTCCTGAATTAAAAGGAAAAAATAATTTTCTGGGACACAGGTGCGCATCGCAGAGGGGACGCGCACTAGTGTTTTTGGTGAATTTTTCATAAAAACCAATTCCCGTCAAAAAATAACAATTTTTAAAAACTACAAGTATAACTCCATGCCCTTGGCGCGTCGAGGAGGGGGCGCAGAGAAGCTACTATTTTTGCAATTCAAGTGAAATTTCGTAATTCAACCTTTTATTTTAAATTGGATCGAGACCATTTTCTGACTTGATTTTCCGCATTGATCACAAATGAAGTCTCGGGTCTTCCGTCATATATTTGGAACACATGATGTAATTTCATGGCGTTTTAGTAATTTTACAAGGTGTTACATCATCTCCCCCTTGGAATCATTCATCCTCGAATGATGAGTAAAGGTCGGATGGGAATACAAATAACCCTAGAGCTCATCTCATTTCTCACTCGGGAACACTCAAACTCTCACTATCCATTGTTTACCTATCTCTGTGTTAGACTCGGGAATGTAATAAAGCAAGACATCAGCTTAATGAAAAGAAACATTCAAGAATGTTAAGGATAAGAATATTTACCTTCAACATCATCCTCACCTGGCACGAATATATGCGAGTATTTGAGTTTCATCGCTTCCTCAACTTCCCACGTAGCTTCCTCAACAAAACTGATTCCTCCATAAGACTTTAACGGAGGCTATCTCTTTATTCCTCAACTTACGAACTTGTCGGTCAAGGATCTAGACTGAAATTTCCTCGTATGATAAGCTATCCTTCGCACCCATACTCTCCACAGGAATCACTAAGGATGGATCTCCCAAACACTTTTTGAGCATAGACACATGAAACACCGGATGAACTCTATCTAGCTTAGAAGGCTAGTTTAACTAGTAAGTAACTTTTCTAATCCTTCTGGCAATCTGGTATGGCTCGATACAACAGGGACTCAGTTTCCCCTTCTTATCAAATCTCATGACACCCTTCATAGTTGACACTTTCAAGTACACCCAATCATCTACCTCAAACTCCAAGTCTCTTCTTCTCATGTTCGTATATGACTTTTGACGACTCTAGGCTGTCTTCAACCTTTCCCTGATGGCTTTCACCTTTTCCATAGACTGGTGTACAAGATCAGGCCCAATCAACTCAACTTCACCTACCTCAAACCAGCCAATTGGTAATGTACACCTCCTCCCGTATAATGGTTCATACGGGGCCATCTGAATGCTGGCATGATAGCTATTATTGTATGCTAACTCAATCAATGGTAGGTGATCATCCCAATTTACTTTGAAGTCGATAACACATGCTCTTAACATATCCTCCAAACTTTGAATAGTACGCTCTGCCTGCCCGTCGGTCTAAGGGTGAAAAGTGGTTCTCAGACTCACCTTCGTACCCAATCCCTTCTAGAAAGATTTGCAAAATTGAGAGATGAATTGAGCTCCTCTGTCCTAGATGATAGATAAGGGAACCCTATGAGACCTCACAATCTCACAAATGTATAGTTGGGCATATTCCTCAGCTGTGTAAGTTGCCTTAATTGCCAAGAAGTGGGTTGATTTAGTCGTTCGGTCAACAATCATCCATATCGAATAATGCTGCTTTCTGGATCTTGGTAAGCCAGTAATAAAATCTATGTTGATCACCTCCCACTTCCACTCTGGAATTTCAAAGTTCTGATCCAATCCACACAGTTTATGATGTTC
>JAOTQR010000092.1:7268809-7298200 GCA_025774065.1 Solanum ossicruentum
CTTAGTTGGTTTTGGGTCCAAATGGCCAAGTGGTTTGTAGTGTACTTAGGACGTTTTTAAAATTCTTCTTGGATTGAAAATATGGTCCATTTATGATACTAAAACATGGGCCAAGGTTACACCTTTAACACGGAATTTATCCATAATCGAACTTGAACAAATTCGATGTCGAGCCTCGTCTCTGTTTAGCTATCAATTTTAAGCCAAGAAAGTAGATGATTTACCTACTAAATTATTAAG
The DNA here is from genome assembly GCA_025774065.1 of Solanum ossicruentum. Taxonomy (NCBI): domain Eukaryota; kingdom Viridiplantae; phylum Streptophyta; class Magnoliopsida; order Solanales; family Solanaceae; genus Solanum; species Solanum ossicruentum. Next base: position 7,269,050 of record JAOTQR010000092.1, read on the forward strand.
TCATACAATAAACTCAATTATTTACTTAGTTTAGGGTTGATATAATCTCAATTTAGCACCAACACATATATACCCTCGACCCTCTGAAGCATTTAGACTCATATATCGCCCATTCACACGAGATTCAAGCACTTTCAAGAATTGACGCTAATTTGACCAAACCATAACATGATTTATTTACATAGCATTCGTGCAAGTAAAATGTGGGGTGTTACAGATTATAAATTATGTTGGGGTTTTATAAAATGTTGATTGAAAACACATGTCTACCTATTTCAAGCTTATACTATGAGATGGTTTGTCTATTGGGACTATGCATGTTTTGAGATACGAAACTATGATATATTATGAGATTTGAGGATAGATTTCAAGGTGTCTTACATGAGGGTTTTACTATGTGTTGGTGGATTGATTTACATTAAGTTTTCTCACATTATTTCACTCTTGAATTGCATGATTTTGAACTAGCATTGCACACCCACCAAGTGTTCGATAAAATATCTTGACAAAAATTCTTGAGCTACTGATGATCTATTGCATGAGTTATGAATTAAGTGACTATATGATGATTAAGGGCTTGTATGTATGTATTGAATTCATGAAAGTATCTACAGTGTTGCAAGTTGACCATACCTTATTGGGGTGTGGCTTGTCCAACCACCTTGTTGAGGGTGTGTCAAGCCTCAACCACCTTGTTGAGGCATGACATGCCTGTACTACCTTGTTGAGAGGTAAATACCTTAATCGCCTTGTTGGTGGGTGGCAAGCCCGTACTACCTTGTTGAGGGGTATGTACCTCAATCACCTTGTTGGGGGGTGGCAAGCCCGTACTACCATGCTGAGGGGTAGATACCTCAATCACCTTCCAAAGGGGTGACATGTATGATGCTCACGTTCTAATAAGAAAGCGGTCGTTGTCAGCAATTAACGTAACCAAAGGTTAGGGTCGAATCCATAGGGAATACAAGGCTTGACTATGAGAATTCACTATCAATCATTTCAAGTATCCATAACTAAAATATCTAAATTGGGGGGGGTTGTGATTCAAGAACAAAGTAAAATAAACACTAAACTATAATGCGGGAAAACAATCAATTTTGGGGACAATTTGGGAATTGTGTTCACCATGGTTCGTTGACTCAATTACCCTAGGTAACATAAGCACAGTTGGAGATTCGCATGCAGGACGGTAACTTAGGTTCTTCCAGCCCTCTTGTTAAGGTGAAGGTCGAATTTCACCATGGCGCTTGGTCGGCTACCTTGGTGCGCCAACTAACCGTTACCTATTGTCCTAGCAACCTCCCCTTGGTAAGGTTTGGTTGATTAGACGAGAATACATTAATCGAATCATGTCATGTACTTCCCTTTTCCTGTTCGTCACTACCTTTGTCAGGATCGTGATAGTAGGTGGGGTATGGTGTTGGCCACCACCAAACAACAATCATAATGAAGTGAAATAGACAATACATGCAAAACCTCAATCATAGAAATGCAATAAACCTAGGTCATCTCAAGTCAACTACCCATGGTTTCCACAACTCCAAGTTGTGGGTGCTTAGCTACTCATGGCTAAGGCAAAATCAACAAGAATCCAAGACAAGACATAGTTGAGGATTTTACCCAAGCAATCAAGAATGAAGACACTACCAATTGCAAAACAAAAGCTTGATAGATTAACAATGAGTATAAAGCCCCAAAAATGGGTTTTCCAAGGGAAAATGATAAACTAAGCTAAAACCCTAAATATTCTTAAGAGAATATTCAAAGTTCTTTCAATGTCCACTTTTCAATTTCTGTGTCTCTCCTAATAAAACCTAACTTAAAGTATTTATAGCAGTTATAAATTTAACCTTAAAAATTACACAAAAAAGACAGTTGGCAGCTATTACGCCTCACAGGCACGACTTGTGGGGTGCCCTACGAATCATAATTGGGGTCTCGTATCAGGTTCTTGGCATCTTGTACTCAACTGGTATGATCCACTGGTATGAGTCATTATTTGGGCTGCGACTCGCATGCTCCTCTCGTAGTTTAGGCCTTTAGTTTTTTGGTCTAAAGTTTTGCTCTGTGATTCCTGCTACGAGTCCACCTATATGAGTCATAGTGAGACTTACAACTCGTAGTATGGACTCATAGGGTTGAACTCCACTTAGCATATTCCTGACTTTTGGTCTCTGTTTCTTGCTACGATAACACCCTACGACTCATAGCTTGGGCTATGACTCGTAGATGAGCTCGTATGTCCTATGCTTCAGCAAAATCTATAATTTTTCTCCAAAATCATGCCAACCTAACTTTTCTGCAAGAACAACATAAGAACCATGAAAGGTCGCATTAAGAATTCACAAAATCCCTTGTTTTATGCATCAAATGTGTTGTATTTCGATAGCATATCAACACCCTCAACTTAGGATTGTTGCTTGTCCTCAAGAGACGACTCAATCTACACAGACAATAAGAAATACACATCAACAATACCAATGGCATATACATCATTCATTCTAATCCAGGTACCCAACTATCATTTTCAAAACTAGATGCAGAGCTACCAAGCACAACAAAAACATGATGATGAACCTGACAACCCAACTATGATAAGCTAAGGAGCATAAACCATCCACAATCACTAGTATAGCCATATGCTAATCAAGGAGTGCAATGCCCTCACAGAAAAGAAGTCCCTCTTACTCACTCAAAAAGTATTTAGAATTCAGGGACTGCAGAAATATTCTCACTCTCACAAATGAAATTCATGAAAAATGACTAACACCATAGGCTTGTCTCTATACTCATCTTCTAGCATGGTGAAAGAGTGGATTTGGATCACTTTAGGACTTAAGGGCTTGTAACATAGGTTCAGGGGGCTTTGGGGCATTCTAGGCAAGTGGTGACTAAAAGCTATCCTTGAACCATATTTACCAACACTTTTTCCTTCATAACCCAACCATTTTCACTAAATCTACCCTTATTCTCCTGTTTCAAGCTTTTCCCAAGTACTTTCTTTCTCTTTTCAGCTGTGTCTTATTTCAAAACTCCCATTTTTGTTGGCTCTTTTTTCTCAATTCAAGGCACTTTTAATCTCTTTTTCCTCCTCGAGCTCATGATTTCTCATTTTCTTTATTTATTTCCCAACTAACTACCTCATTGTTATTACTTTACCATAATAAGGGTCACTCTCAACTTAGGCTTTTAGCCTGAGGTGAAGTATACAATGTCTATTCCCCAAACCTGGGCCACTATTTGTAGCCACCCTTAACTTAGGATTTTAGGCTCAATCAAGGTTCACATGTTCTAGGATAGACTAGGGCCAATATCAAGGTATTTCATCAAACAAGGTTAAGTTAGTAAAGTGTCGAGAAAGAATGAGTACATGATAAGCTCAAAAAATTTGGAACAAGGGATTCACTCACTTACTTGGTAGGTCATTTAGGCTAAAAGTATCTTCACTCAAAGAACAAAGGCCTAAGATCCTTTCCAAATCAATCATATCACCAAACCAATTTTAAAGTAACAAGGCAAGTTCTGGGTCCATACAAGATGCATGAATGCAACAAAACAAGCTCACAACACATATGACATTTCACCCACAATCAGGTATAAACTCACAGGTCATGCTTCAAGCCTTAGCTTACCTTCACATTATTAGAAAAAACATTGCCAGATGCTCAAAATACATGAATGCCTCAATACCCACAATTTCAAAAATTTTGAGGGTACCCAAATTTTCAAATCATTCAAAAAGCATTTAAAGACTATGTATATGCTAACAAATAACACTACTATGAATTTACACATTATCTACACTACCTAAACATGCCGATTCAACAGAAAATTAAACATCCATAGGGAAAAACAAACACGACAAGAAAACTTTAGGATTAAAAATAGGGGAAGTTATGGATTTGAGGCTATTCAGACTTCACCTTAATCTTTAACTTCCCAGACCCCACCAAACAGAATACTTTGTCCTCAAAGTAAAGACAAGAATGAAAAACCAAACACGATAATATAACTATATAGCTATAATACACACACACACACACACACACAAACACACACACACACATGCACTACACATACATTAAAGCCAAAAACTAACATCCAAAATATAAGTAAAAGAAATCCAAAAACCAATATAATAAAAAGATTGTCTAACAACAGGACAGAGTATCCATAATAACAAAATAAGATATGGGGTCAAAATGAGTCAAACATAATGGTGCATCAACCACCAGTCTCTAGCTGGTCAGCAAGGTCCTAGATCATGACCTCCTCCTCAGCAATCTGCATCATAGCTGTACGTGAGCTACCCTCTCCATGTGAAAACTGCTGCTCCCTATCTCTCTGTATGGCCGCTAATAGGATCGACTCCTGCACGAACTCCTCGGGCACGGGTCCTCCACAGGGGATGTCGGGTCATTAGGTCTAGGCCTCTTCTGGCTCAACTCTGGGTCATTTGTCTCGAGGGGCCTCTTCCCAAGGGCATATGGGCAGTCAACTAACCAATCAAATACCTCATCACCCACCGGTGCCACCTCTAGGACTGCAACAGGGGCTGCTAACATAGCCAACTCCTGTGTCACTGCGCTCGTGTCAGTAGGCCGAGCACCCTAAAGACTCCTCAAATACATTGGGCATCCACCACTCTAACCCTCTCATCAACCAATGCACGGGTGAATGCCTTCACACTCTCCTCTGAGTCTCGTATGGTCTGGTTGACCCAAGGTCTGACCTGTGCTACTAAAGCCTATAGCATGGACTCCACCGTAGCCACCCTGCATAATAGTGCTTGAAAAGCAACAGGAGAGATAATAGAATCAACCTATAATGTAGATGCTGTTGGTGCTGGCATACTGGAGGATAGTGTGGACTCGATGTCAACAGTTGGCGTGGGCTCTGCAACAGTTGGAGTAGTGCCAGTAGCAGTTGGAGGTGAACCCTGAGTCTGAGGCTCTACCAGAAATGACTGAAATAGGAGGAGCTGCTTGTGGCAAGGTCACCGGGTTTTTGTTAGCTTTATCAGGCTATCCATGGTGCATGTAGCCTTTATGTGCTGGTCCCGAGGGTTCAATAGGAATACCCGGTGCATTACACAAATGATGAATCAAAACAGAAAATGACAGTGAGGTGTTCGTCCGGACGGCTGACTCATGGATCTGTTCTGAGATGATCCAGGCCCAGTCTATAGCATAACCAGCTAGGATGCTGGCTAACAACATCGCTTGCTCTAGGGTAATCACATTAACCATGAAAGTAGGCTTGATACGCCAATGGATAATGGACCACCAAAACTTGGCCTGGAAGGAGAGGTGGCCTTTTACTATCTGATCTACTTGGTTTGTGACCCACATTGGCTCAACATTCGCCTCATAAATCTGGCTGACAATCACTATAGAAGCTCTGTCCTGGCCCTGATGTCCTTCCCAATCACCGCTCTCCTCATCTTACCAATACGCCCATCATACTCTGAGGTAGACTGAGGTACTCTATAAGTGGGCCTAAATTGGACTCATCGGATCATCTCCTCCATGATGTCAACCCTTCGACCTCAGATTGATACCGCCAATAACCTCGACTGCTCAATCAGCTTCTTGTTCTTCGGTAACCCTCGACGGAGTGTAGCAAGTACATCACACAAAACTCACAAACTAGGTAAGGGGCATACTTTCCCATCTACTGTGTGGTCCATCGCAGCTCGTGCTCATCTATCTCCATATCCAAACATGGCAACCTATCTAATACCGAGTCGTTCAACCTAGATTCCCCATGAAATTGTCGCACTAGTTTGCCCTGTCCCTTGGGCTCTAAACCCTAGTCATAGATCTCTTTCATTCCTGTAATGCATCATCTGGGGTCGATTGGTGGCTGTGATTGTACTTACTCTTGCTGAGCTTGTGACCCCTCCTTAGAATCTGTCTCGATGTGTGTGGAGGTCATCTATGGTGAGCTAGTCTTGAACCCATCACTGCTACCCTCCTCCTCAGACTGGGAGGGGCTCTCAACTTCTATCGGAGCCATAGCAGAGTAGCCCCGATTTTGAGGCACATTAGCCTCAGGGTCTATCCTGACTCCGTGGACTTCCACAAAGCCTTTCGATTACTCAGTCTCGAAGGATTCGTCAACCAACCTCCGTTGGAATGTTTGGATTGTACATTTATCCTTTGGAGGCATTGTATCTGCAAACCAACCATACAACTTATATGAGCATCAAGATGTTTGGTCCAACAAATCACATAACAAAGAATAAGAAATAATAAACAATTAAAGTCTAGAAAATCACTGATACAATTACAAGTCTGCAGATACGAGTGTAGTTACGACTCATAGGGTGTCCTATGAGTGCAGTTACGACTCATAGTATCAAGATTTCTTACAAAAATACAGTCTGAACTCATATACAAGGGGCAGTTACGACTTGTAGGGAAGCCTACGAGTCGTAGTTTGGCCTTATACCTATTTCAAGAGACATTTTTAAGAACTCGGCTAGGATTATGAGACCCTCACTATGAGTCGTAACGTGTACTACAAGTCGTATATGGGTCTCGTATGAGAAACATGAAGAAACCACAGGTGATTGATGCTTGCTATGAGGGACTACTATGACTCGCAAGGGAGCCTACGAGTCGTAGGAGGGCCTCGTAGCTGTAAATAGAAGACACTAGTAGTGCCGAACACTTTCCCACAAAAGCAAAAACAAGACAAACAAACTTAGGAGTTGTCAACTAAAAGAGTAATACAATATATTTGACACATAAATAGTTCCAAAATGACTTTAGAAAGTTAAAGCGACCATTATCCCAAAGAATCGAAGTCAGTTCCTCATTATGCCGGTCAAAACCAAGGAAATTTCATATCCAAACTCACACTTTTTATCAACAAAACATTCCATTGAAATGCAAGAGCAATTAAAACAGTTTCAATCAAGTCCAACAATCTATGGCATGTAAAGCACTCCCACACCTCCTAAATTCCAATTCCGAAGACAATTCACAATGGTCAGGCAACAATTAAACACTACATTCTATGGACCAATAATTTTCACATTTACAACCACCCACTCAATAATTTTGAACAAGGCTTGATTCAAAGCATAATATTTCAGAGCATACAAACCCTAGGTTTCATGTCTAGGTCTACACATCACCACATAGGCATGAGTATTCATGGTTAAAGCAAGTATACGATCATACCAAGGATGAACTCGCCACAATAGTGCATTAAATTTAACCACGAAGCTTACCAATTGATGGAAGAATTTAACCAAAGCAAAGGAGATCGAAAACCATGCCAAAACCCTTGAAAATAGTAACCTCACCGGAATTCTTGCCGAAAAAAGACATTGGTAGTGGGATTTTGATCAGAAAAGTAAATGAGGGAGAAGGATTGGGAATTTCCATCGACCTTAGGGTTTCTAGAAATGAAAATAGGATCAAATTTTATTTTGAACTCCTTTTATAATCAAACCGGGTCACTTTTAAAAAGTTTCAGATCGAGGCTACGACACCCTGATTACGAGTCATAGGGTGTCTTAAGACTCTTAAGTCCCAATCTCATACCAGACCCAATACTTGTAAAATTTAACATATTTCGCACTATGAACCCCACTTACGACTCATAGAAGACCCTACGAATCATAAGGTTGGCTCGTAGTGTGTGTGCCAACTTCTGATACTCACTGTTTACCTCTACGAGGTATGACTAGTGGTGACTACGACTCGTAAGCTTGCTCATAGAAGCTTCTCCAAGTGCCATTTTCTCACACCTTCAGTTTTTTCAATGTCCACCTACAAACCAAGTCTCAAAAACACAACAATCTTCAAAATATTACAATTGTATCAATGTCTTCCAACTTAAAATAAACAAACACCATACTACCTAAAATCTCAACAACCAAACACACTTAAAACAGACAAACAATTATAAAAATGCTTGGGTTGCCTCCAAAGAAGCGCTTTGTTTAACATCATGGTTCGACTAAGTCATCCTCCATTATCAGCAATTATCAAGGGACCAAACCTCACTCTTCAATTCATCCGGGTGTTTCATTGATTGGCAGATGTCGAACATTACCTCCACATCATTGACCCTAAATCAAAGTTGACCTGAATCCATATCCACAAGAGCTCTCCTAGTTTCCAGAAATGGTCTTCCCAAAATAATAGGCACCTTGAAATAAACCTCACAATCAAGGATCACAAAATCCGCAAGAAAGATGAATTTATCAATTTTAACAAGCATGTCAAGAACGGCTTTTTGATGGTTCGATCCGCCATGAGCTATCACATTCTCATTAGGGTAGGAGTTGCTAAGACCAAGATTTTTGAATACAGCAAGAGGTATTAGATTGATGGTCGCTCCTAAGTCACACAATGCTCTTGCAAACTCAACATCACCAATGGTGTAAGGGATGGTGAATACACCGAGGTCCTCCCATTTTTTAACAATGCATTTGGTCATGATCGCACTACATTGTTGAAGCTCCTGTGAGAACTCTTGGCTCAAAGTGCATTTCTTTGACAACAATCCTTTATATACTTGGCGTACCCGGACATCTTCTCCAAAGCTTCTAGAAGGAGAGTGTTGATGGATAGTTACTTCAACACGGAGAAGAAGTGTTCGGATTTACCCTCCTCTTCCTTTTACTTAAGCTTTTGAGGGAAAGGAGGAGGGGTTTTTGGAATTGACTTCAATTTTTCGTGCTCCCTTACCTCTTCATGTTGCATCCCAACAATCATCGGACCTTCTCCCTCAACCACAACTTCACCACCAAGACCCTTCTCATCAACTTCATCCACAGTCACTGACATAGGGGGATCTATGGTGCTTTTGCCACTCTGAGTCATGACTGCATGCAATGCCCTTCATTTTAAGAATTTTGAACCATATTGCTTGGTAAGGTTCCCTGTTGGCATTGGTTCAATTGCAAAGAATCTTGCCGAAATTGTTATTCTAGTTTCTTATTCGCCACCGAGTGAGACTCTATTTTTTTTGTTAATACTTGACATATCTACTTTCATTCCCTTTAAAGTCTCATTTTGGTGGTTGGCCCTCTTCAACAGCTTGTCAAATATCTCTTCGATCCTAAAGTTACTTGACCAGGCATTACGGTTGTGAGGTGGCATAAGGACCATTCCTGTAACCATGTCTTCTACCCCATTCGGCTTCTAGAACCTTCTCTCTTTCATAATAACCACCTCGGTTATCTCTATAAGCACCATCACGGTTATAGTTCCGACCTTGATTCTCGGAACCTTGCCTCCAATGGTCCGAGATAGACCCTTGGGGGTTATTCCGGAAACCCACTGCTTGATTACTCACTAAACAAGCATCTTCATCAAAGAATGGATCTTCATAGATGGGAGCCTTAGGAGGTTGGTGAGTGATCGCTTTGACACTAGCTTGGTTTTGCTTCAAGACCAAGTCCATACTTATGCGAAGTTGAGCAAGTTGCTCCATGATCTCTTCGTTGACTTTTGATTGCTCATTGTTGATGTTGACTGCACAAGAAGTCTTCACTGCACCTCGCTCTCGTTGACCCCATGCTCGATTGGTTTTAAGCACTTGCTCTATCCTTGCGGCTATCAATGCAAAAGGTTGGTTAGGAAACATGCCTCCCATGATTATTTCAGCTTAAGCTTGACTATTCTCATCAAGTGCCCGATAGAAAATCTCAACCAAGGCATCATCAACAATCTTGTGATCGGGGACCATCCTCAAGCATTTGGTAAATCTCTCCCATGTTGTGCTAGTAGAGTCACCCGGCAATTGCTCAAAGTTATTTATTTGATCTTTGAGCTTTAACTTCATAGATATTGAGATATATATCTTTCAAGGAATACTCTCTGAAGCTCTGCCTAACTTGTTATAGTACCCGGAGGAAGCTCAAACAACCACACAGCTGCATTCTCAGTCAGTGACAATGGGAACACTCTTAAACCGATGACATCAAGAGAAAGATTTTGTGTCCCCATGACACTCTTACAAACAAACACCGCATTACGGAGATGAGGTGGGGGTCCTCTAAGGGTAGCCCTATAATAATCCACGATTTTGGAGTATTTGAAGTAATCTACTCGACACCGAGAACTTAGCATCTGCAGTAATGAAGGCAACGTTATAACACTAGTAACATCCATGGCCATAGGTTTCACACTATATTGGTTCCATCCATAAGCATTTTCGTTGAAATTCCTAAGTTGTGGCCTATTATCCCTTGGTAGTAGATTCTTCTTTCTTCCCATATCATCATTCATATTCATATCCTCCTCAACCGTGATATCCTCATCCACTTGAGCCATTTTTCTAAAGAGTCGATGTATCTCCAAGTTGATCGGAGCTAAGGGATTGCCTTGGCACCTTGTGTTGGGCATACAACCTACCACCCTGAAATGAAAGTCAAAAAAAAAGTAAAATAAAGAAAGTTTAAAAATTAACACTAGAACTAATTAATAGTGAAATCAAGTCAAAACCTAGTTGTATTCCCCGACAACGGCACCATAATTTATGGTGTTCACACTCCAATAAGAAAGCGGTCGCTGTCAGCAATTAATCTAACCAAAGGTTAGGGTTGAATCCACAGGGAATACGAGGCTTGATTACGAGAATTCACTATCAATTATTTCAAGTATCCATAACTAAAATCTCTACATAGGGTGGGGGGTTTGTGATTCAAGAACAAAGTAAAATAAACGCTAAACTATAATGAGGGAAAATAATCAATTTTGGGGACAACTTGGGAATTGTGTTCCCCATGGTTCGTTGACTCAATTACCCTAGGTAACATAAGCACAATTGGAGGTTCACACGTAGGACAGTAATTTAGGTTCTTCCAGCCCTTTTGTGAAGGTGAAGGTCGAATTTCACCATGGCACTTAGTCGACTACCATGGTGTGCCAACTAACCGCTACCTATTATCCCAGTCAACCTCCCCTTGGTTAGATTTGGTTGATTAGATGAGAACACATCTATTGAATCCTGTCATCCACTTCTCTTTTCCTATTCATCACTACCTTGGTCGGGATTATGATAGTAGGCGGGATTTAGTGTTGGCCACCACCAAACAACAATCAAAATGCAGGGAAATAAACAATCCATGCAAAACCCCAATCATAGAAATGCAATAAACCTAGGTCATCTCAAGTTAACTACCCATGGTTTCCACAACCCCAAGTTGTGGGTGCTTAGCTACTCATGGCTAAGGCAAAACCAACAAGAATGCAAAGACACGACATAGTTGAGGATTTTACCCTAAGCAATCTAGAATGAAGACACCACCAATTGCAAGCCAAAAGCTTGATAGATTAACAATGAGTACAAAACAAGATTTGCAATCCCCCAAAAATGTTATCCAAGAAAAAATGATAAACTAAGTTAAAACCCTAAATATTCTTGAGAGAATATTCAAAGTTCCTTCAATGTTTACTTTTCAATCTGTGTGTCTCTCCTAATAAAACCTAACTTAAAGTATTTATATAGTTACAAATTTAACCCTAAAAATTACACAGAAAAGACAGCTGACAGCTATTACGCCTCACACGTACGATTCGTAGGGCGCCCTATGAGTCATAATCGGGGTCTCGTATCAGGTTATTGGCATCTTGTACTCAACTGGTACAACCCACTGGTATGAGTTACTATTTGCGCTACGAATTGTATGCCCCTCTCATAGTCTAGGCCTTTAGTTTTTTGGTCCACAGTTTTAGCTCTTTGATTCCTGCTATGAGTCCATATATATGAGTCATAGTGAGACTTACAACTCATAGGATGACCTCACAGTAACAACCTCCACTTAGCAGATTCCTTACTTTTGGTCTTTGTTTCTTGCTAGATAACACTCTATGACTCGTAGCTTGGGCTACGACTTCGTATGTGCTATGCTTCAGCAAAATCTGTAATTTTTCTCCAAAATAATGCCAACCTAATGTTTCTGCAAAAACAACACAAAAACACATAAAAATCATAAAAAATTTCATTAAGAACTCACAAAATCCCTTGTTTTAGGCATCAAATATGTTGTATTTCAACAACACATCAGCATACCTTGGATTCCAAGTGGTAGTTTTCTTGGTCTATGATTATGGTCTCTTCCTAGACATGTATTATGTTCTGTACAAGCATGTTTTAATTCAAGCATTGATCATACATGTCACATTGTGTTATACTTATCTGTTGCTTAGGATTATGCATTTTGACTATGTCGGCTATGTTTTGCTGCATCTCATCCTACATACTTAATACATTCAAACATACTAATGCATACTCTATGCCTACATGATGTTTCCATATAGGAATCGGATCTCCTCATGATCATCCTCCACGCGGCTAGTTTTTGACATCTTGAAGATAAGCTTGTGGTGAGTCGTCAAGTTCGGGGACACTAGCTATGCTACTTTTGCCTTTGCTATTTCTTTATGTTAAACTCTTGATACTATGAAGGTGAGCCCGGAAAGTGTCGTGGCCCCCGCTCCAATCTATGGTTAGAGGTGTTGTTGGAACAAATGATGTACTTATTCTTTGAGTTTTGACTCTTTTATGTTTTATGTTATTAAAGACTTTCTTTAGTCTTATTTTCCCTAATTTATCTTCTTGTTGTTGTTTACTTGCTTCCGCGACCAAGGATGTATAATCGATATGCTAAGAGGCTTGTTTTGGTCTCTTCGGGTTCCCATTCGCCGTGTCACGTCTACGTCCTAGCTTGGTGTTAATCATAAAAAATGGCTTTTTAAAGAAAAATTTGGTCTAAAACTTAACTAATTTAAGAGAAAACTAATTTTTTCAAAAAAAAAAAAAACAGAGTCGCCACTTAATTTTTTTAAAGAAATTAAGAAAACTTAAAATAATTTTACGCTCTAACAGAAAAAGTCCTAAAACTTCAGAGAAATGAGTAAGGGTTCTTATTACTATTTTAAGAAGGTATTAGCACTTAAATAGCCGCAAACACGCGGTTATCCAATGATTTAAAAATTATTTGACGAACTTTGAAATAAAAGAATAGTCAAAGACTTTAAGAAATTTTGATAAAAATTCACTTCGTAAATTTTTTTTAATTATTTTGAAATATTACATAGAATAATAATAATAACAACAACAATAATAAAGACCTAGATTAACATAAAATGATTTATCTGTGGGAATTTTAATTAAGTTCGACAATTAATAGAGTTAGAAGTTAAGCAAATTAGAATAAATAATTAAATAAATAAGGAAGAGAAAGGTTTTGGGTTCAAGTCTGGTTGTTGTACGCCTGGGCTAGAACTTAAGCCTGCAGCTTTTGTTTTTTAGGTCTTGCTCAAGGTGTTTTTTTAAAGCCCAAACCCCAATTTCAACTATTATCAAGACTTGGGCTCTGGCTCCATTTTTAATTCCTATATAATTTGCTGTATATTCACTGATATCATTGTATATGAGTGTATATAGCCTTGATCTGACCCTCAAAAATATGTATAAGGCTTCCTCCAACTATTAAGTAGCTTCCTAGACTGTGTAATAGCTTCCTCCCAACTCGTAAATGAATGAGTCAAAACTCAAGGATATGCAAAGACAAAGTCCAAATTGGACTCAAAGGAGGAAGTACATGTAAATAAAAAGGGTATAGATTAGAATCTACCAATAAAAGATATAATAATAGTAAAAGGAAAAAAGAACAAAGAAAACATATTTAAGAATCATGCCAGAAACAACTAAAAAACAACAACAAGAATTTCACATAAACTCCATATTGGACTGACATAAGACCATAGGCTATAGAAATAAAATCACAAGAGTACAGCTAGATCAACACATTTATAACTAAAACAAATGATGAACGGGAAATAGTTTACCTTTTTCGGCGCAGCGAACTTGGGATGACGAGTTAAAGAGGGAGCATTCAGCACCAAAGCGAAACCTCGCTTATGGGTTTCATAACTTCAAAATAAAAACATTTTGACCTTAGAGGCCTTTAACATGATTGAATTTTTCTTGGAAATTGGCTTACTGGAAGCGAAAATCTTAATGTATATTTTTTTTGTGATGAGGGACGACTCCTCCTAAAATTTTAATGTCTTCTTTTTTATCCGGAACCGCCCCCCTTTTACATGAGCAAAATGGAGATTTTATAGTAGAAAAAAAGGCTTAAAACTAGGGATTTAAATTTCAAAAATTAAACATTGGAGAGAGGCGTTGAGTAATTTCAAAAATGGTTGCTGGAATTGGAGCCGTTGGAGATTTTTTTTTTGGTATAACAGCTTTTGTTGTATTATTTTTAATGTTGGGGTTGTTGTTGAATGTAATTTCAAAATGAAGAAGAAGAAGAAAAAAGGTTCATGAGGTGTGTGTTGTTGTTTGGAAAAAGAAAGAGAAATGTTGATGGGTGGAAAGGAGAAAGAAAGAGAAAGGGTAAAGGAAAAAGTAAAAGGAAAAGGGGGGTGGAAAAGCAAAAGGGTAGGGGAAACGGGAGACATGCGAGGTCGAGAAAGCATGGAGTTAAATTTAAATACACGATGAATTAAATTAGATCAATTAATGAGCTTTCTGAAATGTCAAAGTGAACTAATTAATTTTAAATAATTTATAATTAAATCAAGATAATTAACCAGAAAATAAAATCTTTTTTTGTAGAATGATATTTGAATAAATATAACTCTAAAATAGCTTAAAATATATGTTTTTTTAAGATATATATGTCACATTGTTAAATTGAAGAAACTCGATAATTAATTTATAATGTGGAGGGGAAAATCAACACTTGAGTTGTGACAAACTTGGTATCAGAGCACTAGGTTGTTAATGGTCCTCAGAATCCAATACACCGTGCTGATTAGAGCCTTGTTCATGGTTATAAAGTGCACAACAACTATGGGCAAGAGCCTATAAGGCATCTTAGGAAATGTTTCCCTTCTTCATGATCTATGTCGTACTATAGAAGTTGATTTCTTTAACGGATGTTCTTTGCTATTCTAGATCATGCCTATTCCAAGAGAACGACTAAGGAGAGCTCGTTTACTCGAGGAGCAACTGGCCATTCCTGCTCCTCAATCTCCTTAAGATGTGGGATTGTCTTTTGAAGAGTTCTGAGATGTTATTACCATGTTGACTCAAGCTATGACTAACCAAATCAACCATGGGTCCCAAGCCTCTCATGCTCCTACTCCAACCTCTAGGGTGAGGGATTTTACTTGAATAAAACCTACCAGAGTTCCACGGGTCTAAGGTGGATGAGGATCCTCAAGAATTCATTGATGAGGTGTATAAAGTGTTGTCTATTATAGGGGTTAAATCGGAGGAGAAAGCAGAGTTGGCAACCTACCAACTCAAAGGGGTGGCTAAAATATGATTTACTCAATGGAAGATGGAGAAGGGAAATGGTGATGTTATCCCTTGGGAAGAGTTTAAAGTGGTATTTCTCAACCAGTTCTTCCCTCTTGAGCTATAAGTGGCCAAAATGATGGAATTTATGAATCTAAAGTAAGGGTCTATGAGTGAGCGAGTATTCCTTCAAGTTCAACCAACTCTCTAAGTATGCCCCACACTTGGTTTTCGAGCTGAGGTCTAGAATGAAAATATTTGTGATGCATATATCGGACTTGGTTAATAAGTAGTGTCGTGCCGCCATGTTGATAAATGATATGGATTTGTCCCGCCTCATGACTTATGCCAAATAATTAGAGAGGAAAAAGCTTAGAAAGAGGAGGAGTAGTGAGGCCAAAGTGGCCCGTTTTGAAGGTGGATTCCAAATTCAAAGGGTGGCTTGTTCCCTCAAGGCCACAAGCCTCCAAGCCAAGGATCTTCCAATGCTCCTAATAAGGGTTTGCTAATGACTACCTTAAATGCCAAAGATGTGGTAGAGGCCATAATGTCCCATGTTTGAGGAACACTAATGTTTGCTATAGTTGTGGTGAAGTGTGTCATAAGATGATTAATTGTACTCATAATCAAAACAAGGGTAGAGGTGGTCGTCAACAAGACCAAGGTGCAAATAGGTTCTATTTGCATCTTTTGTCACCAAAAAGCTTCAAAGCAAGGGAAGACAAGGGGAGAGGAGGCCAATAAGGGGGTTCTCCAAGGCAAAATAGGTTCTATGCTTTTCAAAGGAGACAAGGGGTAGATGAGGTACCACTCTTTCTTTTATTACTCCTTTTGTTACCAAAAAGCTTCATGTTATCCCCGAACTATTGTGTGAATCCTATGAAGTATCTACCTCCATAGTAAGTCTATTGTTGCTAAAAGTGTCTATAAAAATTATCCCGTATTCATTTTGCATAAAATCTTGCCTTGTGATTTTGTTGAGTTAGCTATGGTGGATTTCGATGTCATTCTTAGGATGGATTGGTTGCATACATACTATGCTTCTATTGATTGTAGAACCTGTATGGTCAAATTCTAATTCCTAAATGAACCCATCCCTGAGTAGGAAAGTTGTGATGTGGTGGTCAAGAGTAGATTCATTTCTTGCATTAAAGCCCAAAAGTTGATTTCCAAGGGATGTCTCTATCATCTTGTGAGGTTTAGGGATATTGAGTCCAAATTCTTTCCTATAGAGTTGGTTCCGGTGGTTAATGAGTTTTTTGATGTCTTTCCTAATGAGCTTCCCGGTGTTCCTCCCGAAAGGGAAATAGATTTTAGTATAGACCTTCTTTCCGATACTCAACCCATTTCTATTCCCCCTTTCCGTATGGCCCCGGAGCTGAAGGAGTTGAAAGAGCAATTGAGGGATTTGCTGGAAAATGATTTTATAAGGCCTAGAAAATCACCTTGGGGTGCACCGGTGTTATTTGTGAAAAAGAAGGATGGTTCTCTTAGAATGTGTATTGATTACCAACAACTTAATAAAGTCACCATCAAGAATAAGTACCTTCTACCAAGGATTGATAGCCTTTTTGATCAACTTCAAGGGGTTAGTCACTTCTCTTAGATTGATTTTCGGTCCGGATATCACCAAGTGAAAGTGAAGGAGTGTGACATTTCTAAGACGACCTTCTGGACTAGGTATGGGCACTTTGAGTTTGTGGTTATGTCCTTTGGGTTGACTAATGAACCGGCTATATCCATAGATCTTATGAATAGGAAACCCTACCTTGACTTGTTTGTGGTAGTCTTTATTGATGATATCTTGATCTATTCTCATAGTGAGGAGGAGCATGTGAATAACTTGAGGGTGGTATTCCAAATCTTAAGGGATGAGAAGTTGTATGCTAAATTGAGAAATGTCAATTTTGGTTAAAAGAGGTTTCTTTTCTAGGGCATGTGGTGTTGGAGAATGTCATTAAAGTGGACCCTAAGAAGACAGACGTGATTAGAAATTGGGTAGACCTTTTGACTTTAACGGACATTAGAGGTTTCTTGGGTTTGGCGGGATATTACTGGAGGTTTTTTAATGGGTTCTCTTCTATTGCTTCCCCAATAACTAAGTTGACCAAAAAGAAGGAAAAATTTTTGTGGACCGATGAGTGTGAAAGATAAGCTTGTCTTCGCTCCTATTTTGTCTCTACCGGAAGGGTTGGAAGGGTTTATTGTGTATTTTGATGCCTCAAGAATCGGTTTGGGGTATGTGTTAATGCAATGTGGTAAGGTGATAGCATATGCCTCTTGACAAATTAAGGTGCATGAAAAGAATTATCCTATCCATGATCTTGAATTGGCGGCTGTGGTGTTTGCTTTGAAAATTTGGCGTCATTACTTATATGGGGTCCATGTTGATGTGTTTATCAAACATAAAAGTCTCCAATATGTTTTCAACTAAAAGAATCTCAATTTGAGACAAAGAAGGTGGTTAGAGCTTCTCAAAGATTATGATATGAATATGCATTATCACCCTAGTAAAATTAATTTTGTGGCCGATGCTCTAAGTAGGGTGTATATGGGTAGTTTGGCTCATGTTGATGATGGTGGCAAAGATGTGGCTAGAGGGGTCCATCGATTGGCTAGATTGGGGTCATGTTGGAAGAAGTTGATAATGGTGGTGTAGTGGTTGTTGATGGTTCTAAGTCTTCCTTGATTGAAGAGGTGAAGGCAAAACAAGATCTTGACCCTGCCTTGTTAGAATTGAAGGCCTTGGTAAGAGATGTAAAGATGGAGGTTTTCTCCCAAGGGAGAGATGGTGCCCTTAGGTACCAAGGTAGATTGTATGTGCCTAGTGTTGAGGACTTGAGAAAGAAGATTTTAGAGGAGGCTCATAATTCTTCCTATTCTATTTACCCGGTTCTACAAAGATGTAAAGAGATCTGAGGGAAGTGTATTTGTGGGGTGGTATGAAGAGGGACATTGCTAAGTTTTTATCCAGATGTCATAATTTCCAATAAGTGAAGGTCGGGTGTCCTAGCCCAAGATATAGAGATTCCTACTTGGAAGTGGGAGGAAATCAATATGGATTTTGTGGTTAAGTTGCCTAAGACTAGAAAGCATTTGGACTCTATTTGGGTTGTGGTTGATAGAATGACAAAGTTGGCTCATTTCCTACCGGTTAAAACTGCTTATGGTGTCGAAGATTATGCTAAGTATTACATCCGTGAGTAGGTTAGATTGCATGGGCTGCCTTTGTCCATCATTTCCGATCATGGTGCTCAATTAACTTCTCACTTTTGGAGCTCTTTCCAAAGAGGTCTTGGTACCAAGGTAAGACTTAGCATGACCTTTCACCCACAAACGGATGGCCAAGCCGAGAGAACTATCCGAACTCTTGAGGATATACTTAGAGCTTGTGTTTTGGAATTTAAGGATAGTTGGGATGATCATCTTCCACTCACCACTCATTGAATTCCCTTATAACTCTAGCTACCACTCAAGCATTGGTATGACTCCTTTTGAGGCTCTTTATGGTAGGCATTGTAGATCACCGGTTGGGTGGTTTGAAGTGAGGGAAATGGCTTTGCGAGATCCAGATTCGGTCAAGGAGGCCTTGGAGAAGGTGAGGTTGAGTAGAGAGAGATTGAAAACAGCCCAAAGTAGACAAAAGTCTTATTCTGATATGAGGAGAAAGGATTTTGAATTTAAGGTTGGTGATTGGGTCTATTTGAAGGTCTCACCCATGAAGGGTATGGTTTGATTTGGCAAGAAGGGTAAATTAAGCCCAAGGTTTGTGGGTCCTTATAGGGTGTTGAGGAGGATTGGTAAGGTGGTCTATGAGTTGGAGTTGTCCATTGATATGAATATGATTCATTCGATTTTCCATGTATCTATATTGAGAAAGTGTGTAGGTGACCCAAATGCTATTGTAACTTTGGATGTTGTGGATGTGATAGAAGATAATTTGATTTATGAGGAGGTTCCGATAGAAATTTTGGATAGACAAGTGAAGAGGTTGAATAAGGATGTAGCTTCCATCAAGGTTCTTTGGAAAAATCAACAAGTTGAAAGTGCCACATGGGAAGCTGAGGCGGACATGCGAAAGTGCTATCCATTTCTCTTCCACTCTACTCAAGCCTAAGATACTAATTTAAGTTCCCCTATATAATTTCAAGTCCTAAGTTTCAGCCCTTATATCATTTGCATTCATTCATGTTTATGTTGACAACTTTATGGTGATTTTGACACTTATGTTGAGATTTTTGAAAATTGTGTTTAAGTGCATTGTTGCATTCTTGTTGGACTGATTTCTTCATGATTACTTCTCCAATGTAAGCTTCTTTGACATTCCGGAATAAATGTTCCCAAGGGGGAGATATTAAAACGCCCCCAAAAAACTCTCAAAAATGTGCCTCGAAAATGTCCATAATCGTAATTTTTATATATCTCAAAGTTTGTTCGTGATATCAAAAATCCAACTTCATATTCATGATCAGGGAGCAAAATTGAGTGGGAAATGGGTATAACCCTGATTTAAGAGTACCCGTAGAGAAAAATAATTTTTCAAAAATTTGTTTATCCAGTGGCAATCTGCGACAAGACTGCTACATGGATTGGGTGCGGATCAATGTATTTTGGCCCTACGCATCTACTCTGCGATGCGGACCTATCGCGGAGCAGTGTTAGTTTTTCCTTTATTTTTTTTATCTAGACCTAAGGCATTGGGGCCTTGGTCCAATGCCCACCTATGCGTAAGAACACCTATACTTAGCCATTTTTCAACTCTATATCACTAAAAACACTCTCAAAACCCTCTCTAACACTTAGACAAATATTTTATCCAAAATCAAGTGCCCCAAGCTTAATTTTGGATCACAGAACTTCATTCAAGCTTCAAGTTCTTTTCAAGTCTACATCAAGGAAATCCCCAAATTTGAGGTATATGGGTTTCAACTATTGGGTCGTTTCACCCATGGTGCCCAACCTTCCTTTTTATGAAAATTGCATATTTTCAAGTGGTGTTACTTATTATGAATTGTGATCACAAATGATGTTGGGGTCTTATGAAATGTTGATTGAAAACACATGTCTACCTATTTCAAGCTTATACTATGAGATGGTTTGTCTATTGTGACTATGCATGTTTTGAGCTATGAAACTATGATCTATTATGAGATTTGAGGATAGATTTCAAGGTGTCTTACGTGAGGGTTTTACTATGTGTTGGTGGATTGATTTACAATAAGTTTTCTCACATTATTTCACTCTTGAATTGCATGATTTTGAACTAGCATTGCACACCCACCAAGTGTTTGATAAAATGTCTTGACAAGGATTCTTGAGCTATTGATGATCTATTGCATGTGTTATAAATTAATTGACTATATGATGATTAAGGGATTGTATGTATGTATTAAATTCATGAAAGTATCAATAGTGTTGCAAGTTGGCCACACCTTGTTGGGAGGTGGCATGCCCAATCACATTGTTGAGGGGGTGTCAAGCCTCAATCACCTTGTCGGGGTGGCATGCCCGTACTAGCTTGTTGAGGGGTAAATACCTCAATCGCCTTGTCAGGGGGTGCCAAGCCCGTACCACCTTGTTAAGGGGTTATGTACCTCAATCGCCTTGTCGAGGGGTGGAAAGCCCGTACTATCTTGTTGAGGGTTAGATACCTCAATCATCTTCCAAGAGGGTGGCATGCCTTGGATTCCAAGTGGTACTAGGATTATAGTCTCTTCCTACATATGTATTATGTTCCATGCAAGCATGTTTTACATTAAGCATTGATCATGCTTGTCATATTGTATTATACTTATCCACTACATACGATTATGTATTTTGACTATGTCGGCTATGTCTTATTGTATTACATCCTACATATTTAGTACATACTAATGCATACTCTATGCCTACATGATGTTACCATGTAGAAACCGGAGCTCCTCATGATTATCCTCCACACAACTAGTTTTTGGCATCTTGAACGTAAGCTTGTGGTGAGTCCTCAACTTCAGGGAAACTAGCTATGCTCCTCTTGCTTTTGCTATTTCTTTATGTTAAACTCTTGATACTATGAGGATGAGCCAGGAAAGTGTCTTCGCCTCCACTCCAATCTATGGTTAGAGGTGTTGTTGGAGTAAATAATGTACTTATGCTTTGAGCTTTGACTCTTTTAAGTTTTATGTTATTAAAGACTTCTCTTAGTCCTATTTTCCCTTGTTTATCTTCTTGTTGTTGTTTACTTTGCTTCCGTGACCAAGGATGTTTAATCGATATGCTAAGAGGCTTATTTGGGTCCCTTTGGGTTCTCATTCATCGTGTCACATCTAGGCCCTAGGCTTAGGTCATGACAAACTCAATGAGTCAATCCCTTCAATTTGTGATTATTCTGTAAAATATTTTATACATATTTCGAAAAACACTAAAAAAGAAAGCATAAAATTTATAGGGTTGAAGAATGGCAGTAAAGGCAGAGTAGTAGTGAGAGTAAGGGGTTTAAATTATTTGGACCCACTCATCAGGGTCCATGTAATTTTTTGTTTTGATAAATGTACAATAATGATGTGTTGTTTTATCTATTAAAAGGAGATCACCTTTAGCGACTAGTAGCTCTTAATTAATTATGAGATGAGATATTATAATTTTCACCAATTTAAAAGAGAGAAATATGAGATCTTGGATTCTCAATTATATTAATTGAGAGAACAATTTAATATGGGAAGGTGTTATGTCTCTTAGTAAAAGGAAAGACACAATGCATGTCTTGTGCGCATGGATAATTATTAAAAGAGAATGAATTTCTATATCAAGTTATTTTTTAATTTTTAATTATTCCTAAAGCAAATATATTTCAAAATTGATCATAATTTAGGTGGTCATGAATTTTATGATCTTTGATTGACTTGAAATTTGATGGTTCCATCAAAAGTTGGGTAGATGGATGTTAGGTTGTTTGTTGGATTAAAATTTGATTTGATACGATAAGGTCATTCTTCATGCTTGTTACATTTATCTTGAATCTGGAACATGATTACACATGATGATTTAATATAAATAGATATGTGATAAGAATTTAGTTCATTTGAAAATAAAACGTTTTAGCCTCCAGCAACCTGAAATTTCATAAATTCACTGGAAACAACCTAACTAGAAATACCCATTGCTATGCAGTTAGATTTTTTAGATTATTAAGATGATTTTCAAGTTGTTCATTCGGATTAAAATATAATTTAGTATGAAAACATCCTTTATATTGATTTTATTTATGCTAGATATTGTAATGATTACATATGATTATTTAACATGACTTGATATGTGATATGGATATAGATTTGATATATTTTTCTTAAATCATTTGAATCTGAATTTGATAAAAAATTTAGAGATAAATATTAATTTTAAACTCTAATTGATCTGAAATTTGATAGATTCATAAGAAATTATTAAACTAAAAATAATCACTGCTATGCAGTGACTTGGCACCTTCAGTTCATTTTAAATAATGATTTTAAGTGTTTTGTTATGTCTTGAAAATTAAATTTAATGAAAAAAAACTGAACTATTATATAGTGATGATAGAGATTGTTCTCTATGACTTTCAAGAGTAAATTTTAGTGAAGTATTAAGTTCTTTTGTTGGCTTTAGACCTTCCTCCACAACGGATGAAATTAATACAAGTCCCTAGATTTGATCCAATCTCTAGTTTTGACAATTTGTAGTTGCTCTCCTACACTGAGTAGTATATGATTGGATCAATGGATCTAGAAATAATGATATTCACTTTGGCTTAAATTAATAGTATATTCTCTAATTGAGTAAGCTCTTGTTCTAAATTTATGGAGTGAATATCTGACACCACATATGTTGTTAGAAATTAACCAATGGAAGCAACTAGCAGGATCAAACTTACAAAATAAAGATGTAACATGACTAATATCATAGAAAACACCAAATTTCAGAAGAAATCACTAACCTTTGGAAGCTTTCAACAATGACTTCTTCTGTATAGATGAATCCAAAGACGAATCCAGGAGTCCAGTCTTCTACTACTTCCTGAAAAATTACCTTGTCAGAAGGCTTGTGGGCAAGTGATTGACTGAGGAAACTTTTTTTCTTTTAGCATGTGTATGTTTATTTTTTTAGAAGAATGCTCTTTTTATTCTTGACTTAATAGTAGAAGAATCTCAAGGATCAATAACGGTTGGGGGCTATTATGGGGCAATTAAAACCCAATAAAACCCCAAAACAATTTTTGTTCTTTTTCAAGAAAATAAAAACACAAAATACACTTTTGGACCATATTTAGAGTAGTGTAAATATCCCTTAAAACCAAAAAATGTTTTTGATATATATATATATACTGATTTTATTTCTTAAAAATGTTTTGGTCCTTTAATGTGAAATATTTCCAAATCAGTTTTTTAATATATAACATAACCCACTGATTTTATTTCAAAAAAAAAAATTCTTCAAAACTAGCTAATTAATCAGGCATAATAGGGATCAAAGATACATTTAATTGGGGGTTTCATTTACGATAATAGTTCTCAAAAGAATGAATTAATTATATCGTAAAAAATCACACATTATTCCGTTAAAAATATGTAATTACACTCCACAATATTAATTTTAAAATCTACTATTGCATCTTATTTAACCCCTCATGTTAGAATTACAGACACCAATAATTAAATTAATTTTCTAAAAAATGTTAATTTATTGAATAAATTAATGCTTTAACACTTACACTTATTTTATTCCATTTGACGGATATAAAATCCACCAGCAGAGTTTTCATGTGAAAACTCTTAAGTAACCATAAAGGGGTGCTTTCAACTCAAGACCGAGACATGGTTCTATCAACTAATCATTATTTTACTAATGTTATTTGTAATGATCTAATCTATTAGGAATTTATTGACTCATTAAAAACCATATAGCTCATAGTGATTATATCAAGATTAAAAGTATAAGTTACATGCAATGGACTAGAGAATATATTTATAAATATTTAGAACATAAATAAAATTCTAAAATTGGTTCGTTCAATACATACAATATGTATTAGCACAAGAAGTTGGAATTCAACCATTCCTATAGTTAAGATCAAATTATATTTAATCTTATGCTACAATCACCTAGATGTTTGTCCTACCTCATCTTTAACCGACAATTTAACCTTCCATGTATGAGCTAACTTTTCCATACATAAAATCGTCTATTATATAAGATAGAGACGCACATGTATACACAATGAAGTATTCAAATAAAGACTTTCATTATAATAAGCAAAATCATGTACAATGTCTTTACAAGGGATTAAAATAAAATACTATAACATAAATATATGGTTAATAATATATCCTAACAATCTCCCGCTTAGACTCATAACTATGCATTCACAATTTTAACAACTATTTCTTCTACATGCTTGTCAAAAACCTTTTGTTGTAAGCCTTTCGTGAATGAGTCCACCAAATTGTTCTTCGACTCAATTTTTAGCACTCTCACATCACCCATTTTCGTAATATCACGAATCAAGTGATACTTCCTCTCAATGTATTTGCTTCTTTTATGGCTACGTGGGTCTTTTGAGTTTGCAACCGCACCACTGTTATCACAATAAAGTGTGATTGGTGCTTCAATTGAGGGAACTACTCCAAGCTCTTTTAGGAAGTTTCTGAGCAAACAGACTCCTTAGCTGCCTCAGAGGCAGCAACATATTTAGCTTCCATGGTGAAATCAACAACACAAGATTGCTTGATACTCCTCCATATTACAGCTCTACTTCCTAGAGTAAATACTTATCTTGAGGTTGACTTTCTTGAATCTCTATCCGACTGAAAATTTGAATATGTATATCCAATGCATAGTAGATTTCTAGGATGGAAGATGATGATGTAATACCTAGTCCTTTTCAGATACTTGATTATATGCTTAACTGCAGTCCAATATTCTTGCCTGGGATTAGACTAAAATCTGCTTACTATGCCGACAATAAAGCAGATATCTGGTCTAGTAAAAAATATAACATATATAAGACTCCCAACAACAGATGCATAAGGGACCATCTTCATTCTCTCTATCTCATCATTAACCTAAGGAATACGGGGCTTGACTATCCAGACCCACTATCAATCATTTCAAGCATCGATATCTAAAATCTCTAAATAGGGAAACACTATGCTAACTATGCGAGGAAACACTCAAATTTAGGGGCAACTTGGGAATTATGTTCCCCATGGTTCATTGACTCAATTAGCCTAGACAACATAACTCTAATTGGGAATTCGCATGCAGGATGGTAACTTAGGTTCTTCCAGCCCTCTTGTGAAGGTGAAAGTCGAATTTCATGATGGCGCTTAGTCGGCAACCATTGTGTGCCAACTAACAGTTACCGATTGTCCAAGTCAACCTCCCCTTGGTCAGGTTTGGTTGATTAGATGAGAACACATCAATCAAATCGTGCCACCTACTTCCCATTTCCTATTCGTCACTACCTTGGTCCGAATCGTGATAGTAGGCGGGGTTTGGTATTGGCCACCACCAAACATCAATCAAAGCAAAGGGAAATAAATAATGCATGCAAAGCCCCATTAATAGAAATGCACAAAGTCTAGGTTATTTCAAGTCAACTACCCATGGTTCTTATAACCCCAAGTTGTGGGTGCTTAGCTACTATGGCTAAGGATAAACCAACAATAATGCAAATAAATGACATAGTTGAGAGTTTACCCAAGCTAATGAAGAACAAGAGCACCACAAGTTGCAAACCACAAGCTTTGATGAATGGAGAAAGAATACAATGTGAGTCTTGCAATCCCTAAAAGTTGGTTTTTCAAGTGAAAATTGAAATCTACACTAAACTCTAAAAATATTCTTGAGAGAATATTCAAAGTGTTCTCTACAAGTTTCAACTTTGGGATCCCCTTTTCCTAGACCCTATTATAAAGTATTTATAGTATTTACAATTTAACCCTAAAAATTAAATAGAAAAAATAGCTGGCAGTAGATGCGTTGCACAGGTACGACTCGTAGGGTGACCTACGAGTCGTAATCGAGGTCTCATATCAGGCACTTCACATCTAGGATGTGACTTTTATGATCCAGTGGTACGAGCCGTTGCTTGGGCTATAACTCGTATGCTCCTCCGTAGTCTAGGCCTTCAGTTCTTAGTCTAAAGTTTTGGCTCTCTATTTCTTGCTATGAACCTACCTATATGAGACGTAATGAGACCTACGACTCGTAGAGTGGCCTCGTAGGGCTGATATCTACTTAGTAGATTTCTGAATTTTGCTCATTGTTTCCTGCTACAAGAACTCACAAAATCCCTTGGTTTAGGCATCAACTGTGTTGTATTTTGCTAGCACGTCAGGAGGCCAACAAGGGGGTCTCCAAGGAAAATTAGGTTCTATTCTCTTCAAGGGAGACAAGGGATAGATGAGGTGCCCAATGTAGTCATCAGTATGTTAAAGGTTTTTGATTTTGATGTGTATGCTTTGATAGATCTGGGTGCCACTCTTTCTTTTATTACTCCTTTTGTTGCCAAAAAGCTTCATGTCAGCCCCGAATTATTGTGTGAACCCAATGAAGTGTCTACCCCCATTGGTGAGTCTATTGTTGCTAAAAGACTCTATATAAATTGTATTCATATTGCATAAAATCTTGCCTTGTGATTTTGTTGAGTTAGATATGTTGGATTTTGATGTCATTCTTGGATGGATTGGTTGCATGCATATTATGCTTATATTGATTGTAAAACCCATAGGGTCAAACTTCAATTCCCTAATGAGCCGGTCCTTGAGTGGGAAAGTTGTGATTTGTAGTCAAAGCTAGATTCATGTCTTGCATTAAAACCCAAATGTTGATTTCTAAGGGGTGTCTCTATCATCTTGTGAGGGTTAGGGATGTTGAGCCCAAAGTCCTTCCTATAGAGTAGTTTTGGAGGTTAATGAGTCCCTTGACATCTTTCCCGATGAGCTTCCCGATGTTCCTTTCGAAAGGGAAATAGATTTTGGTATAGACCTTCTTCTTGATGCAAAACCCATTTCTATTCTCCCTTACCATATGGCCCCATCAGAGTTGAAGGAGCAATAGAGGGATTTGTTGGAAAAGGATTTTATAAGGCCTAGTAAGACACCTTGGGTGCACCGGTGTTATTTGTGAAGAAGAAGGATGGTTCTCTTAGAATGTGCATTTATTACTAGCAACTTACTAGAGTCGCCGTCAATAATAAGTACCCTCTAGAAAGGATTAATGATCTTTTTGATCAACGTCAAGGGACTAGCCACTTCTCTAAGATTGATCTTTGGTATGGGTATCACCAAGTGAAAGTGAGGGAGTGTGACATTCCCAAAATGGCCTTTCGAACTACGTATGAGCACTTTGAATTTGTGGTTATGTCCTTTGGGTTGACAAATGCACCGGATATATTTATGGATCTTATGAATAGGGTCTTTAAGCCCTACCTTGACTTGTTTGTAGTGGTTTTTATTGATGATATCTTGATTTATTCCCATGGTGAGGAGGAACATGTGGGTCACTTGAGGGTGGCATTATAAATCTTGAGGGAGGAGAAGTTGTATTCTTAATATGAAAAATGTGAGTTTTAGTTGAAGGAGGTTGCTTTCCTAGGACATGTGGTGTCGGGGAATGGGATTAAGGTGAATCCTAAGAAGACGGAGGTGATTAGAAATTGGCCGAGATCTTTTACTCCATAAGATATTAGAAGTTTCTTGGGTTTGGCAGGTTATTACCGGAGATTTGTAAATGGGCTCTCTTCTATTGCTTCACCTATGACTAAGTTGACCCAAAGGAAGGCAAAATTTGTATGGACCGGTAAGTGTGTAAAGAGTTTCAAACTTTGAAATATAAGCTTGTCTCCGCTCCTATCTTGTCTCTACCAGAAGGATTGGAAGGGTTTGTTGTATATTGTGATGCCTCAAGAATTGGTTTAGGGTGTGTTTTGATGAAAAATGCTAAGGTCATAACATATGTCTCTAAAAAACTTAAGGTGCATGAGAAAAATTATCCCACCTATGATCTTGAATTGGCGATCGTGGTATTTGCATTAAAAATTTGGTGTCACCACTTGTATGGGGTTCATGTTGATGTGTTTACCGACTACAAAAGTCTCCAATATGTGTTAACCCAAAAAGATCTCAACTTGAGAAAAAGAAGGTGGTTGGAGCTTCTTAAAGATTATGATATGAGTTTGCATTATTGATGATGTTCACGCTCCAATAAGAAACCAGTCGTTGTAAACAATTAACCTAACCGAGGTTAGGGTCGAATCCACAGGGAATACGGAGCTTGATTACAACAGTTCACTACTAATCATTTCTAGTATTTATGACTACAATCTCTGAATGGAAGGGGGTTGTGATTCAAAACCAAAATAAAATAAACACTAACTATAATGCAAGGAAACACTCAATTTTGGGGACAACTCGGGAATTGTGTTCCCCATGGTTTGTCGACTCGAATACCCTAAATAACATAATTACAATTGGTGATTTGCATGCAGGATAGTAACTTAGGTTCTTCCAGCACTCTTGTGAAGGTGAAGGTTGAATTTCACCATGGCACTTGGTCGGCCACCATGGCGTGCCAATTAACCCACCAATAGTACCAGTCAACCTCCCCTTAGTCAGGTTTGGTTGATTAGATGAGAACACATCAATCAAATTCTTTCATCTATTTCCCTTTTCCTATTCATCACTACCTTTGTCGGGATCATAATAGTAGGCGGGTTTGGTGTTGTCCACCACCAAACAACAATAAAAATGAAGGGGAATAGATAATACATGCCAAAACCCCAATCATAGAAATGCAAGAAACCTAGGTTATTTCAAGTCAACTACCCATGGTTCCCAAAACCCCAAGTTG
>JAOTQR010000092.1:7298300-7310188 GCA_025774065.1 Solanum ossicruentum
AATTAGCGCTAACTTGACCAAACCATTTCATATTTCATTTGCATTGTGCTAGTAGTGTAAGGTGTGGGGTGTTACACAATCATCCCCATATCCCTTTTTATTACCCTTTTTGCTTTAAAACTACGTTTGACCTGATTCCTGTCTCAACGGGATACGTAGGTGCCACAACGGTTCGATCATATTCCCCATTAGATTTTCATTTCTCTTTATAATGAAAACTGGGGCAGAATTTTTGAGAAGATCTCAAAAATTCATTAGAAGATGAGTCTTCCCAACAAGATCGGGGATCATAATATGCAACTGGGGCAAAATTTTTGAGAGGGTCTTAAAAATTCCGTCAAAAAGATGTTTCTCCAATGAACCAAGTTTGGAATTTTGTTGAAGTATGTAACTGGAGGCAGAGTTCTGAGAAAATTTTAGAAATTTCACAAATATGTCATTTGTTATATTCAAGCAAATTGGGACAGAATTTTTGAGGAGGATCCTCAAAAATTCCACTAAAACTGCATTTCAAAGAGCGGATGAGTGCGTAAGTCAATTGCATGAAGGAGCATGAGGACAAGGACAACACAAATCAGTCTCTCAAACTAAGAATTTTTCTTTGGATGCAGGAACATCGAGATCACAAAGATGATGATATCAAAATCTTTAAGCATAAGACGCCACTTTCACTTAGCGTGGCCTCGTCACAATCATCTCACCTTATCTTCAATTTATTGTATTACATCAAAATGACTTCTACTTACTTTCATTATGTTTTGCAGTAATTAGACACAAGCTTATAGATTCTCTCAAACTTCAAAAGAACCAAGTCAGTATTGTCAGATACAGAGCACGCACAAGAACTACAGGATTGCAAAGGAGCCAATATGAATTGGTGACAAGTCATGATTGAAATCACTACTAAGGTTACCATGGCTTGATGATTTAACCTCACGTTTTATCTTTAAGTACATACTCTACTTCATTATGACTATTAATGCTTGATTTCAAGTTTTACAGGTGGTTATGCTAGTAAAGCAAGAATCGTCCCTGAAATCAATATCAAATCTGGAGATAATGCTATTTGCAGAAGTGTTACAAGGATAAAATGACAAGTCTATCGAATCAATGAATGTTGAAAATTGCATGTCTTCACAAAAATTAAAGTTATCTAGTTTGTTCAAGCATCTAACGACGGTTGAAGAATATGATGCAACAAACTCAAAATCTATTGAGTTTATCAGAAGAAGATAAGAATGACTTTAATCTTCGTATGAAAGAATTTAGCCATTATCTTCGTATGAAAGAATTTTGCCATTTCACTTCAATCATTCTATCTCTTAGAAGAGAGAGAGACTCGCAACCATGATGAATGACCGTTGCTTCAAACTAAGTTGGTTGTCCACCCCATAGGTTAGATCATTATCGAGTTATCCACCTCGTTACAGTTGGATAATTATCGAGCCGTCCACCTCGTTATAATTGGATCATTGTCAAGTCGTCCACCTCATTACAGTTGGATAATTATGGAGTCATCCACCTCATTACAGTTGGATCATTATCTAGCTATCCACCTTGTTACAGTTGGATAATTATCGAGCCATCCACCTCATTACAGTTGGATCATTGTCGAGCCATCCACCTCGTTACAATTGGATAATTATCAAGTCATCCACCTCATTATAGTTGGATCATTATCGACCTATCCACCTTATTACAGTTGGACCATTGTCGAGCAATTTTGTCTCACTCAGATGCCCAGCAAGCCATCACATTACATATTCAAGTTGCTGAGAGGGTCATCTTATAATATCATGCTAAGAGAGCCATCAACATATTACATAATATCGATTTATCATCTATTATGTCAAAATTAGAGGAAGCTGACGTCAAATGCTCAAAGGGATGACTATGTGCCAACAAGGTAAAAGTCACTATCTCCCAATTTGAGTTTCTTTTTATACTGACAAGTTTTATCTTAGTCTTTGTCGAGACCATCGAGAGGATGAATTCTCAAACAAATTACAAGTGTGGACGTCATCAAGTAGGAGGTAACGCAACGTGGAACTTTTTTTTAGCAGCAAACTGGGACATAGTCTGAAGAGGAATGTCAAACTCTTCGGACACGAGCTGAGAAGCGATTCCCACTACAATCCAACCACACCTCTGTCAAAAGGCATGTGAATATTTCTTTGAGTTCATTAGTTTTCAGTTTCGCATCCAAGAGATCTCCAACTCTTACTAGAAGAAATCTTTCCAATCTAAGTGATAATACACTAAGAACTTTGAAAATTATGTCCATTTAAGTTCTTACTTATGGGTGTGAAGAGCTCCACATTCATGACCAAGAGGTTGCAATCCTCTTTTTCATAATTGAATTTACTTGTCACTCCTCCCAACCAAAGGTTATCTTAACATAAGAGATTTCCTTTTCAACCGATCGAGTCGAACTACAAGCAGTCTAATTCCCATGTTAGGGATATATAGGCGAGCTCCGTGTAAACTCGATTGTACTCCAACCTGGTCTCTCCTTAAGATTTGACTACGAAATGCCTTTTGAATTTTTTGATAATCATGCATCAAATCAAGCAATTCGAACTACAAGTGGCCTGAATTCTCATGTAACCTGAGATATGTAGGAAACCCAAAACCATGATCCGGTCATAATTTCCCAAAGTCCGTATAAGAGCCTTCAGAAGATGAAGATGTGGTCGGCTAAAAATTGGATTTGTCATGTTTCTTTGACCACGATCTCTTTCGTCGATCACATCCAAAGAAAGGGGCAGTTGTTGAGACCCAGTTTTTACCCTCCACAATACGAATTAATTATTAAGCTTTTAGTTTTACAATTTGAAATAATTAGCTTTCAAATATATATATATATATATATATATATATTCTCAAATAAATTTTATTTTTATTTTAGGAGAAATTAATTTGTAACTAATTTAATTATTTCAGGTTGATAATATTAAAAGCTCTTCAATTAATTTGTATTAATTTGTTGTGTAATCAAATTAGTCAATCGAATTCAATTTGATTACATTTAATTGACCAAGATTGCAATCGAATTAGCCAATTTTTAGACCAATTTCCCCTACCAATTTAGTCCATTTTTCAGACCAAATGGTCAGCCCAATTTTGTCCTAAATCAATTCAAAAACCCAACCCAAATTCCCTAGACCGGGCCCAATCCTCTATTTTCGGTCAACACATATACATACACTAATATATACAACATATAACCAACGCATGACTCCATACACCCCTAAATCCTTTTCTTTCTCTTCTTCACATGCACAACATTCTCCTCCTTCTTTCTTCTTTGTGACTCAATGAACAATAACATAAAATCTATCCCCAACGTTTAATTCCATCACACCCGACAACCCTCAACAACTTTCCATCGACATGTCCCTCTCTCACTGCAATGTGTCTTCATCTCCTCTCCCTCGCACCCTTGGCCTCTCAATCGATGGTTGTAAACCTTTGTCCATTGAGGATTTGCCAATGGATTGGGCATATTCTTATCCTCCAGGTATTGGGAGTTCAAAATTTGAAATTCATCTAGAAAAATTTCCAATTTTGACCTGGGTTTCCCCCCATTTTCTACCCCAATCGTCCCTATAAATTCCCTCTTTCTTCACTGTAAAAGGGAGTCATTTTGATCAAAAAAGGAACACACTAGAATTTTTAGGAGCTGCTCTTAATCTAAAAACCCCCATGAAATCTTCAATCAATTTTCAAAAAGCCAGGTTCATATAGACCTATAGGGAAACCAGAAAGCTCGATTTTTTTCGAAATTAGGGAATACACGATATGTTCACTTGGTGGTTAAGGGTTTTTCCTACCTCGCCGAGGTTCCGATTCCGCTGCTCCGATAAACGTAATACTCTCAGTCTTATCTGTGTTCTTCGTGTTCGAACATGGATATGTAGTTATGAATGGAGCTATCTTGTTGCGCTAATGTTTATGTCATGTTCGTTTCTGCTGAGTTGAGAGCATTTAATATCATATTTCTTGTTCTTAATCGATTTCTGGAATGTATTTTGATTTAATGCTGGACGCATATTTACTAGGATTTCTTGCTATATCTTGTTACATCTTAAGATAGTTCACTTTCCCATTCTTTGTTTTTAAGAGTTTAAGTCTCTGATATGGGGTCGTTTGTGCTCTTCTGAGATGGCCTATGAACGCATGTTTCTTGGTTGAGTTCACGCTCATTCTTATCTTGCATCTCTGATTTAGTCCTGTTACTGTCAAGCATGTGAATCTCTCGAGCTGTTTGTTTGTCATTTTGTTTTAGTTTTCTTCGAGTTGTATTTGCTTCTAATGGTTATCTATTGATCCAGATGTGAAGATGAGATGCCAGCTGGTCTCTTAAGTTGATTTCCTTCTCTGTTTTTGTCCTAATGTGCTATCTGTTTCAAGTTCGTTGTTTTTTTTCAGAAAGTATAACCTGTAACTTTCTCTAGTTCGTTCTTGAGTTCAACTTGTTTATTGGTGTCTAAAGTTTAACATGTTATGCTTTATATTGATGTTGGTTTTGAGTCATGGATCGTCACATAAGTTCTTAAATGTTCAAATATTAAGATTGCATACATCCTCATCTATGTGTTTATTTCATGTTTCACTCTCTATTGAGGTTTTTAATCCCTCGAGGAACATTGTTAACTCATCTATATATTGCTATCATATATGTGTGTTGGTTTTCTACTGAACTTTTAATTTATTTGAGTTTGCTTGCATCTTCTTCTTCATGGATTGTTGCTTTCACTCATGTGAACTTAAAGTCAAGTTTTCTTACTCGAATATGTGCATTATACATCAAAGGTCTTGTTTCAATATTGGTTCTACATTTATATTTCAATCTATGCATCTTAAGTAGTTTCAAACTTTTCTAGTTGAGTAATATTTAAAAAAATAAATGACCCTATGATGCATTTTCTTTGATTTCTGAAGTCCTTCAGGACTGCATGTTGTTTCGAATCCAGAACATGTTTGGGATCTTAAGTTTTTTAGATTGTCGTTTGTGTTCTTTTAGTTATTACGTTGAAATTGAAGACTCTTGCTCTTAAGTGCTTCCTTCTTGATTAAGGACTCAGGAACTTAGTTTAATTTACATTCCTTTGGTTGTTTAGTTTGTTCTGCAAATAAAGTATACAAGTTAATTAGTATGGTCAACTAGTTTCATTGTCATTAGATGATTAGTCCTTATTACTTTCTTCTTTGCATGGATATACTGAGTCCATGTCGGACTCTATCCCCACATTTCGAGTCAGCCTCTTTATTCGAAAGGAAGGCTGGACACGGGTCTTGGCAGCAGGAAAATCAATGTTTATACACTGATATACATAATATATACACCATGTGTGTACACAGTAATTCAGGGACAAAGTATAGGGCCAAAAGTCCAAAGCCAGAGCAACAGAAGCAAGGAGTTAATGGCCAGGCAGGCCCTATCTTTAGAATAGGACAAGATTTGAATTTGGCCTGCCAAGCCAATTTGTTATTTTAAGAAAAAACTACTTAAGTAGATTTTTTTAATAAATAATTACTGATTTTAGCGATATTTTTTATTTATTATCATTTATAGTAATATTATGATAAATCTGTACTTGTGTTAAAAGTGCACCATGCATTCAATATAAATGTATTATAACAAGGCAATGAAAATAATTTGTTATTGCTATAAATAGTAAATATTTTCTTAATCTAGTATATTTATGTAAGTTTCCCTTATTTTAATTGCTTTCTTGTATTTTGTTACTTTGAAGTATTTGTTATTTGTCTAACCCTAACTTTAACTTGGTGTTATTTATTTTAATCTAATTAATTTCTCCAACATTGTCAAAGTTATTTATGTTATTTTCTTGTATTGATTAGATTTGATTTTATCCAACAAGGTGTTTTGCTTTAGATTTTTTAAAATACTCGTAGAATTTTTATTAGTTAAGTGTCTCTTAAATAAAATGTGGAATTTTCCTCCTTTGATATTTCAATTGGTCGAAATGTAATTAAAGTTTTAAATCACTTAGAATTTTCTAAAGATATGCTTTAGTCATTTTTAAACGATTTTCTTTTAAAGTTAGTCAAAATTGTCTAATCGCTGATAATCACGTGTTAGCGGTCATTTCGAGTGTGTAAAACCTTCTCAAAGTAAAAATGTGAACTTGATCTTTTCTTGGCATTTAAAGGAGTTTTTTCTTTTAAGTATTTTTAAATATTTTATTGATTTTCTAATTATCCTTAAAATTAGGTGGCGACTCTGTCTAATTTAGAAAGTTTGGTTTATACTTAATCAATTAAGTAATAAATTATATTTTCGAAACCAAAATCATTTTTTCCCAATAACACTAAATTAAGCCAAAAAAATATAAAATATAAAAGTTACTTGATAATCACATGATTGTTGTCTCTATTAACATATAGAGTTGGTTATAGGAAAAGGGGAGGGGAGCTAGGGATGGCGGGAGTGGACTACAACGTTTCATCGACAAATCATACAATAATCGAAATAATATAATTTAACAAATTTAAATAAAATAAGCACAATTAAAAATAATTAATAATAATAGTTAGTATTAACCACGCATAGCGCAGGTATATATACTCGTGAGATTTAATTTGCATAAAGTATTGAGCAAACGCAATTTATGCTATATTATTATGGTAATAACTCTAGACGTATTTAATATATTTTGCATTATTTAAGGATTATATTACATGTATATAGTATAATAAATAAATAAAAATGAGAAAGTATGCTCTAATAACAAAAGAGCATCCCACAAATCTGTCTTAATTATTCTGCGAATATAAGCCTTAAATCTGAAGCTACCAAATCAAAACCAAGTGAGATCTTGGCAATCAACAAAACACTAACACTTTGATCCTTTAATCCCATCTCCTATTGATCTGCAGGAGACAGAAACATCCGGGGGCTGAGATGTGGGAATCAATTTGCCTGACGGTCGCCGCCACGGCCGGTAACAATATCGGCAAAGTTCTGCAGAAGAAGGGCACCCTCATTCTCCCTCCTTTATCTTTCAAGCTTAAGGTATATGCTAAACTTGCCCCTTTCTATGGGATTCGTTATTTTCGTGATTGGATTCAATTCTTTTTTATGTTTCCTATGTACAATTTCTTTTCGTCGACTGCTTTATCTTATTCTGATTCTCTCAGCTGATTATTTTTTGAAGGAATCTCGGTTATGTGTGACTCGTTATGTTATTGTATATTGCATATGGAAATGTGTTTCAAATATCTGGTAATGATTCTGTTTCTTGGGTTAGTGCACTTATATTAGTTGGTTTTTGCAGGGAGTCTCTGTTTTTTTTTCCTTCTTTGGGTGAGGGGTTAGAGATTTGTCTATTAATGTAAATCCAACCTCAACTAATTTGGGATTGAAGCATAGTTGTTGGTGTTGCAATGCTGGAATATCATTTGTCTGACTGCCATTCGTCATGTATGTCTGATATGAGAGATTGTTTATCTCATACTGAAAGTGGATTTGCTACTTGGATGTCTATGTTTATATATATATAAATAACAAGCAACGAAGTCAATTTACTCTGACTGTTTAGGAAGAGCTCCCAACATTTCTTAGCCACTTTGCAATGAATAAAAAGGTGATTGACTGATTCCAGATCCTCTTCACAGATATATCATTTATTAGTTAACATGAAACCTCTTCTTCTGCAAAGTACTCTGATTGTTCCCTTACACTGCTTTGAAAGATAAAAAAATTAATTTCAGTAAACTAGCCTACTTGGGTATTTGGTGATGGAATTGAAACTTAATGAGTTCTCTGACATAAGTTGGTCAAGTAAAAGTCTCGAAATTTCAAAATCATAAAAAGAATAGGATATGAATAAATTAGTTAGGAAAAAATGATAGATATAGTTAGCTAAGTATTGTTAAGAGCTTATTAATAAATTAATTAGTGATCATGAATAGGACATCGGAAATTTAGTGTAAGAAAACTAGTTACAAAATAAAAAAAATTAAATGTACAATAATAAATATACTAAATAAGAGAAAGAGATGGAATATTTGGTATAAGTTGAGTACTTGAAAATGAAACAATGAAATTAAATTTCAGAACTCAAACAGTTGCTCAATTACACTCCTTGTTTTTTTTTTTTTTTTGAGAAATGGTAAGTTTGTATTCTTCAGCATTAGGATATGCTGGCCACCTTCAAAATTCAGCAACAACAACAAAGAACATGTGAAATCTCTACTATCTTGTAGAGATAGAAAGGTTATTTTCGAGAGATCCTCGGCTCAAATACAACAAATCCAAGTAAGATGAAAAAAAAAATGAAGAAGCAAGGTCTATGCGCTAACAACAATAAAAGCAGATACAATAACAACATGTGGCAAGAACAAGGGGACGACTAGTACTACGATAAACACTAACAAGCCTAAACCGTCTCATGGCTAAACACCCTCTACCCCCATCCCTCTACTCTAATCCTTCCTATCTAGAATCATGTCTTTAGTAAGATGAAGTTGTCCGATATCCTGTCTAATCGCCTCTCCCCCGATACTTCTTTGGCCTACCTCTTTCCCTCTGGAAATCCCCAATAACTAGCCTCCCACACCTCCTCATTGGGGCGTCAGTGCACCTTCTTTGCACATATTGAAACTATCTCAATCTCGCTTTCCTCATTTTGTCTACGACAGATGCCACTTCCACCTTCTTCTGAATAACCTTTTTCCTAATCTTGTCACTTCTCGTATGCCCACACATCCATCTCAACATTTGCATCTCTGCAACATGGATCTTTTAAACATGTGAGTGCTTGACAGACCAACACTCCACTAAGCACCACTCTGTAGAATTTACCTTTAAGTCTAGGTAGGATCTTCTGATAACACAAGAACTCTACAGGCAAGCCTTCACTTCATCCATGCCACCCCAATGCTTTGTGTTACATCATTGTCGATGTCCTCATTCCCTCGGATTATGGACTCAAGATACTTAAAACTTTCTCTGTTAGAAATAATCTGTGAGGCTAGCCTTACTTCCTTGTTTGCTCTATGTGACGTAATACTATATTTGCACTCTAAATATTCTATTTTGGTTTTGCTCAACTTGAACCCTTGGACTCCAACGTCTGTCTTCAAAACTCTAGCCTATCATTATTCCGTCTTGTGTCTCATCAATCAGTATTATGTAGTCTGCAAACAACATACACCGAGGAACCTTAGCTTGAATATGCCGCGTCAACTCATCCATCACCAAAGAAAATCAAAAAGGGCTAAGAATCGATCCTTAATGTAGCCCTATCTCCATTGGAAAGTGCTCCGAGTCTCCTCCCACTATGCTAAACCGAGTTTTAGTTTCATCGTAGATGTCTTTTATTATCCCAATATAGACGATTAGGACACTTTTAGCCTCTGGGACTTTATCATTAGCCTTTTCAAGATCAACGAACACCATATGAAGGTCCCTCTTTCTTATCCTATACTTCTCCACAGTCTTTGCACAAGGTGGATGGCTTCAGTAGTTGATTGCCCTCGCGTGAAATCAAATTGATTCTCAGAAATGAACACCCCGCTCCTTATTCTCCTCTACCATTGTTTCCAAAATCTTCATAGTGTAGTTAACAACTTGATACCCTTATAGCTATTACAATTTTGGATATTACCCTTATTCTTATATAGAGGAACCATTGTACTCGACCTCTATTCGTCGGACATTTTTGCTGTCTTAAAAATGATATTGAACAATCAGTCAACCACTCCATACCTGTCTTATTTGTGCTCTTTTAGAATTTCACCAAAATTTCATCGTGTCTGATCACCCTCCCCCTACATATCCTACTAATAGCATGATCAACCTTCTTTTCCTTGTCTACACACTCCAACTTTATATTAGCAACTTTCTTTGCTTCCACTTGCTTTGGACCTCTTCATCCCACTACCAATCTCCTCAATGACCACCTAATTCACCCCTTGATACGCCTAGCACTTTTGTAGCTGCTTCCCCAATGCAACTAGTAGTTCTATCACACATGGTGCTCTAGGCCCCCATACCACTCAATTTCTCCCTGATTTCTTGAGAAAGGGAAGGTGTCAAGCGATCCCACTTGATTCTCGGTTGTTCATGAAAGATCTTCTTCCTCCTATCTTTCTTAATCTCCAAGTCCATTACCTTAAGCTTGTGTTGGGTAGTGAGGTTCTCACTCGGAATAACGTTGCCATCTTTGCAAAGGCCTCTATCACCCTTTCTAAGGAGTAAGAAGTCTATCTAAGTCTTAGCTATCATGCTACAAAAGATAACCAAGTGGTTCTCCCTCTTAGGAAAGAACGAGTTAACAATTAACAACTCAGTAGTTTTAGCAAAGTCCAAAAGTGACGGCCCACCTCCATTTCCCTCCTCCAAACCAAAGCCACCATGCACGTCATCAAAGCCATTAGAGGTTTCTTCTATATGGCTATTAGAATCATCACCAATGAAAATCTTCTTGGTGTCATGTATACCCCTCACTACCTCATTAAAATCTCCGAAAAGAGCTTTTTGACCTCCTCGTCTAAGCCCTAATGAGGCGCATAGGCACTAATAACGTTCAAATTAAGCCCATCAATGACTAGGTTAATCGTCATATCATTGATCCTCCTAACCTCCACCACTTGATCCCTAAGGTCATCATCTATTAAAATACCTACTCTATTTCTATCTCTCGAACCTGTAGAGTACCATAACTTAAACCTGTCCACATCATAAACCTTGGTACCTATCCATCTTTCTCTTGGCCACAAGCTATATTCATCCTCCTCTTCTTGAGAATTGTCACTTGCTCTATGGACTTACCCGATAGCGAACCTATGTTCCACGATCCTATTTTATGCTTAGGAAAACCCAAAACCCACTTACCATTACTTCCCCTCGTCCCTGGCCTAGAAGGAAGACATGACTCTAGTCCACCATTATTATTATGTAAAGCCATTAGATAGAAGTAAACTAGGCAAGAAGTAAACGAGAGAAGAATATACTAAAACTTCTGATCCTAAAATTGGGAGAAAGCAAAAAACAATGTAATGTATAAACTTAACAATACGAACACTTGAAACACACAATCGCAACAAGAGACACATATACCAAATATCAGCTAAAACAAGCGGGAATTGACACTAAACTAATACGACAAGAAAAAAACAAAGAAATAGCAGACAAAGGGCAGACTTCGAACAAGAAAGAGAGAATAGTAGGTAGGATTTGAACCAAAAATGAACACCAAGAAAAGAGAAAACAGAAGGCAGTAATAGCAATAAA
The DNA here is from genome assembly GCA_025774065.1 of Solanum ossicruentum. NCBI lineage: Eukaryota > Viridiplantae > Streptophyta > Magnoliopsida > Solanales > Solanaceae > Solanum > Solanum ossicruentum. Next base: position 7,309,567 of record JAOTQR010000092.1, read on the forward strand.
AGGCAAAATTCAACAGTTCAGTAGAAAACAGAAGGCAGCAATTAAATACGAGTAGAGGACAAATGGCAGAAATAAGTGAAAAGCAGAATACAGAGGGCAGAAATTAAACATGGAAGTAAAACAAATGGCAGAAATCGAACAAGAAGGAACAAGAAATAATAACCACGGAGGGAATAATGTGACCAAGAAATATAAAATCAAGGGGAAATGGAAGATATCACTTGGACAAAGTTCGAAACTGTCCCACCGGCAAGCTTGAGACCAGACTATCGCTGACTGAACGACTGCAAAGCTGCATCTGACACTTGTAAGACATGCGTTTCACAGAACCAAAAAGCTGTCGGCTTCTGTGACCCTAGGAGAGAGAAAGAGTGGGTGAAGAGAGAGAACGTTGAAGGGCAGAGATAGTGCTTGCTGGATCACTGGCGAGAACAAATTGTTAAGAGAGTGTAGAGAAAAATAAAGAAAAAAGAACACAAATGATTTACGAGGTTCGGCAAGTGGTGCTTACGTCCTCGGGCTAAACTCTCTCTTTTTTTAATGTATTTTGAGAGGTATGGCATTAGGTCAATATATACAGGAGCTTGGGGCTCTATACAAGGCAACTGAATATTTACAGAAT
>JAOTQR010000092.1:7344932-7356538 GCA_025774065.1 Solanum ossicruentum
TTATGATTATGCATTTTGCCTATGATGTCTACCTCTTGTTGCATTGCATCCTACATACTTAGTACATTCAAATGTACTAATGCATACTCTATGCCACCACACTAGTCATATCTGCGAGGCATACCAACTGCCAGCTGTCTTTTCTGCATAATTTTTAGGGTTTATTTATACATACTATAAATACTTTAAGTTAGGTTTTCATAAGAAGAGGGGAGACATCATATAGAGACACAGATTAGAATTTCGCTCTTGAATATCCTCTCAAGAATTTCTTAGGGTTTCATTTTTAGTTTATTGTATTCTCTTGGTAAACCCATTTTGGGGATTGCAAATCTTGTGCTATACACTTTGGATATCTATCCAGCTTTTATATTTGCAACTCGTGGTGTCTTCACTTTTCATTATATTGGTAAAACTCTCAATTATGTCTATTATTTGCATTCTTATTTGTTTTGCATTATCCATGAGTAGCTAAGCACCCACAACTTGGGGTTGTGGGAACCATGGATAGTTGACTTGAGATGACCTAGGCTTCTTGCATTTTCATAATTGGGTTTTTGCATGTATTATCTATTTCCCTTCATTATTATTGTTGTTTGGTGGTAGCCAACACCAAAACCCGCCTACTATAATGATCTCGACCAAGGTAGTGACGAATAGGAAAAGGGAAGTAGATGACAGAATTTGATTGATGTGTTCTCATCTAATCAACCGACCCTGACCAAGGGGAGGTTGACTGGGACAATAGGTAACGGTTAGTTGGCACACCATGGTTGCCGACCAAGCACCATCGTGAAATTTGACATTTACCTTCACAAAAGGGCTGGAAGAACCTAAATTACCGTCCTACATTCAGATCACCAATTGTATTTATGTTATCTAGGGTAATCAAGTCGACAAACTATGGGGAACAGAATTCCCAAGTTATCCCTAAAATTGAGTGTTTCCTCATATTATAGTTAGTGGTCGTTTTATTTTATTTTTGAATAACAAACCATTCCCCCCCCCGCCCCTTATTTAGAGATTGTAGTCATAAATACTAGATATGATTAGTGGTGAAGTCTTGTAGTCAAGCTTGTATTCACTGTGGATTCGACCATAACCTCGGTTAGGTTAATTGATGACAACGATCGCTTTCTTATTGGAGAGTGAACATCATTAGAAATTATGGCGTCGTTGTTGGGGAATACGGCTAGTCTTTGATTTGGTTACACTATTAGTTAGTTCTAGTGTTGATTTCTGGAGTCTCTTGTACTTTACTTTTGTTTTTGTTTTTGTTGTTTGATTTTATTTGCAGGGTATACTAGGTTGTATGCCCAATACAAGGAGCCAAGGCAACCCCTTAGCTCTATCAATTTGGAAATCCATCAACTACCAAGAAGAATGGTTCAAGTGAATGAGGATATTGAGGTTGAGGAGGATATGCATATGAATGAGGATATGAGAAAAGAAGTGAATTCACAACAGAGGGGTAATAGGCCACAACTCAGGGACTTCAATGAAAATGCTTATGGTTGGAATCAATACCGATAGAGCCCTATGATTATGGACATTACCGGTGCTATAGTACTGCCTCCTTTACCAACAAATACTAAGTTCACAATATTGAGTGGATTTCTCCAAATGCTCCAAAACCACAGACTATTCACAGGGCTACCTTCGGAGGATCCCCACCATCATCTTCAAAATGTGATATTTGTTTGCAAGAGTGTCATGGGGACACAAAACCTTTCTCTTGATGTTGTTGGTTTAAGAGTGTTTCCACCATCATTGACTCGCAATGCAACTGTACGGTTATCCGAGCTTCCTCTGGGTACTATCACAAGTTGATGAACTTCAGAGAGTATTCCTTGAAAGATATTTCCCAAGATCTAAGAAGTTAAAGATCAAGGATCAAATCAACTACTTTGAGCAATTGATGGGTGATTCTATTAGTAGAATATGGGAGAGATTTACTAAATGCTTGAGGATGGTCCCTGACCACAAGATTGTTAATGATGCCTTGGTTGAGATTTTCTATCGAGCGCTTGATGAGAATAGTCAAGTTTGCGCCAACACAATCATGGGAGGCATGTTCCTAGACACAATCATGAGAGCGAGATTGATGAAACCTTCTTGTGTGGTTAACACCAATAATGAGCAAGCAAAGGTAAACGAAGAGATCATGGAGCAACTTGCTCAACTTCGCATAAATATGGACTTGGTCTTAAATCCATATCAAGCCAATGTCAAGGAAGTCACTCAACATCCAAAGGCTCCTACCTATGATGATCCATTCTTTGATGAGGATGCTTGTTTTGTAAGCAACCAAGCGACGGGTTTCCGGAACAACCCCCAAGGGTCCAATTTTTACTATTGGAGGCAAGGTTTCGAGAATCAAGGTTGGAACTTCAACTGTGATAGGATGTATAGAGACAACCAGGGTGGATATTATGAGAAAGAGAGAGAGTGCTAGACGCAGAATGGGGGGGGGGAAGAGAGGGCTACAAAAATGGTCCTTATGTGCCATCACATAATCGTGATGCCGAATCAAATAACTCCAGGATTGAAGAAATGTTCAAAAAAATGTTAAAGCTAGCCGACCATTAAGATGAGACTTTAAAGGGAATGAAAGCAGATATTTCAAGTATTAACCAAAAAGTAGAGTCACACTCGGTGGCGATCAACCAACTTGAACATCAATTCGGGCAAGTTTCTTCATAATTGAACCAGCCAAAAGGCCACCTTACCTACCAACACGGTTCAAAACCCAAAGAATGAAGGGCATTGCATGGCAATGATGACTAGGAGTGGCAAGAGCACCGTAGATCTCCCTATGCCAGTAATTATGGATGAAGTTGATAAGAAGGGTCTTGGTGGTGAAGTTGTGGTTGTGGGAGAAGATCCGAAGGCTGTTGGGATGCAACAAAAAGTGGTAAGAGAGCATGAGAAATTTAAATCAATTTCCAAACCTCCTCCTCCTTTCCCTCAAAGGCTTAAGAGAAAGGAAGAGGAGGGTAAATTCAAATACTTTCTCTCGTTGTTGAAGCAACTCTCCATCAATATTCCCTTTCTAGAATATTTGGAGAAAATGCCCAGGTATGCCAAATATATGAAGGATTTGGTCAGCAAGAAACGCACTTTGAGCCAAGATTTCTCACAAGAACTCCAATAATGTAGTGCGATTATGATCAAATGTCTTACTCAAAAGTGAGAGGACCTTGGTGCATTCACCATCCCATGTACCATTGGTGATGTCGAGTTCGCAAGAGCATTGTGTGACTTAGGAGCGAGCATCAATCTAATGCCTCTTGCAGTATTCGAAAAGCTTGGCCTTGGTATATCTACCCCAACAAGAATGAGGTTGCTTATGGCAGATCAAACCATTAAAAAGGTGGAGGGAATCCTTTTGGATGTGCTTGTTAAAGTGGATAAATTCATCTTCCCGGCATACTTTGTGATCCTTGACTGTGAAGTTGATTTTGAGGTGCCCATCATTTTGGGGAGACCATTTCTGACTACTGAGAGAGCCCTAGTGGATATGGATTCAGGTCAACCACGGTTTAAGGTTAATAATGCAGAGTTTATGCTCGATATTCGTGAATCCATGAAACACCCAGATGAGTGCAAGAGTGAGGTGTGGACCCTCGATGATAGTTGATGAAGAAAGATGACAAAGTCGAGCCACGACATTAAACAAGGCGCCCCTTGGGAGGCAACACAAGTATTTTTTATAATTATTGGCTTATCTTAAGTATTTTTGGTTGTTGAGATTCTTAGGTAGAAGATGTGAGTTTTTTTTATGATTGAAAGACATTGGTGCAGTTGTAATATTTTGGGAATCATTGTGTTTTGAGATTTGGTTTACAGGTGCAAATTGAAGAACTGAAGATCTGAAAAATGGCACTTGGAGCAGCCTCTACGATCAGGCCTATGAGTCGTAGTCCTCATTACGACTCATAGTCATGCATCATAGAGAGAATTAGTGAGTATTAGAAGTTGATACCTACACTACGAGCCAACCTTACGATTCGTAAAGTCTTCTACGAGTCGTAAGAGGGGTTCGTAGTGCCCAGGTATAATTTCTAAATGTTTATAACTGTTGGGTATGCTATGAGACCGGTACCACTAAGTCGTAGGACAGTCTATGACTCGCAGTCGGGGTCTTATAGCCCCGATCTGCAGTTTTAACAAGCTGACCCGATTTTCATTTAGAAGGGGGTCAAAATACAAATTGACCCCAAAATTCATTTTACAAAACCCTAAGGTGGTGGAAAACCCCATTCCATCACCCACATTATTTTGCCGATCAAAATCCTGGCTAACTACGTCATTTTCCTGCGAAGTCATTATTTCTAGGGTTTTCGGCGTGGTTTGTAATTTCTTTTGCTTTGGTCTATTTCTCCAATCAATCAGTAAGCTCCATGGTTAAGTTTTTCAATCTTTTGTGGTGAGTTTGTTCCCATATGTGTGGGTGTTGTGATCATGTAAAATCATTTCATATGGTGATTATTGAATTAGACTTGTAGTCTAGAGTTTTCTAGGCTTTGAAGAGTTGAGTTGTGAATCGAATCATGTTCAAATTCTTGAATGGGTGATGATGAATATGAAATTTATGATTCATGGGATGTATTGTGTGATTGTTTCCCACTCATTGTCTAAATTGTTGTCGAAATTGGTACTTAAGAAGTGGGAGCGTGTTTTACATATCTTATCCTATGGGAATTGATTGACATAGTTTGAATGGAAATTGCATTCCTATGGAATGATTATAGATGTCAAGAATGAGTTTTGAATGTATATTGCTTTCACTGTGCTTGACGTTATGTGAACTTCTCCCAATTCTTAAGGGATATGGTTGTTCTGAATTTCTGATGTTATTGAAGTGATTGCTAATGTGCCAAGTATTTGCTATTGTTATTGTGTGCCAAGGATGTTGAACTTTTTGACTACTAAAAAATTGCGAAAAAGCGATGTGTACAGTTTCATCGTTTTTTTCCTTGTCTCTTTTTTAAAAGTGACGGACAACGTCTCTAAGCGACACTTTCTGTCGCCAAAAGAGAAAAAATTAGAAATAGCAACGGACAGCCGTCGCTTTTTACCTTTTACTTTTTATATTTATTTTTCAATGGACCGCATCCCAAATTTTAAGAAAATTAATATTTTTTAAATAATTTTTTTAAGAAAAAATGACGAACTAGGCAACTCAGTCCGTCTCTTTTCTACAATTTTTTTAAAAAAATGCAAAAAGCGACAGACTTAGCGACCCTGTCCGTCGTATTTCTGTAATTGTTTTGATAGCAAAAACCTACAATTTCTGCTTCCCACCTGCATTAAAATTCATTATAAAAAATATTTCAAAACAAGTCCAATATACCAGTACAACACAATCAACAACAACTAAATAATTCAAAATACATCTTAATAAACACAATTAAACATAAAGAACATACAAATTCATAATTTACAAAGTTTTAAATAGTGTCAAAGTTCAACAAAAATTCTAAATTGTCCAAAACTAAAATAGAATGGAACTAAGGGCTATTTCAACAAAAACATCCATACTCTCGTCAGAATCATCATGGTGTGGGGACCGTCGTCAGGATAGGTTGAGCATTTGTTGCTTGAGATCAGCATATTCTTAGGACCTTCGTGCTTCAGATTCTGTCAGTGCACGTATAATTTCTTCAACTCTCTGACTCGTGATAGTCATTTGAGTCCTGTCAATAGCCTCAGCTTGACGTGACGATCCAATGCCTTGTAAACCGGATTGGAGTCGTATATTATTTTGGGAACCCATTCCATAAACACGACCTTTATGGCTCCTACCTCCAACCTTTTCCATTCAAATTTGATTGGACAACTCAGGGGTTAGCTCGACCGAATCTCCAAGCTCTTCTATGTTTCGCTCATAGTCACGCTATATATTGAAAATATAATAGTTAGACTCAATGTGTATATTGAAAGTAAAAGTTAGAATCAAAATAAATTATACTTAAAGTTATGTTGAATAACTAACATAGGCTTGTTCGGCCCTTTCCTCCACCCACTGATCCGGATCTGAGTTATTCTTCTTTTTCTTCATATAATACCTCCTAGAGACTTCATCACATAAAAGAGGCCTCCCCAATTCCTTTTTCCATAATTAAAATATAATTAATAAATATATATTTTGTATAAATTAAATACTATCATAAAGAATAATATATTAGTTTAAATGTAAAAATTGAAAAATCTTACTATCTCCCTCGTAACAGTACCGACACTCTTTGCACCTCCGATGTGCAATGAGCCACCATTTAGGCTTCCTCCAGACTTTTTAGCTTGCTCAGACATAGCCTTAAATTTATCAGTTTCCCACTACTGGGGCAAATCTTGATATACATGCGGAGGTATCCAAGAATGACTTTTTTCACCACCCTCTCTTGGTTTCTTCAATCAGTTAGATAGTCGGGTATTTGCTTGTTTCTCAAATGTGCTCGCAATGGAGTTGTTGTGCATGGGATTCCAAGTACATGAAGTCTAGCAAAAAATCAAAAGTGTTAAGAAGTCCTAGTTAAGTAAGTAATATTCAAAATATATGTAATATTATATATACCTTGAATTCATTAAACATCATCTAGCGAATATTATTTGGAATCTGCCCCCAAGAGGTGTATGGCTCCGTGTATTTCCTTAAGAGCATCCGCAGCCGGTTCCGAAGGTGCCACCTGCAACACATATAATAAACATGATATTAGTCACCTATAATTTGTTAAGGTAGCAAAATAAATTTACTTAAATAAATACTTACGATGCTCCATCAACCTCAATCATGACGCTCCCACGTCTGTCCCTCTGTCCAAGAGCTAAGTCAGGCACAACCTATGAAGGCTCAAATGCAGCTGTAGAAGCAGGTGTAGATGATGATGGAACATATGTGTGATGCTGAGTTGGTAGTGTAGGGGTATTATCATTACAGGAAGAATCTCTAAGTCTCAGATTAGATAGGTGGGGAGACCGAGAAGTAGGAGATGCATCAGTAGGAGATGGAGTAGTCGAATGTGTAGATCGATGAACTACTAGTGTCACTGTAGGTCGAGGAGGGATCTGATCATACAAAGGGAATCTTGGTTGCACAGAAGAAGATGTGCCTCGTTGTCGATGTATCTGACTCTGGAATGCTCAAGGATCCATACTCCTAGAAGACACAAAATGACTAGCTCCTGGGGTATCCTGAATATCAGGTGCCGAAGAAATAAAGCTTGGGATATCCTCAGAATCAATCGGTCTCCTAGATTGCTTCTTTTTCGTCCTACCAGAAAAAGTAATCCCAAGATGATCCCGAGATCTATCACCATCACCTGATGACATCTGAATATAAAATAACACAAATACAATATATAAGAAAAAATAAAATGAAATAATTTTTGTATTAGCAAGATAAATTAAGTTATGTGGTAGTTATAATCTTCCAGTCTATTCCTCCTCACTTTTTTCATTATTAACTTCATCCTCCCGTTCCAATTCCTCATTTGCTTGAAATTCATCATACTCCCATTCCTGCTGGTGCGATAATTCATCATACTCCTCCTTCGATGATTCATTATCTTCATCTACTTCTTCTTGAAAATTCACTACTAATTCATCATCAGACACCTCTTCCAGTATGTGTTGAGGACGCTCTAGTATGGTCTACAACTCAATATCAACTTGTTGTTGAACAATTGCAAGATCATTTTGGTATTCCACATCTTCAACATTCTCAATTTCAATTCTTCCTACTGGCTTTGTCTTAATGACAATCCACCAATCAGCCTTATCTGTATGCAATGGATACGGAGCGTAGTAGACCTGCTTAGCATTTTGGGCAATGATAAAAGGATCATATTTTTCATATTGTCTGGTGTGCTTAAATTCAACTATATTATGTTGCTGGTCCACCCTTGTTCCCCTGTACGATGGGTCAAACTACTTATACTGAAACAATACTACTTTCTTTTTAGGCCAACGTGAATATCGAAGTTCAATAATCTCTTGAAGACACCATAATATTCAATAGTTTGGCCATTACCGTCAACATCACCTTGAACAAAGACACCACTATTATTGGTTTTCTTATACAAAGATACTTCCTAGTTTGAAACTTAAAGCCATTACAACAATATTTATTCATTGTCTGAATTTGAGGTTCATGCTCGAGTGCGATTTCTCTCACTAATGATGAATGCTAATCAGTTGAGTATTCATGAAAAACCTACAAATTGTATCCAAAATAATACAGTTTAGTCTTAAATAAGTACAATATTCATACTAATTCAATATAATTAGACTTTCAAACTTACATATTCCTTTAACCATTTGGAAAACCTCGTGTATATGGCTTCATTACCCAGGTTTTTATGAACAATCTGATATTGATATGTACATTTTTGTTAGTTAACAAGTACTAATTATTATGTAATTTGACATTATATAATATATTTAATACTTACTCAAGATATGGCTGAATTTCTGGACAATTAATAGAATATGGTTCATACTCGATTGTCTTTCCCTAGTTGTGAAGCCTCTTTTTCCACGCCTATTAGATCCTCGGCCACTTTGATTAAAAATTGAAATGGGGGAAAATCATATCACTCTCACCTTCATCATTCCGATTTGACCTATTTTTCCTACATGGCACTTCATCCCCAAAGTAATAAGAGTAAAAGTCACTTTTTTCTCTTCCGATATGAGCTTGAACAGTTGATCATTCGATCTATCCCCTTTGTTTAATTGTCCTTTTGCAAATTGCATTTTTTCTGTACATACTAATTCAAATGTGTTAATCATGCAGTTTATTGTTAGTTTATATATTCGTTATATTAATTAGTCATATAAATATTACCTTTCAAATGGATACATCCACCTTGTTAGAACAGGACCTCCAAGGCAGGCTTTATGTACAAGATGAATCAGAAGATGCTCCATCACATCAAAGAAGCCAGGCAGAAAAATCTTCTCCAGCTTTGTAGTAGTAACAAGAATGTTTTCCTCCATCCTGTCTAAACTACTTTCAAGGAATGTTCCAAAACATAAATCTCTAAAGAAAATACTTTTCTCTATGACTAGCTTCCATATCATCTCAAGCAGGTGGCTAAAAGCGATAGGAAGCAAAGTTTCCATGAATACATGACAATCATGACTTTTCATACCTATCAACTTCCCTTCATTCAAGTCTGCCCGCTTGCCCAAATTTGAAGCATATCCTTATGGAATCATGAAATTTCTAACCCACTCACATATTTCACGTTTCTCCTCCAAGGTGAATGAAAAACTGGCTTTAGGCTTAAGAATTCTGCCATTTGGTTGTTCCTGCAGCCATAATTCTTTCCTCCTACAATATTCCTTTAAGTCCATTATAGTTCTTGGGTTGTCTTTTGTCTTGCCTTTAATATCCATCACTATGCTGAATAGGTTTTCAAAATAATTTTCCTCAAAATATATCACATCAAGATTATGTATGGGAGATTATCCTTCCAATATGGCAACTCCCAAATGTTCAACAATGTATCCAAGAAGTATACCAGGTGGAACAACCCAAACTTTAGGTAGTTAGGAAACTCTCTCCCGAATTTGATGCCCTGTCTGTGATGGTGGTGGAGAATCCATTTCAACCTTGTTTTTCTGAATGCATTCTTTATCTTTCTAAACTCGTGCTTCATTGGCAAGAATTGATGATAACAATCAAACCATGAATTTTTTCTCCCATGCTTTAGGGTGAAAGCCTTACTATGTTCCATGCAATGAGGACAGACAAGCTTTCCAGCATTCATCCAACCAGATAACATACCATATGCAGGAAAATCATTAACAGTCCATATTAAACAAGCACACATAACAAAATTCTGTTTAGTTGATATGTCATAAGTCAGTACACCTTCAAACCATAACTACTTAAGCTCATCTATCAATGGTTGTAGAAAGATATCAATCTTACTTTTTAGGTTACGAGGACCCAGAATAACATAAATATGAATAGACTTGTCATGCACATTTTAGGAGGAAGATTATACGGAGTGGGAAATACGGGCCAAAAAGAATAAGGCCTGGTAGTATTTGAGAATCATGTGAAACCATCTGCACACAACCCCAATCTGACATTCCTAGGCTCTCTAGCAAAGTCAAGATATATATTATCAAAATACTTCCATGCTTCTCCATCAGATGGATGTGACAACACATCCAGTGGCCTTCTATATTGACGGTGCCATGTCATATGTGGGGAAGATCTCATCGATGTATACAACCTCTTCAGTCTAGGAATAATAGGTAAATAATGCATCTACTTAATTGGAACCATCTTTCCGGTCGGAGTCCTCTAATAACGAACATGACCGCAAAACTTATAATTTTCCAAGACAGTATTATAGTTGTAGTACAACATGCAGCCATTAACGCAACAATCAATTTTATCATTGACAATCCTAACTTGGAAACCAGTTTCTTTGCCTAATAGAACATCCTGGGTATGTGAAAGTCAGGATTAACCAACTCAGACATAAGATCCACCATTGAGTCCATAGCCCCATTAGAAACATTATGATCCGATTTAATGTTCATTAATCTAATGGCAATAAACAAAGGAGAATGCCGACTCCCTCACCTATTGGTCGACTAACCACTTCTAATTCTTCATAGAAGCATCTTGCTTCTTCATTCGGAGCTTCATTAAAAAATTGTTCAACCTCCATCCCATCTTGAAATCCGAAAGCATCATTAATTATTTGATGAACTCTATCATGCCTAACCGTATCATGTTGAAAATTATCCTGTTTAAATCTAATTTGATCTTGTGCTACAATCATAGTATATTTATCCATGGGCATCGAATTGTAAAACACACCATCCACTCCATCTATTTCTCTATGATCCACCCATACAAAATATCTAGGCTTAAACCCATTACGATACAAACGCATCATAACTTCCTCTGGACTAAAAAATTTCAGGCACTTACATAAACTGCAAGGACACCTAACCATTTGATTTCTCTTAGAAAGATCAAGTGTCATTGCATGATCAATAAAACTTCTAACACCATCAAAAAATGTAGATTTCAATCCACCACCATTTTCTTAATGCATGTCATACATCCACAAACGATGATCCATCTACAAAATACTCACAACCTTAATTAATTAATTCCAACAACAATCACAAATATCATACAAAAAAGGGTAAAGTGTCAACACTAGATGGATACAAATCGATTTTGCAAGAAAATCAATTATGTCATCAATAGGATCAACTAGTGTTGTCACTTATACCAAATAAACTCATTATGACAATCCAAAAATAAGATAAGTGTCAACACTAGATGGACACAAATTGATTATGCGAGAAAATCAATTGTGTCATCAATAGGATCAACTATTGTTGTCACTTATACCAAACAAACTCATTATGACAATCCAAAAATAAGATAAGTATCAATAGTAGGTAGACACAAATCGATTTTGCAAGAAAATCAATTTTATCATCAACAGGATCAACTACTGTTGTCACTTATACCAAACAAACTCATTTTGACGAAACAAACTATTCAAACTTTTATATATATACAATAATTAAAATTTTTATCAAAAAAATACCTCGACTTTTAA
>JAOTQR010000092.1:7357886-7403956 GCA_025774065.1 Solanum ossicruentum
ATGTTTAAAATAGGTTTTAGGTCTTTAGATGACCATGAAATAGCATAGGAATCCCCAAAAGACCAATAGAAATAACCGAATTCACGAAAATGTCATTATTGAATCGGAGGAAAAATTTTCCTGGAAGCCACTTCACTTGAGGCCAAACGGCCCCCATGTGACACTTTACGATTCGTGTGGAGTGCCCGTGAAGCAACACTTAGGCGAAATTTGGAAAATTGGAGTCAAGGCTCAACACTTAGAGTTTTTCGCGTACATACATCACATGGACGACTACATGGCCCATGTGGAGTCACACAGTCCATGTGACATGGCCGTGCATCGGTACTTAGAAAATTTTACGAAAATAATTACAAGATGAGAATGCCATACTTAGAATATTTTATACCCCGAAAGCCCCACGGAGAGCCTCACGACTCATGAGACACTACATGGCTCGTGTAACGGGCCGTGTGATCACACTTTGTACCAAAACTATGAGCTTTCCAACAAAGACCACCACACGACATCACTACATGGTCTATAAAGTGTCACACAGACCGTGAAGGTGCAAGTGTGACGTGCCTTGGCTAAATTCTTCGTGTTTAACCCAACTTTTTGAGGCCAAGTGTCACCTCACTGTAGGCCACATGGGCCTTGTGTGACCTCACACGAGCTGTGTGTCCTCCCCCGGAGTGAAGTGACACCTTGGTCCAAAAACTCCCGAAATCGAGCTTTTTAAGCTCCAAAGAAGTCATACAATAACCAGATTGTTACATCATCTCTCCCTTGGGAAGATTCATCCTCGAATGTGCAAGGACAAGGCTTGAATTAGAACATGAAACTCCCAAACACAAGGTACCATGCATAGCTCATTATTTGAAACCCACAATTCATGGCAACATAATAAAGCCATTCAAAACACCAAAAATCATTTTAATGAACATGCAAGCATGTCATGCCATGAGACTCAAGGATTGAAAAGATTAGGACCAACTAGGAAAAGGAACAACCTAATGCCTTAGGCTTAAGTAGATTGGAAAATATAAGGATATCACTTCATCATGTCTAATTCTGCCTCCTATGTAGCACTCTCCACATATTGTTCCTCCAAAGTACCTTTATCGAAGCCACATCCTTGTTGTGGAGTCATTTCACTTGCCTATCCAAAATCTCCACCAGAACCTCCTCATAGGACAAGTTCTTTTCCACCTCAATACCCTCCAAAGGTACAATAGTTCTAGGATCACCAACCATCTTTCTCAATATAGATACATGAAAGACCGGGTGAATAGAACTCAAGGACGGGGGTAACTCCACCCTATATGCCACATTCCCAATCCACTCAATAACTTCATAAGGGCCCATATACCGGGGACTTAGCTTGCCCTTTTTTCCCAAACACATCACTCCCTTCATAGGTGAGACTTTCACAAATACCCAATCCCCAACTTGAAATTCAAGATCCCTCTTCCTAACATCCGAATAGTACTTTTGGCGACTTTGTGCCATCTTCAACCTCTCCCTTATTACTTTCACCTTCTCCATGGCCTCCATCACCAAGTCCGGGCTAATCAAAGCCACCTCCCCTAACTCAAACCACCCCACCAGGGACCTATACCTCCTACCATACAAGGACTCAAACGGTTCCATATCAATGCTAGCATGGAAGCTATTGTTATAAGCAAACTTGATGAGTGGAAGGTGGTTATCCCAATTTCCCTTGAACTTCAATACACAAGCCCTCAACATATCCTCCAAGGTTTGAATTGTCCTCTTAACTTGCCCATCCGTTTGAGGATGAAAGGCGATGATCAACTTGACCAGTACCAAGTCCCCTTTGAAATGATCTCCAAAAGTGAGAAGTAAATTGGGTAGACCGTTCCCGTATAATAGACTTAGGCACTCCATGCAATCTTACTAACTCTCGAAAGTACAACTTTGCATCATCTTCAGCACCAAACGTAGTCTTACCCGGTAGAAAATGAGCTGATTTAGTCATTCGATCGACGATAACCCAAATGGAGTCAAATTGCTTTCGAGTCTGAGGCAACCCAACCACAGAGTCAATATTTATTTCTTCCCACTTTCAAGTAAGATCTCAATGTCTTGAGCCAACCCACCGGTATTTGATGCTTCACCTTCACTTGTTGACAGTTTGGGAACTCGGATACAAACTTGGTTATGTCCCTCTTCATACCATGCCACCAATACAACTACTTCAAATTCCAATATACCTTAGTAGACCCCGGGTGAATAGAATAATGAGAATTATGGGCTTCGTTCATGATCACCTTATTAAGGTTATCCACATCCGGAACACTAACCATTCTTGATACCGGAGTACACCATCTCTCCCTTGGGAGAAAACCTCAATATTATTTTTGGCAACCGATTTCTCCAATTCAACCAAGGATGGATCTAAATCTTTCTTAGCTTTCACATCAACAATCACTGAAGATTCGACCCCATTTAGAACATGTATACCACCATCATTGGAACCGGCCACTCTAACACCCAATCTTGCCAAACGGTGAACATCCCTTGCCAACTCCTTCTTCCCCTCCTCAACATGAGCCATACTTCCCATGAAGAGCCTACTAAGAGCATCGGCTACCACAGTTGCCAGGATGATATAGAACGCACATGTCATAATCATTTAGGAGTTCCAACCTTCTCCTTTGTCTTAAGTTAAGGTCCCTTTGAGTGAACACATATTGCAAGCTCTTGTGATCTACGATAACATCAACATGCACCACATACAAATAGTGTCACCAAATTTTCAAAGCAAAGACCACCGCCGCTAACTCAAGGTCATGAGTTGGGTAATTATGCTCATGCACCTTCAATTGCCTTGATACATAAGCAATCACCTTACCATGTTGCATAAGTACGCAATCTAACCCAATTCGAGAAGCATCATGATACACCACAAACCCATCCAACCCATTTGGTAGAGTTAAAATTGGAGCCGATATAAGTTGATCCTTCAAAATTCGGAAACTTCTCTCACACTTGTCCGACCACACAAACTTAGCCTTCTTTTGGGTCAACTTAGTCAATGGAGATGCAATGGACGAGAACCCCTCAACGAACCTTTTGTAATAACCAGCTAACCCAAGAAAGCTTTAAATGTCCGAAGGAGTCAACAGTCTAGGTCAATTCTTTACCACCTCGATCTTTTTTGGGTCCATCTTTATACCATCACCGGACACCACATGATCTAGAAAAGCAGCTTCACCGAACCAAAAGTCACATTTGCTAAATTTGGAGTACAACTTCTTCCCTCTCAAGGTTTGCAAAACCAACCTTAAATCATCCATGTGCTCCCGCTCACTCCGGGAATAAATGAGAATATCATCAATGAAGACAACCAGAAAACTGTTAAGCAATGGCTTGAACACCCAATTCATAAGATCCATAAACATGGTTGGGGCATTAGTTAGGCCAAATTTCAGCACTACAAACTCAAAGTGCCCATACCTTGTTCGAAAGGCCATCTTGGGAATATCAAACTCTCTAATCTTTAACTGATGATACCTTGAACGGAGATCAATCTTCGAAAAGTGAGTAGCCCCTTGAAGTTGGTCAAACAAATCATCGATTCTAGGAAATGGATACTTATTCTTAATGGTCACCTTATTCAATTACCTATAATCGATACACATGTGAAGAGATCTATCTTTCTTCCTTACAAATAACAGCGGAGCACCACATGGAGATATACTTGGCCTGATGAAACCCTTTTCTGGCAAATCTTTCAACTGATCCTTCAACTCAGTCGGTCCAATACGATAGGGAGGAATAGAGATAGGTTGAGTATCCAGGAGAAGATCTATGCCAAAGTCTACTTCTCTATCCGAAAAGAAATATTGGGCAAGTCTTTGGGAACACGTCCAGAAAATCATTCACCACCAGAACTTACTCAACAGTAGGTAATTCAGACTCCACATCCTTAACCCTCACAATGTGATATATACACCCTTTGGTAGATCATCTTTCATGCTTTGAGGTAGGAAATAAATCGACCCTTAATAGCGGAGTTACTACCTTTCCATTCAAGAATAGGCTCACCGGGCGGTTGGAACTTGACCTTATAGGTTCTACAATCTATAGAGGCATATGATGCATGCAACTAATCCATCCGAAGAATTACATCAAAATCATACATTTCAAGTTCCACACAGTCACACGAAAATAGCTTATACAACACAGAAACAGGACAACCACTATAAACCCTATGTGCAACAATAGATTCACCTACGAGAGTATAGACTGAGTAAGGATCCCTTAAAGTTTCTAGACTTAAACCAAATTTAACATCAATAGAGGAGTCACAAAATACAAGTTTGCACCTGTATGAAGCAAAGCATAAGTATCAAAATCAAAGACTTTTAACATACCAGTCACAATATCTGGAGCCTCCTCAACCTCCTAACGTGCATGAAGAGCATAGAACCTGTTGTTCCTTGGGGAAACACCTAGTGGAGCTCTTTGTTGGCCTTACCCACCCTGAGCCACCTGACCTTGACTTATCTGAGGGTTTATGGGACAATCTGCAACTTTGTGATTCTTATCACCACACCCGAAGCAAGCACCTAAGTCTCTCCAACAAGTGCCTGTGTAGGGCTTCCAACACTTGCCATACAAAGGATATCCGTGACCACCACCAACCAATGACCTAGGAGAAGGCACCATAGCATTAGCAACCTAAGCACCTGAACCTTGGCCTTGTTGGAAGCGACCAAAACCGCTACCTCGAGAGCTGGAGAATCCACGATTAAAACGGGCCCTCTTAGGATCATGCACTCCCCTCCCCTTGGGTTTCTCTCCCTCAATATAAGTCTAGAGATGTCCATATCCCAATTAAGCATGGCAATACAACATTCTTGTACAAGAAAGTTAGAGATGCCAGAAACGAACTTGTGCATTCTTGCACGAGGATCAACCATAAGTGTCGGAGCATACTTGGAGAGCTTAGTGAACTAGAGGGAATGATCACTCACACTCATATTACCTTACCTAAGGTTGATAAACTCGATCATCTTGGCTTCTCTAAACTCAAGTTGGAAGAAATGATCCAGAAAAGAAAGCTTGAACTCTTCCCAATTAACAACATCACCACAAACCCTTTCCATAGACCACTGAGTATACCACACTTGTGCTACATCCTTCAACTGATAGGCAGTCAGTTCAGGCCTCTCCTTAGAAATGACAGCAATGACATTCAATACTTTGGATAGCTCATCAATGAACTACTGAGCATCCTTGTCAGACTTAACACAAAGAATTTCTGGGGATTAATCCAAGTGAAATCCCTCACTTTAGAAGTCAGAGTGGGATCCCGAGGAAGGTTAGCCTACCTAGTTTGAGAAGTCACCACCTGGGCAAGCATAGCAAAGGCTGTACAGAATTCACCATTAGAGATAGGCTCATCCATAGGCCCTTGAGGTGCTTGACCCTCCTTAGCCAGGGCTAGTCTGGTAGATCTACCATGAGGCATTTTCTGAAATAGAGCAAGGATACCATCAAGGTCAAGAACTAAACAAACTATTCACAGCACGACATAATACATGAAGAAGTGATACAATTCTTAGAACGTCATCATAGCCTCCCAATCATAGGCATAGTGCATTTCACACCCATGATTAGGACTCTACTTGATGTGGCATGTTGCACTACGAGTGCCATTGATAATGTTATTGCTCCAATAAGAAAGCGGTTGCTATTAACAATTAACCTAACCAGAGGTTAGGGTCGAATCCACAGGGAATACAGGGATTGACTATAGAGATCCACTACTAATCATTTTAAGCACCGATTACTAAAATCTCTAAAGAACAAAAAATAAAAACTAAACTAACTATGCGAGAAGAAACTCAAATTTAGGGATAACTTGGGAATTGTGTTCCCAATGATTTGTTGACTCAATTACCCTAGACAACATAACTCTAATAGAGAATTCGCATGCAGGACGGTAATTTTGGTTCTTCTAGCCCTCTTGCGAAGGTGAAGGTCGAAGTTCAGCATGACATGTGGTCGGCAATGATAATGTGCCAACTAACCATTACCCATTATCCCAGTCAACCTCCTGTTGGTCAAGTTTGGTTGATTAGATGAGAACATATCAATCGAATCTTGTCATTTACTTCCCTTTTCCTATTCATCACTACCTTGGTTGGGATCATGATAGTAGGTGGGGTTTGGTGTTGGCCACCATCAAACAAAATCAAAATGAAGGGAAATAAACAATACATATAAAACCCCAATCAAAGAAATGCACAAAGTCTAGGTTATTTCAAATCAACTACTCATGGTTCCCACAATCCCAAGTTGTGGGTGCTTAGCTACTCATGACTATGGAAAAATCAACAACAATGCAAACTAGAAGACATAGTTGAGAGTTTACCCAAAATAATGAAGAACAAGAACACCACAAGTTGCAAAACACAAGCTTGTATTAATGGAGAATGAGTACAATGTGTTTTTGCAATCCCCATGAGTGGGTCTTCAATTAAAAAGGAGAATCTACACTAAACCCTAGAAAAACCCTAAGAATATTCAAGTGATAATATTCAAAGTGTTCCCTATAGTATTTAATTTATCAACTCCCTCAAGAAAAACCTATCATAAAGTATTTGTAGTATTTACAATTCAACCCTAAAAATTAAATAGAAATGACAGCTGATAGTAGGTATGTCGTGCAAGACCCTACGAATCGTAATCAGGGTCTTGTATCAGGCACTTTGCATTTTGGACTTTACTATTACGATCCACTGGTACGAGTCGTTGCTTGGGAAATGACTAGTATGCTCATCTCATAGTCTAGGCCTTTAGTTCTTGGTCCAAACTTTTAGCTCTCTAATTCTTGCTACGAACCCACCTATACAAGTCATAGTGAGACCTACGACTCGTAAAATGTCCTCGTAGGGCTGATTTCCACTTAGTAGATTTTTGATTTTTGCTCATTGTTTCTTGCTATAAGATCATCCTACGACTTATAGCTTGGGCTACGACTCGTAGGACGGCTCGTATGTCCTACACTTCAGCAAAATCTGCAATTTTCTCCCAAAATCACACTAACCTATTTTTTCTACAATAACAACATAAAACCACATAAAAAACTATAAAAATTCGCATTAAGAACTCACAAAATCTCTTGTTTTAGGCATCAAATGTGCTGTATTTTGATAGCACATCAACACCCTCAACTTAGAACTGTTGCTTGTCCTCAAGTGATGATTCGATCTAAATAGACAATGAGAAACAGATAGTAGCTACTCTAATCACATATATATCTTTTAACTAGAATTCAGGTACCCAACTCTCACTTTTAAAACCTGATTGCAAAGCTACTAAGCAAACCAAAACATAAAGATATATCCCACAATCCAACTGTGACAAATGAAGGAGTATTAGAAATCCACAATCACTAAATTAGTCATATGCTAATTATATAGTGCAAATACCCTCACAGAAAAGAAGTTCCTCTTTCTCACTCAAAATGCATTACAAATCATGGACTGTGCAAGCATTCTCACTCTCATGAATGAAATTCATGTAAAATGACTAACACCATAGGCTTGCCTTGATACTCAATTCTCAACTGATGACAAAGTAGAATTGGATCACTTTAGGACTTAATGGCTTATAACATAGGCTCATCGGGCTTTGTATGGCATTTTAAGCAAGTAGTGACTAAAAGCTATCCTTGAACCATGTTTTGCAACCCTTTTACCTCCATAACTCAACCATTTTCATTAAATCCGCCTTTATTCTTCCTTCAAGCTTTTCTCCAAGCGTTTTCTTTCTCTTTTTCAGTTGTGCCTCATTTTTGAACTCATTTTTGCTATCTTCTTTAATCCAAGTTAAATCCAAGTCAACTGTTCTTTTCTTTTCTTTCACCCAGCACATGAATTCTTCATTTCTTTCTTTCTTTCTTTCCCTACTAACCACCTCATTTTCATTACTTTACCACAACAAGGGCCACCCTGAACTTAGGCTTTTAGCCTCAATCAAGTTTTACATGTTCAAGGATAGACCAGAGCTAATATCAAGGTATTTTATAAAACAAGGCTAGGCTAGCTAGGTGTCAAGAAAGAATGGGTACATGAAAAGCTTATACAATTGGAACAAGGGATAAACTATCACATTTGGTATAAACTTCACATTTGGCAGGTTATTTAGGCAAAATTGGACTTTACTAACAGAACAATGGCCTAAGATCCTTTCCCAATCCAACAAAATCACCAGTCCAATGTTAGAGTATTAAGGCAAGTTTTGAGTCCATACATAATGTATGAATGCGTCAAAATAAGCTCACACACACATGACATTGCATACACAATCAAGTATAGACTTACAGGTCATGCTTCAAGCATCAACTTGCATTCTCATTATCAGAACAAACATTGCCAGATAATCACATGAATGACTGCACTAATAACCAACAATCTCAAAAATGTTGAGGGTACCAAATGTTTAAAGCATTCAAAAAGCATTTAGAAACTATATTTATATGCCAAAAGACCATAACTACTATATATTTACAAATTATCTACACTACCTAAACATGCCGGTTCAACAAAAATTAAAACATCCACAAGGAAAAAGAAGGACGATAAGAAAACCTTGGGATAAAAAATAAAGGAAGTTATGGACTTGAGGTTAATCAGACTTCACCCTAATCCATAACTTCCCACACAACACCAAAATAAGACACTTTGTCCTCAAAGTAAAGACATATATTAAAAATAAATATCCAAACATACGTGTGTGTGTGTATGTGTGTGTATATATATATATATATATATACTAAAAACCAACATTTCAGCATCAACATCCAAACAAAATTAAAAACAACATTCAAAATGAACTATTTAAAAGTATCCAAAAACCAATTTAAGGAAAATATTGTCTAACAAAAAGAACAAAATATCCACAGATAGCAAGTAAGGGTTGGGGTCAAATATCAAACATAATGGTGCTCAAGCAAAGACATCTGTCTAGTCCTGGGGGTCCTGAGCTACGGTCTCCTCCTCTGTAGTCTTGATTGCAGCTGTGTGTGGGTTACTCTCTCCCTGTGCTATCCAATTCTCCCGATCCCTCTGTATCACTGCTAGAGCTAGGGATTCCTGCACCACCTCATCCGATATTGGCTTCTCCTCCAGTACTGCTGCCTCATCGTCAGTCCTAGGTCTCTTCTGACTTTGCATCTAGGTCCTCCCTCTCGAGGGGTCTTTTCCCATGGGCATGTGGACAGTCCTCGATTAAGTTAAAAATATCATCACCCACTGGTGCCACCTCTAGTACTGGTAATGGGGCCACTAACGTCTTCAACAAGTTGGCCTTGAACTTGGTCAACTCTTCTGTCACTGTGCTCATATCAGCAGGTCGGGCATACGCGAGCCTCTTTTAGATCCCCTCCTTGAAGGCGTCTACTTGGGCATCCACTACTCTAACTCTCTGGTTGATCATGTCACAAGCAAATGCCTTTGCCCTCTCCTCTGAGGTCTGGACTGGCTGACTGACCCATGGTTTGATCTGGCTAGCTAACCTCTACAACTAGAACTCCGCTGTGGCTACCCTGCGCACCAATGCCTGAATACTAGAAGGTGCTGGTGCAGGTATCAACCTGCATACTAGAAGGTGCTAGTGAAGGTATGCTGGAAGATGGCATCAATTTGATCTCAATAGCTTGAGAAGGCTCTGCAGTAGCTGGAGTAGCACTGGTGGTGGCTGGGGTCTGCTCCTGAGTCTGGCGCTCACCAGGGAATGACTCTGGGATGGGAGGCGAAGCTTCTCTCTGTAGGGGCACCAGGTTCTTATCAGCCTTGGTTAGGCTAGGATCCATGATGCGCGGGGCCTCTACATATGGATCCAAGTGGAGAGAAACATGTACCCCATCTACATTGCATATTTTGTGTATCAGGATGGGAAAATGCAACGCAGTCTGGGTACATATCGCTGACTCATGGATCTGCTCCACCATAACACAAGCATAGTCAATCTCATAGCCAGCCATAATGCTAGCTAATAGAACAACTCTCTCCAATGTGATCATATTAGCTGTAAATGTGGGTCTGATTCACCAACCGATAATGGACCACCAAAATTTCACCCGAAAGGAGAGGTGGGATTTCACAATAGGATCGGCATGGTTAGTGACCCGCATAGGCTCAACACCTGCCTTGCAAATTTGTCCTGCTATCCACCTGAGGAGCTCTATTTTCAAACCAACATCCTTCTCATTTACTGCCTTCCTTGTCTTTATAATCCTGTTATCATATTCAGCGGTGGAACAGGGTGCTTTGTAGTTTGGCCCAAACTGGACCCTTCTGATAGTTTCTTCAGAAATGTCAACAATCTAGCCCCGAACTAGGACCTCACGCAATCGTGGTTGTTCAACTGTCTTCTTGTTTTTGGGAAGGTCCCTGGGGATGGTAGCTTAGTAGGATGCATAGAATTCTAGGACTAAGTATGGGGCATACTTGCCTAACTTATGTGAGAGCCACCCTAGCCCATTGTGATCAATTTCAGCCTCCAAGTTTGGCACACTGCTCAGCCCTGAGTCCTTGAGCTTTGCCTTCTCATGGAATTGCCGGACTGGCTTCCCCTATCCTTTTAGTTCCATCCCCTTTTTATAAATCTCTTTCATGCCTGGTATGCATCATATTGTGTTTTGGGGATCCATGGATGTGACAGTATAAGTAGGATCAGTTGGTTGTTAGGGTGTAGTCTCCTCAGGCCAAGTCTGTGATACCTTAATAGAGTCTGAGAGGTCATTATTCGATCCTTCTTCATTACCCTCCTCTTCAGACTGGGAGGGACTAGTGACTTCCATAAGGACTCTTGATGCCCGGGACCTTGTGAATGGTATATTTGCTTCAGGGTCAATGTGCACATTCATCTCCTCATTTGATCCCTCGGACTGAGCATCGTCCGACATTTCATCTCTCAATAGGTGTCTTGAAGTTGAGGCAGCACCCCTTCTACCTTTTGGAGGCATCATATCTGAAAATTTACCAAATACCATTCAAAGAGCTCCATGATATTTGATCCAAGCAAAACAATTAAGCAAGACGTAACAACAACTAAACCAAAAACACTGAATTAGTTACAGGTCTGTAAGTATGAGGCAAACGTACAACTCATAGAGTGATCTATAAGCTGTACTGTAGCCTCATAGTACCAGGGTACCTGAGAAAATTGTATTTTGAAATTAGATATGAGGCACAGGTATGACTCATAGGGTGTCCTACGAGTCATAATCTGGGCTCGTACCTTATTCTAGGAACATTTTGAAAACTTAGACCAGGTCTACGAGACCCCCACTATGAGTCGTAATACGCGCTACGAATCGTAGGTGGGTCTCGTAAGGTAAGTGTTAAGGCACCATAGGTAATTGATACCTTTTACGAAAGGCCACTACGTCTCGTAGGGTGACCTATGACTCATAGTGGGTCCTTGTAGCTGAGAACAGAAGGCACTTGAGATGCCTATATCCTTCCCACAATAACCCAAAACAAATCACTTTAATCAATGACAACATGAAGCAACAATACACCTCAGACACATGATAAAACCCATGATCAGTAATGATAATATAATTAACCATTTCCATATAATCAAACTTAATCCCCTTTTAAAATCAAGCTATACCAACGCACAACTAACCCTAAAACTCATGACCCTCAAAATAATACCTGACAGTGGTTATCAAGAGAGTACACAATAAGTCCATATAAGGGTACTTTAGATATGCATAATTGAAAACGCACCAATACCCCTAAATTTCGACCCCGACATGATTTTGCAACAATGATTACTCAAGAATCATGCATCAAAGTAATATGATCATAAGCCAACATTATAACCACCAACAAAGCGCAAATATATATAATCAAATCATTACAATGGATTTATTAATACTAACCCCTACTCCTCATTCCAACACAATCATTTTCATATGGGTACATCTATTATGATCACAAAACAATCATTCAAACACCGATAAAGAAAGATCACAACATGGATGTGTCAAACTTAACCAAGAAAACTCACTAGATGAAAGGATGAAGATGTAATGAAATTGATAGGAGAAGCCAAAACCCCTAATAAAGTGCACTTGCTGGGAAATATTGATAGAAAAATAGTTTGGGGTTGAATAGAATAGTAGTAAATAGTGTTTGGGGAATTATGGGGGAAGAAAACCGTTCAAGGAGGTAAATGAGGGTTAATTAACGTTTGAACTTTTATATACCAAACCGAGTCATCTTTTAAAAATCTGTCGATCGGGTCTATGAGACCCTGACTACGAGTCGTAGAGTGTCCTACGAATCATAGGTCCTAGTCTTGTATCAGGCCTCAACACTTAAAAAAATATGAATTCATACCTGGGCACTACGAACCCCACTTACGACTCATAGGGTGCCCTATGAATTGTAAAGTTAGCTCGTAGTGTGTGTGCCAAATCTAAATCTTTATTGTTTCCCTCTTACGTGGCATGACTATGATTCATAGATTGAACTATGTATAACCTCGTCTTGTTCATTGGTTTTGGTAAGCACTTGCTCAAGCATATGCTCAATCCTCGAGAGTTTATCAATGATACATTGTTGGCGTGGTAACCTGAGCCAATTAGGTACACTCTCCTTTCTGGTAGCACTTGGAGTTCCCTCTGATGTACTAGTGGATGAAACTAGTTGTTTTTGAAGTGGTTGGTAGACTTGGTAGATAAATTATCCATATATTCGGCAATTTCGTTGAATGATCACCTCAAAATGCCCAACAATCCCCTCCAAACAAGGCATTAGCACAACCTTGCTATTGGAGGTTAGTGCTCGGTAGAAACTAGCCACCAATACATCATTAGTTAGATATTGATTCCACTTCGTCTACAGGAATTTCTTATACCTTTCCCAAGATATTACCAAAGATTCTCCTGGTACCCATTTAAAATTGCAGATGTTATCCTGTAGCTTTTGCTTGTTGGGCCTCTTATAGAAATTCATGAGGAAGACTCTATGCACCTCCCTCCAGTTAAAACAAATATCTAGTTGCAGAATTGACGTCTTTTCCGCCGATTCACTCCTGAGAGTCATGGGAAAGGTTTGGAGAGCCATGTACTCCCAAGCAGGATGTCTTGTCCCAGCACCCCCTCAACGTTTGAGTAAAATGTTGTAGGTGAGTTTGGAGATCTTCGGACTCTTGCCCATAGAACAAGACACATCTCTGCAAGGTTTCCAACAAGTCACTTGTGACGTAGAGCTTTTGTTCCGTCATGGTGCCAATCAACCTATGAATAAAACTAAACAACAAAAACAAAAATAAAAATAAAGTACAGGAGATTCTAGAAATTAATATCTGAACTAGCTAATAGTGAAATCAAGTCAAGAACCTAGACGTATTCCTCGGTAACGACTCTATAATTTTTGATGATGTTCACACTCCAATAAGAAAGCGGTCGCTGTTAGCAATCGACCTAACCAGAGGTTAGAGTAGAATCCACAGGGAATACAGGACTTGACTATAGAGATCCACTACTAATCATTTCAAGCATCAATTACTAAAATCTCTAAATGTGGAGGGGGGAGGGTTTCTTTGCAATTCAAGAACAAAAACGAAAACTGAACTAACAATATGAGAAGACACTCAAATTTAGGGACAACTTGAGAATTGTGATCCTCATGATTCGTTTACTCAATTACCCTAGACAACGCAACTCTAATTGAGTATTCGCATGCAGGACGGTAGCTTAGGTTCTTCCAGCCCTCTTGTGAGGTGAAGGTCGAATTTCACTATGGCGCGTGATCGGTAACCATGGTGTGCCAACTAACCATTACCCATTGTCCTAGTCAACCTCCCATTGGTCAGGTTTGGTTGATTAGACGAGAACACATCAATCAAATCCTGTCATTTACTTCCCTTTTCCTATTCGTCACTACCTTGGTCAGGATCGTGATAGTAGGCAGGGCTTGGTGTTGGCCATCACAAAAAAACAATCAAAATGAAGGAAAATAAATAATGCATGCAAAACCCCAATCAAAGAAATGCACAAAGTCTAGGTTATTTCAAGTCAAATACTCATGGTTCCCACAACACCAAGTTGTGGGTTCTTACCTACTCATGGCTAAGGCAAAATCAACAACAATGCAAATAGAAGACATAGTTCAGAGTTTACCCAAAACAATGAAGAACAAGAACACAAGTTGCAAACCACAAGCTTGGATTAATGGAGAATGAGTACAATGTGTGTTTTTGCAATCCCCAAAAGTGGGTCTTCAAATTAAAAAGGTGAATCTGCACTAAACCCTAGAAACACCCTAAGAATATCCAAAGTGTTCCCTATATTATTCAATGTATCAATTCCCTCGAGAAAAACCTATCATAAAGTATTTATAGTATTTATAATTTAACCCTAAAAATTGAATAGAAAAGATAGCTGGCAGCAGTTACATCGTGCAGGCATAACTCGTAGGGTGACCTACGAGTCGTAATTGAGATCTTGTATCAAGCACTTTGCATTATGGACTTGACTTTACTACCCACTAGTACAAGTCATTTCTTGGCAAGCGACTTGTATGCTTCTCGTGTAATCTAGGCCTTTAGTTCTTGGTCCAAACTTGTACCTCTCTATTTTTTGCTATGACCTCACCTATACTAGTCGTAGTGAGACCTATGACTTGTAGAGTGGCCTTGCAGGGCAGACCTCCACTTAGTAGATTTCTGATTTTTGGTCCCTATTTCTTGCTACAAGATGACCCTACGACTCGTAACTTGGGCTACAACTCATAGCTTGGGCTACAACTCGTATGAAGGATCGTATGTCCTGCACTTCAGTAAAATCTGCAATTTTCTCCCAAAATCATGCCAACCTATCTTTTCTGCAATAAGAATATAAAAAACATAAAAACCATAAAAATTCGCATTAAGAACTCACAAAATCCCTTGTTTTAGGTATCAAATGTGTTGTATTTTGACAGCACATCAATCATTTACAAACCTAGGGCTTTGATACCATCTTTGTCATGACCCCGACCTAGGGCCTAGATCTGACATGGAGAATGGGAACTGAGAGTCCCAAACAAGCCTCAAGATATCAAAACTCGCATCATCAGTTCGGAAGCGGACACAAAGTAAGCACATAGTTCTACGAGACAGGAAAGTAGGACTCACTCTATGGGGTAGTTCGGGACTTAGGATCTTTCCATCACAACATATAGCCAAGCTATAAATCATATAATCAACTCACATAAGGATAGTAAAAGATAGCCAATCCATAACAAGACGTTAACCATAACACATAACATAAAATGTAAGGAAGTTTACAAGGTGTCTAACAATATCTCTACATAGATGGGTCGAGGGCCACGACATTCCCCGGGCTCACACTCAAATACATAAAGAAATGAAAGTATCAAAGGTAGATAGATGGTGTATCATCCTTAGAAGATAGGACTCACCACTACAAGTAAACTTGGAATCTGAGCTAAGCGTCAAACGGTGGATGATCAAAGTCCTTGGTCCCTACAAGGTGAAATCATGTAGGCAAGAGTATGCGTTAGTATATTTGAATGTACTAAGTATGCGGGATGCAATGCATAAACTTACCAAAACCTGAATTTTCATGTTAGATGACAAGGGCACATATTATAGAAAGAGATGTATAACTAGGAATGTAATATAACAAGATGCCATGAGACTAATGATGCATGAAGTGCAAATGATGCTCTTATATATAGTGGAGATGTGACCTTAACCGACATGAGTAAGACCAAGTGAGCTATTACTTGGAATCCCGATGAAATCTCCTCATTGTTAAAGAGGTGGTCTACTTACAAAGGTAAACCATGCTTCACCTTACAGGAACAACTCCGATTTCGCATGAAGTAACCTTCCTTATGTGAACAACTCCTATTTCGGATAGAATTTTCACATATATTATATCAAGTCATATCATATCATGCCTTCTCCTTACGAGAACAATTCCTATTTCGGGGGCATCTTAACTTATTGGAATAACACCCATTTCGGAAAGGAAAACCTATGCCAGGCACATAGTTCAAGGAAAGAGAGCAATCCCTCCATCTATCGATGCTAAGTCGTCATCCCACAAAAATACATATATGTGTGTATATATATATATATATATATATATATATATATATGCTTTCCAAGGAGGAAATAGTCATTTTTCGAATAATTTCAATGCGTTCTTATTCTTAAAAAGAACCAAATACCATTCATAATAATCCATACTTAGGCTCACATGCCAAAATCATTGTTCATAATCATAATACTCATGCATAGGAATAGGCCATTCATATACAAGATGGTGCAAGCACCCAAGATACTCAAAGAGCCATAATCAATAGACATATGTGTGATCACATTCTTGTCATAACCAATATCTTATCAAAATCATATCAAAGAACATAATTGGGCTTAACTCATTTCATAATTTCCATAAATTCTCATGAACATGAATGCATATGTTATGAATAATGTGAGAATGACATGGGTAATTATGGTTCAATCTCAAATCAATAGCATAACGTGAAATTGAAGTAAATTCGTAATTAAATCCACATTTAAAATCAGATATAAACTACCCATGCTCAAACAAGCTTTTAAAGGGACATGCATAATCATAGATTCATAAAAATGATGAAATTAAATATTTTAAAGCTTAAATCATCTTAAAATCAATAGATAAACACAAACCATTTATTATTGGAATTTAAATAATCATAATATTTAAAATCCCAACTCAAAGTAAGCAAAAATCCATGTAGATTTCTTGAAAATAGTTAGGGTCTCCTTGATTGGAAGTAACCAATGATCAAAACTCACATACCTTCACCAAAATGGAGAAAACCCCAAAGAATCTAAAGAAGAGTTGAATTCCTTTGCTCCCAAATTGAATATTCACAAGAGTCCCTTGAGAGTTGTTTTGAGAGACTTCAAAATGTGAGGAATGAGTTTTGAATGTTTGAAATAGATTTTATGTCTTTAGATGAACATGAAATAGCATAGGAATCCCCAAAAGACAAATAGAAATAGCCAAATTCACGAAAATAACATTAATGAATCGGAGAAAAAAATTTCCCAGAAGCCACTTCACTTGAGGCCAAGCGGCTCATGTGTCACTCCATGGTTCGTGTGGAGTGCCTGTGAAGCAACACTTAGGGGAAATTTGGAAATTTGGATCCAAGGCTCAACACTTAGAATTTTTCGCATACACATATCACACGGACGACTACATGGCCCGTATGGAGTCACACGGTCTGTGTGACATGGTCGTGTACCTGCACTTAGAAAATTTTACGACAAAAAATTACGAGATGAGAATTTCATACTTAGAATATTTTCCATCCTGGAAGCCCCACAGAGTGCCTCACGTCTCGCGAGATACTACACGACTCGTGTAACAGGTCGTGTGATCACACATGGTTCCAAAACTATGATCTTTCCAACCAAGGCCACCACACAACATCACTACATAGTCCATGAAGCATCACATAGATCGTGAAGGTGCAAGTATGACGTGCCTTGACTAAATTCTTCATGTTTAAGGTTCCACCCAACTTTTTGATGCCAAGTGTCACCTTACTGGAGGCCACACAGGCGGTGTGACCTCACACGAGCCGTGTCCTCCCATGGAGTGACACCTTGGTCCAAAAACTCCCAAAATTGAGATTTTTAAGCTCCGAAGAAGTGTCATTACAGGTATTTGCTTTACGAATTGTTTCACGATCCATGAAAGATTCCATGATCCATAAAAAAACTCGTGAAACCTACCAAGGCTTTCCAAATTTTGATCTCTGGTCCACAAAACCCTTCAAGGTCCGTTATTCTTTGCACAACCCATAAAAGGGTTCCAAAACAAACCCTTTTTTCCACAACTTCTAGTTCTTTTTTATTTTCTTGGTCTGGTCTAGGCTCAGGAACTTTTGAGGTAATACATGATCTCTCTCTTGGGCTTTGAATAGACTCTGATTAAGCTAAAAAGAGCAGGAAAAGATTTGCAACCCAATAGTGAAAACTAAAAACTAAAAAATGGAGTGACTGATTCCAAATCAAAATATAAAAACTGATATGATTCTATGAACTTGCATGCATACTCAGATATTGAGAATAGAGCCTAGCTTGGGTCATGTAAAAAAATGTTGAAAGATCTAACAGAAGGAAAGGAAGATAAAAAGGAGGAGGATTTTGGGTAAGAGTTTTTATTATGTTAGAACACTTCTTGAATTGGATTTATATAGGGTTAAATTAGATTGAGTTTTGATGATTACAAATGCTTAATGTTACCTTTATTTATATATGTATATGGATGATTCTAGATATAAAAAATGTAGAATATTTTGTCAATAATCTACTGATATCCCCCTTGAGTATCTAATATTCTAGAATGTCTAAACTTTTCTCAAGTACAAATACCAAAGACACTACACTAACTTTGTAGATTCTACTTAATATTTATGGTATTTATTCTTTGAAAGAATTCACTTAGATATTTTTCACACATTAATCTATTTTCATTATTCCAAGAGAAGGCTAAAAAAATCCTGCACCTACATTTATCTCCACTCTGAATTCATTGGATATCATAGTATTCCAAGGGTATAAACGTTTCAACAAGTTAATCAACCATTAAAAGGTAATATAATAAATTGTTTTCATTACACCGCAATAAGATTTACAAGAAAAATTGAAGTGTAAAAGTGTACTTGATCAACTGTTGCTTATGATGAGGCACCACTCCACCAACCTGATTGACGATCAATGATTGATCTTTGAAATCTTTCAAGAAAATCATACAGTGTTAAGACTGCTCCCTGTACTTGTCATGCAACTCATTCCAAGTTCTTTAAGCCTATTAAGCTCGGGCAATATCACCGAACCAAGATCAGGTCGATCTTTCTTCCGCAGCTCAGCACACTTGAGGGACAATTTTGCATAGTTAAGAGTTTCTTCCAAGGGCCAGTTTGGCACTGTTGGATCTAGTATATCTGCAAATGTTCCATTCTCAATGGCCCTCTCCACGTGATGAGTTAAACCCATGGGGGGCCTTGCAGTTATAATTTGGAGCAACATTACACCAAGTGAATATATATCTGATTTAGTCCCTAATTTTCCTGTCTGTTGATATTCGGGATCAATGTAACAAAAAGTTCCTGCAGCTGACGTCATGTGATATTGTGTAACACAATCAGCTACAGATGGTGGAACTAACCTAGCCAAACCAACATCACTAATTTTGCAGGCATAATTGCTGTCTAAAAGAATGTTTCCTGGCTTAAGGTCACGATGGACAAGAGGTTCCGGCTTTGCTTGGTGAAGGAATAAAAGCCCTGTAGCAATTTCAGCAGCAATTTTGAACCGTATTTCCCATGGAATTGGAGGGGTGTTACCTTTCCGGAACAGACGATCTTCCAGGCTACCATTATTCATGAATTCATAAACTAAACATCCATACTCAGGACATGCACCTAAGAGTAGCACCATATTTGGGTGCCTCATGAGACCAAGGACCTGAACCTGTAAATGACAAAGTCTATTAGATGATAAAGGGACCCATTTCATATATCAGACATTTATCAAATATGGTAGACTTCCATATTAATCAGTAGTCTAATCTTTTCGAGAAATAGAAAAAGGCCTTTGTTGCATACCTCTAACACTAAAAATTGATTTCAAAAAGTGCTTTATAAAAATTGTCAATGAAGCATATTCATAGAACAAAATCATTTAGATTAAGCATATTACATAAAAAGTACCATGTTACGCAAGATGCATAAGTTATCAGTCTAAATCTGGAATTTGTTATACTTCCTTCCAGTCTATCCAAAGTAAATAACTTTAAAGTTGATCAACCAAATGCTCAGAAATCAATAAAGAAGAAAGTTATTAACCAAAAAATAGATATTTCAGATATTAAATTCATAATATGCATCCATACATCAATGTCAACATACCTCTTGCTTGAACTGTTGCATCCCTTGTGCAGCATCGGATCTCAGAACTTTAATGGCAACGGGTTTGTGATCAAGTCTTCCTTTGTAAACAGGGCCATATCCACCTTCGCCGATCTTCTCTGAATTTGAGAATCTTTTGGTGGTTATTTCAATCTCTTCTATTGTATATTTTCTATAGCAGATATCCTTCCGAGATAGATCATTCAATGCAAGATTCTTTTCTTCTGTGTCTCGTCTGGCCTTCATCTCCGCATACTTTCTTCTTTTTGCTTCTATCTCAGCCAACCTTTGTGATTTTTGAGCAGCTTCAACGGCAGCTCTTCCTTTAGCTTTTTCCATCTCAACCATAGCAAGAGCTGCCTCTTCAGAAATACGGGCCTGTTTGAACCTACTAGCTTCTTCCACTTTCCATTGATGCAGCTCTTTAGCCTGAAAACTTACAAGACATGACAATATGAAACTCCTATAATGCGAAAAAATGAGACTCAGCCTAAAACATGCAAAATAAGGAAAATTAAGAAGAGGGAGAAAAATAATCAATAAAGACTTCTTATGAGGTTGATATTATTACTTTCCAATTTGTGCTTCGTGTGGGATCAGAGGCAAAACAACTTGTTCATGCACTTCCAGATGATGAAAAATGCAAATAATACTTGTTAATTTACACATTGAATTTATTATATTTCATGACTATTCAGCTTTGTGAACAATCTTGATCTTATGGTTATGCTTGAAAGATACCTACCCAATTGTTGTTGAATTCTGCCTACCATTGGGGTTACCTCAAAATTTTAGAGTTTTCACTCACAAAAAAAGATTATTCAATTTCTAAGGGATCATTCAGCGTTATGGATCATGTGGAGTATTATCTTAAATTTACTTTCCAATTTTGTATTTTTAAGGGCCTTGTGTGGGATCAGAGACACAGTAAAACCTTGTTCAAACACTTCACATGATGAAAAATGCACATAATACTTCTTAATTTACACATTGAATTGATTATATGTGTCTGTACCATTCCGCTTTGTGAACAATCTTGATCTTATGGTCTTGCTTGGAAGATGCCTATCCAAGAATTGTTGAATGCTGCCAATTGGTCCTTGCATTGGTTGCCCCAGTATTTTTAGGGTTCATTCACAGAAAAATATATTTGACGTTTTAAGGTATATTTCTGTGTTTATGCATCATAAGGAGTATTATTTCAAATTTATTATACAAGTCTAGAACCTGCCTTTGTTTTTAAAGAAAATGTAACAAATGACACATTCACTTTCATAATTACTTTCTATATTTAATAACTCTGGAATTCCAACATTCTACGTGACATGTTTAAGATCACAAGATTCATTGGACATGTTAGTACATTATACACATCTTTACTTTCAAATCATAAAATTTAAAATTATTCTTTACTTTAAAATTCCACGTGGAGACAAATAAATGAAAGGGAGGCAGTAGTAAACTTTGAGGAAATATGTTTTTCTGCATTATTAGTCTTAATAGCTCTTTCAAGTTTTTTAACTTTCAAAGTGCATTTCCAGTATTTATAGAAAATGCATGTGCAAAATAAGGAACTTCGATTTACATGTCTTTTGCCTAAAGAGTTTAGATGACTTTTATCCTTGTGGTTCCAGACAGTAAGTACCGTTTGATTTGCCGAGACAGCTTCTTTGCAAGCTGAGTTGTACATATCCATTGTTTGCCTTAGCTCTAGCTTTAATCTGCTCATCTCTGACTCCCACTGCATACAACAATTGATGAAGAATATATTACTAAAATTGAACTGATTTTTTTTCATTACAATTAAAATAGTAAAGACTGTCGGCCAATTTTGCACTATCATGCCTTGTATCACTTACCGCAGACGAAGAACTAGAATTGTCGCTTCCTGAAACTTGAGTGAAGTCAAGATTCTGGGTTGTCACATCCACTGACCCACGGCTAAAAGGTGCAAATAGACCACTATCATCGGATGGACTACTCTGGCTATATGAATTCTTTGGCTCTTTTGTATGAAAATCAAAACTATCCATTGATGCATTAGACGTTCCATTTTTAGGAATAATCTCAGGTCCTAAACTATTTGCCTCCGCCCTCATGTACGCTGACCTGTTTTGTGCATTAGTTTATTAATGCTCAACACAAATAGAACGACCACCATAGCATCAATTTATGTTGTTTCTCTACTTATGCAGTTTTTCACTGTCATACTTTAACCCTAGATAAGGTAGTGTATGCAAAAAATAAAAGCAAACGATGGTCAAGACAATTGTGTAAGGGCTGTAATAATTGTGGCACATAATTTGCAGTTTAAACTTGGCTGCTTAAACTTACTTTCAATTAGCAAGGTTGGATAAGCTTGTTTATAACTACAAAACTATGACATCAAAGTAAAAAAAAAAAAAAAATCAGTGGCTTTGATTTTAACATCTTGAATAAATAATACTAATCTATTCATTTACTAAGATGTCTAATAATTATACACAGTGGTTGGAATTGCAAGATAGCTGGAAAGTAGAATAATTTGGAATTATTTAAGATTTTTATTGCATAAGGTATGGCAAGTTTGCAAGTGATTGTTGAGATTTAATTTGGATAGCATGTAGCATTACGAGAAGTTGACGTGATAATTGATTCTTAATGTCAAGCATACAGACATTGACACATTTTATCAAGCAAATCACGACAATAAGCAGGTAGTGCAGCTTTTCACAAAATTAAAAAGCAGATAACATCCTCAGCTATTTGATACCTGGATATATCTTCTGGTTCAGAGTAATTACTTAGCCTAGCTGCTGACCATGGTTGGGAAGATGGAAGCCTTGCTGAAGAACTAGCAAGAGGTTTAGCTGCTGGTCTAACCGACTGTTGCTTGCCTTTTGAAATCACGTACACAGTACAATAATCTGGTGCAGCCTTGTTTACAATAGTTGGCACATCATGAGTCCAAAATTTTCTGCCAAAAAGATATTGTTCCACAATTAAAAGGAAAGATGAGCAAGGAGAAGAAATAAAATTGATCATATTATATTAACCTGGAAAAAGCACTTCTTGATGATGCACCAAGAACGATGTTTGTGATATGATAGTTGTTGATATAATCTAGAAGTCCCTTAGACACTGAAATATCCTCAATAACAACCTCTTTCACTGCTATCTTCACCCATCATTACGAGTGAAAGTTAGATATAATCAACAGATAGTGTTCTCATTTCATAAAACGACCGAGGTATGTAACATATTTTCTCAAATGCAACGATATGATGTCTTGTGATCTTTTTGAAGGATGAGCAATCTTTATGTTTTGCTCTCAAGTTTCTCATGCAATTTAATTTTTTTTAGGTACAAATTTTTGCAAGAGATGTTTAATATGGCAAAATTGGCATCCAAGAATCAGGCATTTTGAGGGAAAAAGGAGGGGAAAGAAAGAATAATAACAAAGATGAGAGACATTATGAGAAAGGACAAAAAGAGAGACAGAAAATGATTTACAAGTCTAAGTGTACTATTAATATCCTCCTTCATAAGCATCAACTTACTTATTTTTTTTAATTCTATTCTACTCAATTGATTGACATACCCCTTTACGTGCAGAGTAAGCCCTGAAAGGTATAAAAACCTTATGAGTATCTTGATCACTTAATCCACGATTTGAACCTTGACTAGCACCATTACCACCAAGTTCTACAAAGTAGCGAAAATATTGTCATCATCGCTAATAAAAAATGAAAAGCATATATCATCAATATTATTTAGTTAGAATTACTGTTTAAAAAAATATTATTTAATTAGAGAGGGAAAATGGTGCATGGGTAGGGCTAGGCGGCTGAAGCCTTACACCACAAAAGCTTTAACTCCTGCCATTTTCTCAAATTTTAACTATATATTCCATGCCCAAGCTTTGTATTTAAGTTTCCTTTCATCCCAACTTTATGAGAAATGGATTCAACCTCTCTTGCCACACCCATTATTATTTTTATCCGAGCTTCCACCTTTTTGCTCCCTTCTTAAGATTGAAGATTAAAGGTACTGAGCAATTTCCTTTTGTCTACGCCTAATTTTAACTTTCTAAACTTTTATTATAATTGACGTGGAGCCTTCCTTTCCAATCATGTTTTTTGTTCGCCACTCCACATCCACCTACCAGCTTGAATTCTCCAATAGATATAAACAACGGAACATTTTAAAAAAGGAAATAATTTTACTGTAACAAAATTGGAGGGTACCTACGATTTGGTGAGTTCTTCATCCTAACGTGGACCAAAACAAGTGTTGGATTGCTTATGACAAGATTATCAACAGCCCATTTGACAGCAGAAGGGCTATGTTTGTCTTTATCAATGGCCACAACGATGGGGTTGTTAGCATCATCAGCTTGAATTGTTAAAGGCATTTTTCGAAGATCTAACAATTTAAATTTATATATGCGGAATAATATTCCGAGGAAGGATTCCTTCAAACTCTGTACAATTCAAAGTTATGCCTTCTCCTTTTCCAAGGAATGGAAGAAGAGGAACAAAAGAAAACACGCCCACTCATTTCTACGTGGAATTCACAGTCCAAATTGAAGCAATTGGTATCACCAAAAGATTGTATTGCCGCCAAAAATAAAGGCTAATATGCATTTGTGATTTCCTCCTTACATTCTTTTATAGACTATTTGACCAAAAGAAACACATTTTGGTCCAAAGTTCATCATCAATAAAACAAATTAGGGATCATAATTAACCTATTAGAGTTATGCATGTAATATTCATGTTGGAATTAGTTATTAATAAATTTATATATTATTTGTGTATTAGTTATTTCATATTCTATCGCGCATAAAATATGATATAATTTTCTTTGTAACTTATATGTATATTATTTATGCGAATTTCTAAATAGTCAATCAAATATATAATTTTTATAGATGTATAATTCATTTCCTATCTACCTACCAAACATCATGTAAGTTATACGAAAATCAATACATGAATAACTTATTTCTTATCCAGTTATGAGGTCATTTGGTGTAAGGTCTTAGATAAAATGATGTATGTATTAAACTTTGATATTGTTAATTTTTTATTTTATATACTTTTTAAATTTACGTATAATTGATGCAAGAATTAATTATATATATCATATTAAGTATTATTCTATGTACTAACTTTTCGGCACATGAATTGCATGTGTATACCAAATTCTATATTATATATTTGTGTAAAATAAAATATCAATATTTATTAAAAAGTTTGAAAAAATAATTATACAAGAATAATATACATGCTTATTTGAATGATTGACGTGGATCATCGTATTGCGACTTGTGTGTTGCGGTCAAGATTATATAATGATAACGCTTGAACATACAAAGACAAATACTAAAGGTTAATTAGGTACATATGATTTTTTAAAATTATTTTTATTTTACGACGTATAAATATATAATAAATGCATCTCGCCTAATACTTTATGTAGATAATATTCTTTGTATATGTTTATTTATGTGCATTCAGTTGCTCAGTTTGCATAATAATTTTGTAGATCGAGAGTCCAACATCAGAAAACCAAAGAATGATTTATCATCTTTTATTTTTTCCCAAACAATTTTATCTTCATTTTTACCAAAATCTCCTTGTGAATTAACAATTATATGATCACATCTATACTATTTGTGAAAATTATGTTATCTGTATAAAAAAAATATTATTGATTTATTGTTATTAGGTTATTGGGTAAATCAGTAACTCATTAATATTATAATAATTTACTACTTGACCCTTTCATAAATATTAATAATTTAACATTACTTGACACTAAATTGATACTCACAAGTCATGTATTTGCTTGGTTTCCAATATATAAGCCTTCTATCAAGGAAGTAAATTAGAATATGAGGATAAATATTGCATATTTTTAAGCTTAGGTGCTCAATAAGTATTTTGTTCACTTCCAATTGATTTAGTTGTCGTATTGTAGTGTTAATCTTGGATCGTTGTTACCTAATTATGAAGCCTATTTTATAAAATTGGGTGAGTGTTGTAAAAATAGCTAAATAGATATGTTCATCATTTCTACAATTCCTTATTTGTCTCACTCTTGCTTTTCAAAAAGCATTATGTTATTTACAGTTGATTTGCATGTTTGATTGTATTGGGTTTGCAGACATCAATTTTATGGGACATGTTTAATTTCAGTTAGGACACAACAAGATGTATTCGATTTTGGTTAAGGTTCTTGAAGGCTAATCCATCCTAAATCCTTTCCTATATAAAGCATATTTTATTCTCTTGAAAAGACACTTCAGAAATCACATAAACTCTGGGAATATTCATAAAAAGATCAAAATATGTCGACTTGAATGATTTTGTCCTCTAAACTTGGGAGGTTGGAATCTTTCTATTTCGTACATATTTATTCCTGAGCTATTTGACATTCAATTTATCTCTTTCAACTTGGATCCCATGAGGCTGACCTTGGAAAGTTTTAATATAAGTAAGAGGGATTCGCATATCTTCCAGACGTAGAGCGCGCAGGGCTTTGATTCTTAGTAGTCAAATTCTTTAAGAAAATCTCACACAAATTCTTTCATGTAATCAAGTTCAAATCATCCTTGTTTGAGAAATACGCCACTAACGACCCTTGAATCATGGAAATGTAATGAACATCTAGGTCATTTTCTCTGCCCTCAAATCTCTTTAATATGCAGAGTATTTCTATAATGACCCCAAGTCATTTATTACTTATAGGAACTGACATTCGGTCTCTTGGTCATTCAATTGGTTTGTATGCCTATTTCTGTATTTTGAAGCTCTTGGAGTTCGAATAATTGACTTCAATTAAAACTCTAGGAAGATATCCTCAAAATGAAATTCTAATAGTTTCACTAGGTCTAGAATTGTTATTTTAGGCTAGGAGCATTGTCGGCTTGAGTCCCAAGGCTACCATTAGGCATTTTTATCTTTAAGCTTTGGCCAAAGTTTGACTTTGATAAACATTCTTGGAAATCATGTCCCTATGAGAAATCAATTTGCACTGTTGGTTTTGGAATGTTAGCTTTGGTGTAGAATGATTTTTCATATGTGTTTTGAGCCTTTCGATCCTATTTCGAGCCCTCTTGTATATTTTTACTTAAAGTGGTGCTTAGGATGCAAGATCAATAATTCATTTAGAACCTTGTTACAACATTAATTTTGAGATTTTCATCTTGGGCCCAACAATCCCATTTTAGACCAAATTTTTGATTCGTTATTGTTTCAGTGCCAAAATATCCATACTGACATGGTGATCAATATTTTAATAGCATGAAAATGATTAACAGTAATTTAGAGGTGGACAGCTCTCATGAAGTGGATTCGAAGCGCACGTGATTTCCTTTGAGGTAGGTAGCAGCCTCCATTCTTGACTAAGCTCTTATTGATATTATATTATCACGACACAAGGTAGGGTTTCGGTGTAACATGGTGACTACGAATCCCAATCAGACCTCTTAGAATATAACAAGCATTCATAGGTAATGACATAAGTAATTTATTAATTAACAGAAAAATCAAATAAAGGGTATAAACATGAATCACAAGAAAAGGGTCTAAACAACATATTGCATCTACAAATAATGCCTGATAATACCTCTACATACTAGACTTGATGTGGCTAGGATATGTCCATAGCTCATGCTCTAAGAAAGTGAAACAAGAATAGTCTCATAATGTCAGTGGTCCAAACGAAACAAATGATAACAGAGTAAGCAAGGTTTGTCCCTGAAGCACAAGGACTCACTAATGGTCTTAAAAGATGAAATTCGATCTAGCCATGAATGTGAAAAGGAGGATGGTTACTAGTTCCTACATTATGATATAATGTATGTAACACCTTGTATATTGAAAATCCTGCAAAGTGAAAAAGTTGTAGGAAATTTTAAGGCTAACTAGTGTTATGATCCAATCTACGACTTGTGGATTAGACCACATGTCATAGAAAGGTCTTGTGGTTCAGGCATAAAAATTAGTAAAAATTTTTACTGAAAGTCGAAGAACAAAGGACTTTACTAGTCGTGCATGGTAATACGACTCGTGGACTAAGTTGTGAAAAGTGACCCTAAAGGATAGAAATTTTTTAAGTCTGGAAGTATATTGTGGAAGGTTTATATAGTCTATAAATGGAACTATACATCGTATTGTTGGTCCATGATTTGAGAGGTGAAAATTCCAGCAGCTCATTTTTTGGGACCATGCCAAGCACGAGTCTTGTACTGGTTTATGAGCTATAAAATAGTGGCTTGTAGACGGCTATGACAGTTTTAACTGTCGGGCCTTTTGATCATTTTAAATCCATTTAACTCCTAAAGTATGTCATTTTGATCCTTCAAATTAACTTAACCACTCAAATTCAATAAAATCTATTCATGTTTCATTTTAAATCGTTCAGTCTCAAAACCTTTCCAAAAATTTTAAAATTTCTCTCTATGCAAGGGAATCTATTGAATAACTAGGGTTTTAAGTTTTGCTAAGCATTTCCAGGTCTTTCATAACCAATTTCTAAGGTCCTTTACTAGAGGTATTTAGAGCTTCATTCATGGACTAGATTCATTCACGACGACCAACTCAAATCTACTTTTTCTTCAAGTCTAAATATGGATTTCTAAGGATTTTTATGATAAGATTCCAAATGATTGAACTATAGTTATTACGTAATTATTATACCTATTTATGTATGAAGTAGGAAAAATTACATGATTTCAATTATTTTCAGGTGAAAGTATGTGATTTCAACTATATGATGATTAGGGCTTGTTGAATTGATGTGATTTCCTTTACTAATGATTCAAATTGCTTTTATTTGCATGATTCCTATATGATTTTATCTAATTGTATAATTTTATCTTAATTGTCCATGAACCCACACATAGCCCTAGTTTCTTACGACAAAGCTATGACTTTATAAATTATGATTTGTAAATATAAAAGAATATTTTGATGATGATGACATGATGAAGAGGTTGAGTTAAGATCCTAATGTTGATGAGATGATGATAGGACTATACCAATGTGAAAGTTATGTAGATGTACTATTCCC
The DNA here is from genome assembly GCA_025774065.1 of Solanum ossicruentum. Lineage (NCBI taxonomy): Eukaryota > Viridiplantae > Streptophyta > Magnoliopsida > Solanales > Solanaceae > Solanum > Solanum ossicruentum. Next base: position 7,386,908 of record JAOTQR010000092.1, read on the forward strand.
ATGATGTGAGATATTTTCATGAAGTTATTATGTCTATTTTACAAGCTGTGAAAGTATGATTTTGATAAAGTATAAATTATATTGAAAGCTATGTATATGAATAATTATATATTCTATAGGATTTGACTTAGAATCGAATGAGCTTATGTGAGGGGGACTATCCCCAAGGGCCATTATGTAAATTCTCAGGTCTCACAACTACGTGCCACCGTAGGCTGATGATTATGTCCCTGTAAGGCTAGCTAATGGATGAATTTAGAATTATGTTCAAGCTATATGGACCATGATAGGATAGATCTTATAGGGTGGGGGTCTTTATGTATCTGTTATTCTCACCGTGCAAGGATAGAGCTTATAAGATGAGGGTTGAGTCTACCTTAGTAAAGTAGACTACTCTTTTGATCCTTGTATAGAGAGCATCAGGATTAGATGTAATAGTCTGCATGATCTTATTGTCAGTTATGGTATTATTCCCATATATGTATGCCAGGTGATGAAAGGTTTCACGATGCTACTAATCATGGTTTTAAACATTCATTGATCATTCATATCTTGTGTTTATTCCATTGTTATAATTATGCATATTGATATTGTGTTTATAATGTGTCTTGATGTATAACATATCTACTATTTAGTATATTCCACATACTAATACATACTGTTTTTTCCTATATGATCTAACCATTTAGGGACGAATGATGAGAATATTTCTCTATTTTACGGCTAGAGTTGGATTGTGCTTCAAGATTGTTGGTGAGTTTTCATGCTTTGAGGATATGTCTCTTTCATGTTATGCGTTCATGATTGAGATTTAATGATTTCATTGTTATTATATCTTTAGGGTGACCTAGTATCATGTTCTAGACTCCACCAAGATCTATGATGTAGAGGCATGTTTTAGATGAAAGATGTTATAATTTCCCTAAGGTAAACCATGACTTTGATATTGATATGTTTTACTTGCTTAGTCTCTTATGAATTGCTTATTTTACCTTATGTATGCTTATGATATGAATAAGAGGCTTGAATAAGGTGCCTTAGCGTGTCACATTAGCTGTATCATGGCTACGCCTTCAGTTTGGATTATGACAAACTTGATATTAGAGAACATGGTTTGAGCAATAATATCATATTTCTCACTTTACCTTTTAGTTTTTTAAATCTCTATTGTGAAAGAAGACTATTATATAGCAGTGAAACCCTATCTCACTTCTAAAGCATGACATAAACCATGAAGAAGAGAAACATTTCTTAAAACGTCTCATAGTCTCCTACTCATAGTTGTGGTGCACAACACAACCATAAATAATACTCTAATCGATGCGGTGTGTTAGACTCTGAGGATCTATCAACCTAGTGCTTTGATACCATCTTTGTCACAACCCAAGCCTAGGGCCTAGACGTGACCGGTAAATGAGGAACCTGAATGAAACCCCAAACAAGCCTCATAGCATATCATTACACATCCTTGGTCGCAAAAGCAATTAAAAATGACTATAAACGATAAGCATAAACAAGGGGATTTGTGACTAAGGAAAAGAGCTAAACACTTGAATAATATAAATGAGTCAAAGTCAAACATAATACATAACTTGTCCAACAACACCTCTAGACATAGAACTTAGCGGGGCCAAGACAAGCAATCGGGCTCACCCTCATAGTCATAAATATTCCAAAATATACAAAATATAGTCTAAACATAAGCATGAAAGAGGATAGATATTGTCCTCGGATGTGAGGACTCACCGAAAGCTAACTTGAATAATCCGTATAGCCATGAGGACAACTAGTAGGAGCTTCGGTTCATACATGGTTATATCATGTAGGAAAGAGTATGTGTTAGTACGTTTGAATGTACTAAGTATGTAGGATGCAATGAAACAAGAGATAGACATCATATCAAAGTGCATAGGAATAGTTAATAGGCATAATATAACAATATGACATCTATGATCAATGCATAAATAAAACATGCTTAAGTAACTCATGCTCATATAGGATATCATATGTGTAGAAGAAACCAAGCTAGATTTTCAATGTACAAACCCCTTGATAGGTTAGTGATGATTGCACCCATCACCCTGGTATGTGAGGTACAAACCCCTCATCAAGGTTAGTGATGATAGCACCCATCACTCCCTCCCCCCCAATCAAGGTTAGTGATGATAGCACTCATCACCCTAGTGTGTGAGGTACAAACCCCTCATCAAGGTTAGTGATGATAGCACCCATCACCATAGTGTGCGAGAGGTACAAAAGCCCCATCAAGGTTAGTGATGATAGCAAACATCACCCTACTGTGTGAGGTACAAACCTCTCATCAATGTTAGTGATGATAGTACCCATCACCCTAGTGGTTGAGACATCAACCCCTCAACTAGGTTACCCGGATCGGGCGTGGTCTAATACAATACTTTATATAGAATATATCATATACATAAACTCATTTCATTATCATAAAATTAATCATATCATATCTTATGCTTTGGACCTTCATTTCATCAAGAAATCACATCCGAACATTTTATCAAACACTTGGCGGGTGTGTAATAGGGGTACAAGACCATGCAATTTAGAGATGAAATCATGCAAGAAAATCCATTGTAAAATCACCAATCAACACCTTGCAACATCCTCAAGCAATATACATCAAAATTCCTCATCTAACATTGCAATATATCCAAGATTTATAGCTCAAAACATAGCAAAATAGTCACAACTTTATATAGCTTTAACATAGTTTATAGACATGTTCATACTAGTAAATCCATTTGTACAATCAACTTTAAATCATGCAAATTGAGTATAAAGGAGATTAGGCACCATGGGTAAAAGAACCAAATGGATAAAACCCACATACCTTGACTTTGGTGAGTTTCTTGAAGAAGATTTGAAATGGAGGCTTGAAACTTGAATGAAATCCTTAGGTCCGATTGAGTTTTAGGACTCTTGAATCTTGAGGAGGCTTGGGGCATGGCTTGATTTTCTTGAATTCCAACAAGACTTCTTGAAAAGCTTGAGAATGGGTGGAGAATCTGATGAAGATTAGAGAGGAATTGAGAGGTTTTTGGTTGGCTTTTAGGGCTCAAAACGGCTTGACAATGACGAATTTTCGTATATATAGTTATAGGGTTATTATCCAATTGCTCTGGAGTAAAATGAACAATTTTCAGAAGTTTTTGAACTAGTCCGCGTTAGGTCCGCATCGCGAACAAATATTGTGTTTGTGAATTTTCACCAAAAAATTATTTTCTTGGCACGGATGAAGTATACCTTGTAGGTACTCGTTTTCACACATAATTCTGTCCTCTGAACAAGAATATGAAGTTGGATTTGCAAAATTTTGCATAGAATTTGAGATATTAAAAGAAAATACATTATAGGGTCTTTCCGAGCTATGAGAAGGGGTGTTTAAATATCCACAACTTGAAATATAAGGGAATTACGATTATGGGTACTTCCGAGACATATTTTTGAGCACTTTTTGGGGTCCTTTCAATATCACCCTCTTGGGAACATTCGTCCCCGAATGTCAAAGAAACATATATGATAGATATAAACAAGATAATTTAGGCCCACATAAGGATGCAATAATGCGCTTAAACATCATTTAGAAATCTCAACATGAGTGTAAAAATTATCATGAACTCATTAATGTAAACATGAATATATGCAATGACATAGGGGTTGAAACATAAGACTTGGAATCACAAAAAGGACTTGACATGTTATCATAAGCTTGAATACGATGAAAGCGATATGGATATTGCTTCTCCTCCCCGCACCGGCTTCCCGAGAGACACTTTCGACTAAACTATTCTTACAAAGGGTCTTTACGAATACTACATCCTTATTAATCAATTTTTCCATCCTATATCTCCAACGGGACCCCTTCCTAAGCCAACTTATCTTCCACAACACCCACAATCTCAAAGAGTTCTATAGCACTAGAGTCACCAACACATCCCTTTAACCTAGAAGCATGAAGGACGATCCAAACCACATCCCTATGCAATTCCAATACTTATGCAACTTTACCAACCACCCTCTACACTCTATAAGGACTCACAATCCTCAACTCAATTGTCACCTTAAAAACACCTAACTCACTTGGTACTATTACCACCATCTCCTTCTTTGAACCATCAAGAATAATATACTACCATGCTCAACTTCCTTCAACCTAACTCCCTATCTAGCCAATCGATGGACCCCACTAGTCTCCTCTTTTCCACCATCAGCAACACATGCTAGGCTACCTAGAGCACCGACCGCAACATTAGTCTTGCCAGGGAAAAATAATGCACACCCATTCATAATCCTTAAAAGAATTCTAACCACCTTCTTGCTATCCACAATGCACACCTATTATATTTGGCAAACAACCTCTCATCCTCCAAGACTCACAACACTACCCCTAAATGGTTCACAAGCCCTAGCAAAATCAATGCTCCAGCATTAGAGGCCACCACAAACATGCCAGGGTAGTGTTTTAAGACTCTATTTAGGAAACCCACAAGCATCACCGGTGCCTAAGTCAACCAACAACTCTACCAATACCAATAATGCTCACTCATAATCCGAAAAGACACCTAGGGATATCACCTACCTTCATCCCCACTTGGGGACAAAACCTAAACCAAAGATCAATCTTAGAGAAGTGACTAACCTATTGTAGTTAACCAAATAGATCACCCATCCTTAACTATAACATCACAACCTTATGAGTGCCACACTCATGGAAAGCATACTACACAAGTAGCCAAAACATCCAAAGGCCTCCAACACCTCAAACTAAGTCCAACCAAGATCACAAGACAAGACTCTATGCTACAATAACATAAGGAAACCCTTATAGACCTCTATTAACCATAATAGACTCATGTTACCATCTGGGACACGCACACACACATGAATCCTACTAGCACCAAGGAATAACACAATAAATAACGACTCCTGGACCTATCAAATCACCCTACTCAAAATATCGATCATAATATTAGCCTCACTTAGGGTCAACTAAGTCATAGGAGAAACAATAGAAGAGGACCTACTCACAAGCTTTGATAATAGCTTGCTAAACTTAAGAAGCTCCTAATACCCAAGGAGGTTAAGGTCTAGGCTAATATCTAATCACCTTTGTCTTACTAGGGTCCACCTTAATACCATCACCCGACACCACACGACCTAGGAAGACAACCTCTTACAACCAAAATTCCCACTTCTCCTATTTAGCATCAAACTTTCTTCCTTAAACTTTGTAGTTCTACCCTCAAGAACTCACATGCACTATCTTATTAGGGAAAAAAACCATCATATCATCACCCAAACCACCATAAGCCTATTAGAGTATGGACTAGAGATCTTATTCATGAGACTTGTAGGCATAACGAGTGTACTAGTCAGACCAAAAGACACTACTCCAAATTCAAAATATCGAAAAAGGACATTCAAGACCTCATCTACCACCAACAAAAGTTCCATAAATAAAACAACTTAGGTTCAACACCTCCAAACCCCACAAGGTGATAAATGCAACCCCTTAGAGATAATTGTACCTTAAGGCATGAAATGAACCTACCTTCCTTGCTACCATTTGACCACCTCCCACTCAAAGACAAACACATTAGCGAGTGGGATCTAATTCTATGGGTCCTGCCATCCATGAACACACAACATGCAAGCAACCATTCCATTATTACAATAACAAAATCCACCATACCAACTCCAACAAGCCACAAGCAAGACCTAATGTAATACAAATCCAGCTCAACACCTATGAACTTTCTAGCAATAATATACCCAACCAAGAGATAAACACCAAAGTTTCAAATCATAACTCGGGACACCAAGAAGCCCACTAGCAACCAAAATCAATAACCAAAAGAAATAGTGAAACTCGGATCCATCAACATCAAAATCTTCAACTAATAGTGAAACTCGGATCCATCAACATCAAAATCTTCAACTACCTTTCGTTGCCTTCCTCTTTGAAGTGGCATTATCAACTAGAAGAGCAAAGAAAATTCCTTAGAGGGAGAAACCTTACCTCACTTCTAAAGCACAACATAAACCATGAAGATGGGAAACATTTCCTAAAACGTCTCATAGCCTCCTTCTCATAGTTGTGGTGCACAACAAAACCATGATTAAAATCTAATCGACGTAGCGTGTTGGACTCCAAGGATCTATCAACCTAGTGCTTTGATACCATCTTGGTCATGACCCAAAGCCTAGGGCCTAAATGTCACCAGCAAATGAGGAACCTGAAGGAACTCCAAACAAGCCTCATAGCATATCATTACACATCCTTGGTTGTAGAAGCAATTAAAAATGACAATAAAAGATAAGCATAAACAAGGGAAATTTGGACTAAGAGAAAAAGTTAAACACATGAATAATATAAACGAGTCAAAGTCAAACATAATACATAACTTGTCCAATAACACCTCTAGACATAGAACTTAGTGGGGGCTAGACAAGGAACCGGGCTCACCCTCATAGTCATAAGTAATCCAAAATATACAAGATGTAGTCTAAACATAAGCATGAAAGAAGAAAGATATTGTCCCTGGAGGTGAGGACTCACCAAAAGCTAGCTTGAACAATCTATATAGCCATGACGAGAAACAATAGGAGCTTCAGTTCCTACATGGTGATATCATATAGGCAAAAGTATATGTTAGTACATTTGAATCTACTAAGTATGTAGGATGCAATGCAACAAGAGATAGACATCATTATCAAAATGCATAGAAATAGGCAATAAGAATAATATAACAATATGGCATGGATGATCAATGCATAAGTAAAACATACTTAATTAACTCATGCTAATATAGGGTATCATATGTGTAGAAGAGACCAAGCTAGATTTCCAAAGTACAAACCCCTTAGTAGGTTAGTGATGATTGCACCCATCATCCTAGTGTGTGAGGTACAAATCCCTCATCAAAGTTAGTGATGATAGCACCCGTCACCTAAGTGTGTGATGTAAAAACCCCTCATCAAGGTTAGTAATGATAGCACCTATCATCCTAGCATGTGAGGTACAAACCCCTCATCAAGGTTAGTGATGATAGCATCCATCACCCTATTATGTAAGAGGTACAAAAGCCTAATCAAGCTTAGTGATGATAGCACCCATCACCCTAGTGTGTGAGGTACGAACCTCTCATTGAGATTAGTGATGATAGCACCCATCACCCTAGTGGTTGAGACATTAAACCCTCAACTAAGTTACCCGGATCGGGCATGGTCTAATGCAATACTTTATAACGAATATATCATATACAAAATCTCATTTCATTATCATAACATCAATCATATCATATCTCATGCTTTGGACCTTCATTTCATCAAGAAACCACATCCGGACATTTTATCAAACACTTGGCATGTGTGTAATAAGGGTACAAGACCATGCAATTTAGAGATGAAATCATGCAAGAAAATTCATTGTAAAACCATCAATCAACACCTTGCAACACCCTCAAGCAATATACATCAAAACTCCTCATGCAATATTGCAATAGATCAAAGATTTATATCTCAAAACATAGCAAAATAGTCACAACTTTTATAGCTTTAACATAGTTCATACTAATAACCCATTTTAAAAATCAACTTTAAATCATGCAAATTGAGTATAAAGGAGATTAGGGCGCCATGGGTGAAGAACCCAATGGCTAAAACACATATATCTTGACTTTGGAGAGTTCTTGAAGAAGATTGGAATGGTGGTTTGAAGCTTGAATGAAATCCTTATGTCTGGATGAGTTTTGGGACTCTTGAATCTTGAGGAGGCTTGGGGCTCGGCTTGATTTCCTTGAATTCAAACAAGACTTCTTGAAAACCTTGAGAATGGATGGAAAATTTGATGAAGATTAGAGAGGAATTGAGAGGTTTTTGGTTGGTTATTAATGCTCAAAGTGGCTTGACAATGAGGGATTTTCGTGCATATAGGTATAGGGTTATTACCCAATTTCCCTGGAGTAAAAAGAATAGTTTTCGGAAGTTTTTGAACTAGTCCACGTTAGGTCTGCATCACGGATAGCTACTGTTTTTGCGAAGTTTCGCCAAAAAATTATTTTCTTGGCACGAATGAAGTGCTCATTTAGGTACTCATTTTCCTACTCAATTTTGCCCTTTGAATAAGAATAATAAGTTGGATTTGTGAAAGTCTACACGGATTTTAAGATATTGAAAGAAAATGCATCATAGGGTCTTTTCGAGTTATGAGTAGGGGTGTTTAAATATCTCACATTGAGATATAAGAGAATTACGATTATGGGTACTTCTAAGATATATTTTTGGGCACTTTTTGGGGTTGTTTCATGAGCACACGCAATGCAGAATGGTGCTTCACCTAATACTCTCTCTTTTGTCCCCTCCTACTTGAGCTGGTTACACATCTAAACAACAAACAATTAAAGGAGTAAAATTTTGATCAAGGAGCTCATTCATTCAAGTTGAAAAACAAGTATATTTAGGAATGCTATATTACTAAAAATGATAGAAACAAGTCAATAATAGGCTTAATAAAGGAACTTTGGCATGTAACCAAGTTGCAAGTGCCCAAAAAATTACAATAGGGTTTCAATTTACTTTTGAGATTTCAAACTAATCAAAAGAAAAATACTATCTTTACACTAAAAATTTTGTGCACAAAAACCCAAAAATAGCTAAAGCAGTGTAATGAGTAAGAAAATTAGAAGAGCAACAATAATAGAGTACTTAAGAGTAGTTGGAAAAATGACACAGGTCCCCATCTCAACTGATGACCAAAGTTTCCATCATTAAATCAACCATATATTATATTTCATAGAACCTCATTCCTTCGACACTAAAGAATCAGCAGAATCATAGAAAATTTCTTCTATTTGCATTGGTTTCATTATTAGAACACCTCATCAAAATCCGCAGTTACCCTCTCACCACATACATAGATTCCTAGAGAACAACTAGGCACAACTCTTTAAACGCCAGTTCCCGAGTTTTAGGACCCGAGTTTAACTCTCGATAAACAATTAAGAAACCCACAATCAATCCTAAATATGCCACTTTCACTAAGTGAAACGTATTAAACTACTAACACACAATTTCCTCATACAGAGTGCCAATCATCAACCCCATACAAACAAAAAACGTCCATGTTCATACAACAAATCCCACCTCAGTTATGTTCTTACCAGCGCAGTTATGGCAACCAACAATTTGACTATTCTCACAGTTTAAGAGTGAATCTTCTTCCTTCTCTTTCATTGAGAAAAATCTTTGAAAGAAAGAGAAAGACGAAGGAATTAATTGGACGAGCTCGCAGGATCAGGAAGCAAAAAGCTCTGGAAATAGTTAATGGATAGCCTGATGGAAAATGCAGACATTGTCATTTAGTTTCTCTAAAATCGAAGAACAGATAGTCATTTTCAGAGGATAAACTTGTTTACCATTTGTGACAAGCTATTATTGCCCTAGACATAGGTAAAAGTTTCCAAATATGAATATGGCTCTTCTTCTTCATCAAATAATGTCAGACATGAATCTCCATTGATGCTTGACGTCAAACATAAGAAGAAAATTATGTGGTTAAAGTAATATGAATGAAAAATTGTTAAATAACAAGTCATTGAAAAGTTATTTACCATTTATTTCATTCCATAACCAAGCACGAGCACACATCAAAGCTTCCAAAGTAGTAGTATAAAGTTTACTATGATATGGAGTAATCAATCTTCCACTTGTATTAAATGCTGACTCAGAAGCAACAGTAGATACTGGAATAGCTAATAGGTCATGAGCTATCTTTTATAAAGTAGGAAATTTTAATCCATTTGTATTCCACCAACTTAAATTATCAAATGATGGAATTCGAGGCAACAAACTTTCTTCTGAATACATATCCAACTTTGATAGTTTCTCTATATTTGCACTACTAGAAGCAACAACTCTATGAAAGCTTGATAGTTGATCAATCGCCAAAAGACCAATTACTTCATTTGAACTAGATACTTTAACTAACTTATGTGGAGAAAATATTCTTCTCTTATACTCTTGAAATAGATCATGACAATGAGTTCTAATTTTTTGGATTTTCATTGAAGCTTCTACATCATAAATTAGTGGAAGATGGAACTCTACTAACTTCATTTTGTATCTTGGATCAAAAATAGTAGCTACTCCCATGAATATATGCATGTCATCCCAATATTTCTTTAACTTTACCAACATTGCCGTTGCCATATTGCTAATTAATGGATTAAAACTCTTAATCCATGCTTCTAATTCGAGCTTAACTTCACAAACCTTAGGAAAGTATTGACTTGAAGTAGGATATTAAATTCCTGAAAATTGTTATGTAATTTGATAAAAAAGCTTCAACTAATTTCAAACATCTTCTGCTTCACTCCATTGCTCTTTCAGTTAGAAAACAATGATAATTGACATCAATTAGACTAAATTCTGAAATATGTCTTTGTATTCTATTATTGTTCTTAATATTAGAAACGTTGAGTTCCAACACGCTGGAAAATCATACTCTAACTTATTGGTACAGGAAATTAAACTTGTAGCAATCGTACAAATTCTTCAAACCTTTTAACTCTATTTGATGATGTTATCCAATATATGACACTATCACACATATTTGTAATACTATCTCTTATTACTTAAGCCCTTCTTGCACAATTAAATTCAAGACATGGGCAACACAACCAATATGAAAAATGTTATTCGTTAATAATAAATCTCTCTCACAAAGTTTCTCATTTAACAAGGTTTTCATCATAGCATTTTTAGTGCTAAATTATCAATTGTAATTGTTAATATTCTTCTTTCAAGGTTCCACTCCAATAAACAACTGAATAATACACCACACAATGTATCCTTATCATGAGGAGTAAGAACATAAACAAAACTCAAAATAACATAAACAAAACTCAAAATATGACTTTGAAGCCTCCATGAGTCATCAATAAAATGAGATGTAATACCCATGAAATCCTTCTGTTGTTGTCAGAAGTCCACAGATCAATTGTTATTTTAATTCTACTAGTGAGTATTTCCAATAAATTGGACATTTTAGATTTCAAATTTCAAAAATCTTCAAAATATCATTCTTGATAATGTTTCTTGACACCATTTTGAATAAAGTTTGGAGACTAGATACAAACTTTATAAATACCACATGATCAACAATGGACAGTGAATATTCATGCAAAATGATGGCATAAGCAAGCTCTTTGCTTGATATATCTTGATCAAAGTAATATGGTGTACCACCATCTATTGTCCCTAACCATCCTCAATTTTCAAATCACTTGTCTTTTTGCGATATCTACAAATATGGTCAAACATAGATTGCGTCCTACAATTTCAAGTTGATATTATACGAGGACCACAATATTTACATACACTAAAGCGGAAACCATCAACCTTCATTGGCTTAAAATATTGCCAAGCTTTAGAAGTAAATCTTCCTTGCTCAATTTCAATAACTTCATTAGTATCTTCATTTGCTTGTGAAGGCACTTGACCATAGTTCTCAATCAGGACAACATTAGAAGATGAACATGTTTGAGTTTGTTCGCCTTGAAACTCCATAATTTCCTGTACGAAATCAACAAAAAATTTGAACAATGTAGTATTAGTATTTTGCAACTGTAAACAAATATTTTGGATAATCTCAAGACCAGAAAGCACACAACGAATATTTTGCATAAAGTAGTATAAGTATTTTGCAATTGTAAGCTCATATTTTGCATAAACAACAATTATTGGCGTCGATGAAAACAAATCCAAGAAACTACATCTCTCACAGAAACTTCTGCAAACACATCAGATGCATACCCCATAACCCCACATTTCGAGTACATATAAACCAAGGAAGATCCAACAACACTATTATCATAAAAAAGATTTAATATTAATATTAAACCATGAACCACATATTTCATTCCAAAAAAAATGATTATGACCAACTAGAGATTGATGTGGAGAGAACGAACCTGCAAATGGATTTCACCATAGAAGGAGATCGGATTTTAAAGGAATTTCTTTAGAGAAGGAGAACGAACTTGCAAATGGATTTCAACAGGGAGAGAACGGAGAGAGAACTAAGCTTATGCTAATATTAGGATTTTAACGGAGAGAGAACTAAGCTTATGCTAATAGTACCAAACACACTCTAATTTTGTATGGGAAGTTTAAAAAAACCCTTACCCGCCCCCATCCTGCGACATGTATTCTTTAAAAAAATCTGTAGATGCCCTATCCCAAAATAATATTAACTTGCACTATGCTGCAAATATAATAACCCGCCCTGCCTCGTAACCACCCCACCCTATTGCCATCCCTACTTATAGGCTCTCATTCCCTAATACTTATCCTTTGATATTTTTTGAGAAATGCTACCACGAAGTGCTCCATTGCCTAGGGAAGTAGATGCGAATAAGGACCAAGTTCCTCCAGCTCCTCAATTTCCTCAAGGTCCTCAAGTAGACCAAGTGACTGATGAGGAGTTTAGGGTTGCTATTACTGTGCTGGTTCAAGTGGTTGCTTCTCTAAAGCTTCCTTCTCTAGCTTCCAGGATGAGAGATTTTTCTAGGATGAATCCTCCAAAATTTCATAGTTCCAAGGTGGAGGACGATCCATAAGAGCTCATTGATGTGGTTTGCAAAGTGTGATGTTATGAAGTTTTAATGATTAAACAAACCATGATAATAGATGAGGGACCTGATACCATGAGTGCTGTGAACCTAAAAGCGACACCCAACAAACAGTATACTGACAGTTCTTTTATTTGATGGTACACGTCTTCTAACTTTACAACAGTTGTATAGCAAATGAAATTGCTTCAAATACTGGTGATGTTGGATATATATATCCAATCTTTCTTGAGAAGAAAGCTTGAGGGTTTGTACACACATTGAGTGAGTGTTTTTGGTGAGGCTCTCGAAATGTACACTTAGCAAAATCAGAGTTGTTTCTACTTTGTGTACTTCAAAGTTGTTATTGAGTGTTTACATCTTGTAAATTGATTCCTAGTTTATAAAGGAATGCAATAATCAACAAACATTTGCTCTTCATTATTGAGTTCATAGCAAGAATTAGCTACAGGGAGTTGTTGAAGTCTAAGTTGGCTAGAGTTTGTCTATTGAGTGGGTAGTGGAGTAGTTAATTGCTTGAACATGTGGTAGTGTTTTCACAATTAGGGGGAAGGGATTTAGAGTTAAATTCACTGATTGCAAGAGTTTGTAATAAAAAACTTTGCTATTTTGATAATAATGGAGTTGAGTTGAAATCCTGTGAGTACAGGTCATGGTTTTCTCCTCCCTTGAGCAAGGGGGTTTCCAAGTAAAGCAACTTGTGAGATTTTACTTTGCTAGTTTATTATTTTTGTTTTTTTATTGATTGTTGTTATGACGAGGAACCTGGTCCTCTGACACTTAGTGACATGTGCATTCCATGAATTGGTATCAGAGTAATAACTTTCTAAAAGGTTAACATCTGGAGGGGATCCAATAAACAAATGGCAGTTCTACTGAATCTAGAAGGGGGCCAGTCATTTACTAGACCTCCTTTATTTAATGGGAAATTATACAGTAGGTGGAAGATTCGTATGCACGACTTTATCATGGCTGAAGATAGTGAGCTATATGACATTGTGCTTGATGGTTCTGATGTTCCCACTCTGGAGGTGAAGGATGGAGAAATCAATAAAATAGTTCCTAAAAGTAGACAATAACACACTCACGAGGACATGAAAAAGATTGAAAAGAATTACAAAGTAAAAAAGTTGTTGATTTATGGAATTATGGATGAACAATACAACCAGATCTCTTCTTGCGAGTCTACGAAGGAGATTTAGGATTGCTTGCGTATAACTCATGAAGGTACTGAGCAAGTGAAGGAGTCCAAAGTAGATATGCTCACCACTCAGTATGTGAATTTTACCATAAAAGAAGGAGAATCCATTGATGACATTTATACTAGGTTCTAATCCATTATCAATGAAATTCGATGCTTTAGTGAACCTATATATCCTAGCAAGCAAGTCAGGAAGATACTCAGAATTCTTCCTAAGTCATTGTCAGCAAGGTTGATGCAACTACTAAGGCTAAGGACTTGAAGGTGATAACTATGTATGCCTTGATTGGTAATCTACAAACTCATGACTTGAAAAGAGAAAATGATACTACTAAGAAGGATAAGTCATTGACTCTAAAGGTGACACAAGGTGAAGAATATAAAGAAGATGGAAAATCAGATGTATTACCTCGCAAAAAAGTTTCAAAAAATTGTACTTGAAGATCAGATGTATCACCTCGCAAAAAAGTTTCAAAAAATTGTATGGAGTCATGGATGTTTCAAGAAGAAGGGAAATCCAAGCAGCACTACTAGTGCTAATGATCAGTGTCGCGAAAGTGGAACACAAGACAATTTATCAAAAATTGTCCAAATTAAAAGATGGAGTATAAAGATTTTGTCAAGGCTAGAAGTAACAAATATAAGTAAAAGGACCAGGTCCTTGACAAGAAAAGAAAATAGGTTGCAACATACTATATTGTGAAAAAGGCTCTTACTGTTCGGGAAAATTCATCAAGTGAGTCCGAGGAGTCTGAACATACTGAGGATGCTTCTTTGATGGCTGTGAAGGAAGATGATGAGATCTTTAATCAAATGTTTGGATTCATGGTAAACTTTAAAGATGAAGATGAACCTATGAGAGGTAACCCTATCTAATTTTAAGCAAAATCTGCACATCGTTTCTACTAAGTTAAGGAAGTTAGCTGCTATTCTTATTGATTCGATTATAGAGCTAACTACTAAAAAGAATGTATTGAATAATCAATTAGATCTTATTCAAAATGAAAAAAAATTGCCTTAGTTTTTCAGTTATCTGAAGTGGAGAAACATGTCTTAGATATGGAATTAGATAATGTAACTATTTGTCAAAAGTTGAATGAAGAAACAAAGCGTTATCAAAAAGGGAAGGAAACGACTAGTAACCTACAAATTGAGATTGAAGCTAGTTTGAACGATGCTGAGGAAAAACATGCTATGGCATTAGAAAGGAATACTCAACTAGAAAGGGACCTAGCTTGAGTCAAAGAAGAGTTCTACAAATCGTGCTCAAATGAAATACTTTTTCAAAAATGCTAGAATGCTGACTCATCAGGAAGAAAATAATAAGAAAGGTCTATGGTTTGTGAAGAAGGGTCTATCTCATTCTATTCATTGCAAAAGTGTCAATGTGTCAAACTCGTTATTGTGCACTTACTGTGGAAAGAGAATGGTCATCTGAAGATTAAATGTCCTACATGGGAAAATTCTGAAAAACAATTGGCAAGATACTTTGAATAAAAGAAGAAAAAAAAAGGGGCCTATTCCTAGGGTGAATTCTCAAAATAATTCTAAGCTACAAAATGTGATTCTATCTCTCTGGATAAGAAAAGTGTTAATTATCCTCTTATCTACTTATTGGGAACTCAGATTGAAATGGGTTCCTACATTTAATAAGTGATCTCTTATAAGTAAGTGAAGGAAGCACCATCCAATGCTGGTACATGGATAGTGGCTTCTCAAAGCATGTGACTAGAAATGTTGAAAGCTTCCTTTCACTCAAAGCACTTCAAGGTGGTGGCGTTTCTTTTGAAAATGCAAAAAGGATTACTATAAGGACCCGGGATTTGTAAGGACTTAATGGTGCATAGAGTTTTATTTTGGAAACTTTTTGACCAAGGTGACACCACAAGTGCACCTCTACGGGTCGTGTGAAGCTTCATTGGCCATGTGAAGGAGTCTTGGGGTGGCCCTTGGCCTTGTGTGTAGAGTGCTCGGCCTTACGTTGGAGTTCAAGACTAAGACATTCATTGCTGAGCACCACACAGCTCGTGTGACACTTAACTAGGTGTATGGTGGCTTGTGAGAGGAGCTATTTCCTTGAAATCATCATTTTGGCTAAGACACTTCACACACGAACCCCTTCACAGGTTGTGTGGTGGCTCATATAGGTGTTAGCATTAAAATTTTCTAAGTACGGGATCACCATCTTGGAATTTGACCAGTGAAGATTGTCCCTAAGTGAAGTCCCACGGATAGCCATACGGTCCGTTTGACACTACACGATTCGTGACGCCCTCTTATAGGACCCTTGGTAACTTTTTGACACTCATTTTATTGATGACTTTCTTGTAATTTGGCTATTCCTAAGGATCTTTTATGACTTTCTAGCCTATGCTAAACCTCTCAAAAGACCTATAATCTTCAATTCTCATTCTAATTTAATTCAAACACTTAGAATATTCAAATTTTCATAAAAAACTCCTCTCAAGTGAGCCTTGAAGGATCGGCTTGGAGGTTAATGTCACGACCCGAAATTCGGGCGTGATGGCACTCGTCTTTTCCCACCAAGACAAGTCAGCCTACAATCCAACTATAACATTAAACTGCGGAATTATAATCAAAATGAAAGCTCACGTTAATGAAAATCCCCCAAGACCTGGTTGTCACGTGCACAAGCTTCTAATGTATTACAGTAGAATCGAAAAGAAATGCAAGTATCAAATGATGTTGTCTCTCGAATAGAACAAAATCATAAATAGGAGTAAGAAGTTAGCTGGGATGGCAACAGCTACCTCTCACAATCTCCACAGAGAGCCTTAGACAAGTACCAGTAGGGAGAGAGCATCACGACGATCCGGGCTCGTAACCTACAAAACTATTGTAGCAAGAGGGGTGAGTACCAAACACGCGGTACTCAGCAAGTGAATTAATAAACACAAAGTTAAGTAGCATAGAATACTTGCACCCCTCAGCACTTCCACCAAAACCCCACAACTACAACTTAACTCACAACCTTCACAATTACACCATTCGAAAATTCTATGATCAAAGCCTATGATAGTCTAATGCTCATTTATCCCACTTTCAAGTCATAGGGGAAAGTTCTACAATTTATCAAGTTCTCTCTAACTCATCAGTGTCATCAAATCAATACCAAAACTAATCACGTAAAGATATAAACAAGTCAATGATATAATGAATAACCAA
>JAOTQR010000092.1:7404056-7455500 GCA_025774065.1 Solanum ossicruentum
AATAACTAATATGCATCATTACAATGTCATTACAATTCAGAGGAAGGGGAATATTAGTGATATCACAAAGATTAGATAACAAAAAATAACAACTATTCTTATTATTTCAATTTTCAACTAGATGATGAGTTCTTTAATCAACATTTTCACAGAAATCTTCAACTCTCAACTGAGTATTATTTGAGAAGTCCTTGAAGTCATCATCACCTTTATAAGCAAAATTTGCCTCAATATCATCATATTTATGTGAAGGAGCTTCTCCGCTATCATCATTATGAAAGGTCAAGTGAGCCTCCACATTATTTTCTTTTCTTTTGAGGGAGGCTGGATAAAGCTTGACAAAATGATTGGGCATATGACAATTACGTGCCCAATGTCCTTCCTTGCCACGTCAATGACAAATATTTATTTCTTCCCTTGGAAGTATTGTTTCTATTATTCTCATGTTTATTTTAATGATGACGATAATTATTTCATCTGCCACCACGCCCTCGCCTGTATCCTCGACCATGACCGCGACTACAGTCACGGTAATTATCTTGTCTTGTTTCATACAGATTAGACCTTGCTACAACATTCGCTTCAGGAATGGAGCAGATCCAGTGGGACGGACTTCATGATTTCTCATCAGCAAAGTATTATTTTGCTCAGCTACAAGTAGGCATGTAATTAACTCCGAATATTTCTTGAATCTCTTTTTACGGTATTGTTGTTGTAACAACACATTTGAAGCGTGAAAGGTAGAAAGAGTTTTCTCAAGTAAATCATCATTAGTGATAGTATCTCCACAAAGCTTTAACATTGAACTCACTTTGTAAATACCAGAATTATATTCACTTACAGATTTAAAATCTTGAAATCAAAGATGTATCCATTCAAACCGAGCTTTTGGTAATACAGTAAGTTGTAGGTGATCATATCGATCTTTTAAATTATTCCATAATTCAAGTGGGTCTTTCACAGTTAAATATTCAATTATTAAATCTTCATGAAGATAATGATGAAGAAATATCATAGCTTTAGCTTTATCTTGATTAGATGTTTTATTTCCTTGTTTAATAGTGTCTCCAAGACCTTTACGTCAAGGTGAATTTTAGCGTTAAGAATCCATGATAAATATTTTTTTAGTAATATCAAGTGCCACAAATTTAATTTTTGATAGATTCGACATGATGAAAATTTTAGATAGAATGAATCAAAGATGACTTGTGAATAAAAGAATTATTTCCTTTTGTGAAAATAAATTTACGTAGATCCTTGAAAAACAAGTTGATTACTAATTAATATATTATCTAATTAATCTTCCACCAACTCAAAATAAAGTGAATATTAGAATGTGTGTTTGTGTGTGTGTGTGTGTGTGTGTGTGTGTGTATATATATATAAAACAATGGTCTTAGTATAAAATTAGTTATAACAATATAACACGCTTGAATGAAAAATTGTTTAAGAAATAAGGTATGATGATAATATTATAATTTATATATTATAAGATATGAGAATAGTTAGAAGAAAATCGTATACAGTATTGAGATTGGAGTTTCGTGTTGATAACCTGTTGTGAAACGATAAAGAATAGAGTAAAGCTAAAAAAGAATATAAACAGAAGATGTGGTAGTATTTCTTATTCACTCTCGTTTCTTTCTTTTCTCACTTATGCACTTTGTTTCAAGAAATGAGGGGTATTTACACTTGTGTATACATGGTCATTTATGATTTTCTTATTGCCATGTATACACCTTGTACACCAAGTATAATATATGGATAATTAAGTTACAAAATGTACTAAAATTAGTGTAAATATATTTTATACATATATGTATTATGTGTATTTTTATATTGCCATAAATTATATTATATAAACAAAAAAAAATATTTATTTGGACATCCATTTTACAACATCATACAAATTATTTTCTTTTACTTTCTATACAACTTATATTTTCCCAGGGAAAGTATTCTTCAAAAATTTTAAAATAATTAGGGGTGAAAATAAAGAAGAAAGAAATTGGGTTGTATTCCCTTTTAAAATTTGACACTGGTTGCCGATAAAGATGCTATTTGCTCTCTGACACTCCATTAGGACGACTGACGCTAGGGCAGCAACATTTAGAGGGAGAAAGAGCAAAGAGAAAAGGGCAAAGAACGGAAGAATGCCCTTTATATCGAAAATAGAGAGGCAATCAGATTACAGTTCCTTCAACTCTAGTCACCCTATTGTCATTGACAATGGCGCTTCCTATTTCCGTATTGGGTATCAAGTCCTAGATCCCTCAATTTCTCTGTGTATGAGTGTTTTGTCTCTGAATTTGGTGTGCTTTAGCTCCCATTTGTTAATTGGCAGGTGGGCAGGTGAGAATGAACCTCGCGTTATCTTCCGTAATATTGTTCAGAGGCCTCGTCACAAAACCACTGGTATGTTTGTTTATTAATTTTCCTCCAGTTGAGGTCAAGAAGGATAACAAAAAGGAACCACATTTTCATGATTTTCCTTCACTAAGAAGATTTTAGATTAAGGATGCATTCTTTATAAAGGAAAATGTGAAAATAAGTGGATGTGTTGCGGGGTGGTGGGGGTGGGAGCTAGTGGAATGGGGTTAAAAATGAGTTGTATTGAGGATTGAGAGGACACAATCCATGTGGAATGCTATTTGTAGAATTTATTTTTTCTATTCTCACTGGAGAAGTCATTTTTTCATTTTTGAGGAACTTATTTTCCTAGAGAAATTATTCTCTTATAATTTTAACCAACGGATAATTGGAAATACCGAACACAGCCTATGAGATAATTGAGAAGAAGGGATGCATTAACTTTTTTACTTCACAGTGTGTTTACTAGCTGTGGCCATAGAACAAGAGATATTAATATTTTCAACTATTTGGCTTGCCTCTAAATTTCTATCTTGTTAAATGTTTAATCCTGCTGCTTTTACTTTCTTTTGATAATTGAAAGGAACATTCACGAGGTTAACTTAACATCTCTTGTGGAATCTTCATGAATTTTTTTCCATTTAAACAGACATTTTTTTTGTTTTCGACTGTACTTGACAATATGTATTCATGTATCAAGTTGATTGCTTAGATGGTCACTCAACTTTGGGTAATTGACCATCAAAGTCTTGTATCTTTTTTGGTCTTCTAAAAGTCACTTTACTTTACCTAATTAGCTTTAATGATCATTTTCACTGGATTTGTATTTTCCGGTGAGATTTAATGGATGGGAAAAAATAGTTAAAAAACACTAATTATGAACCTGCATCAATTTAAAACCAAACCTAGCGCTAACCCGACCATATACTTGGATTCAATCACTTTTTTCCTTAAGAAATGCTCAAGCACTCATATTTTCGTTTACTATTTCATGTCTGGTAATAAACTTCTGAGGATACCTCTACATTGGGATTTTAGTTTTATTTATTAGCTATCAATCGATATGAATAGTATTAAATTTGAAAAACAAACATACTATGATGACAAGACTGTAAATATTGGAAGATACATGGGACACGTACTGTTAACTGTTAAGTATGCAGTTTATAGATTCGGATACAACAGTTCAAACAGTTATCTTGATCAAGACAAATGTGGGTCAACATTGAAAGCTTCCACAGAAGGCCATGGAAATTAAAGTAATTATAAACGTACATGGAACCAATAACAATTACACCATAATGGGCAGCTAGTTGCCATTCACTCTTCAAATTTTACATAAAGCAATTACATCGCATTCACTTAGTATTGACCAAAACAGCATTCAACATATGAAATGTGGTAAACACCAGTGAACGAAAATATGAGCGCTTGGGTCTTCTTTAGAATAAAAAGGAATTGGCCGCATCAGCTATTTGGTCAATTTTGGGTGGGTTGCACTCAAAACTGGTTCAGATTTCTAGTTAGTGTTTTAACTATTTTTTTCTGAAAACAAAATTTGCCAAGTGCTTCAGCTCAGATGTGCATTCTTGATATTCCTTGGCATAAACCAGATGAGTCCATGGAGATAAACATATTCCAAATATCTGATGTTATTGTTCAATGTTCTTTTAAAAAGGTGTTTATTAGTCTTAATATCTTTCTGACACATGTAGCGTCTATTAACTATGCAAATGGATCTTTTAATCAGGCTGTCTTGAGTTAAAGTTGCTTCATTGAGTGCAGTTCAATTGAAACAGGATGTTTAATATTCTCTCATGCTGCATAACTGGAACTTTAGGCTGGATATATTACCCTCTGTGATCGATTTCTCTTCTGCATACGAAGGATAGGATTGATACTAAAGGCTTGTTTGGCTAATCATCAAACTTTTACTGATCGTGTAACTCATTGAATGATGATTAAGAATATTCTATAATGAACAGTCTGTAGTGATGTTTGGTGAAGAAATGATCAAACTTACTTCTTGCTAAGCATCACCTACCATGAACTTGTTTTTAAATAGTGAATGCATATAATGCATGATCATTTTATTGGTGAATATTGGCTTCAGAGTTTTGTTACTATCATATTGCAGGTGAAACAGTAACGGTTGTTGGTGATCACAATCCTGTGCTACTGAAGTACTTTGATTGCACGCGTTCAGGACCTCGTTCAGCATTTGAGAGCAATGTTGTTTATCAGTTTGAGATAATGGAATATGTGAGGGTTTTCTATTTTGTGGGGATAGTATATGTGTAAATGGTTTTTCTAAGTTTGTAAGCTTGACCATGAAATTTGTGATAATAAATTTTATGCCTAACCTCCTCCCTGAAACAAAGAAAAATCAAACGATCTACCAGAGTATGAAGCTATCAGGATAGCTGACAATTTATCTAGACATTAGGTCTCAGATCTGTGTTCTATGACCCGTTGCAATTTTTCAAGAGAGAATGCCCTATCTGGATTTTAACTGTAACCTCTTTGGGATGTAAGGCCAAGGGGGCAAGGCAAATTCATGATGTCATTTTAGAGTCAAGACTGTGCAATCTGGCTAAAATATTGCTGTGCAGCCTATTGTTGCGCAAAACTTCTCAATAATGATTCGTTTTCCTATTGTTTGTTGGCACTGATGCCATATGTCGTACTCTTGGTGTACGATAGTTGGATACATATATTTGGTTTATGTAATTCTATGTTGCTAACCCGAGTCTGACAAGAGAAAAAACCAATGGTTATGTATTAACTTGTTTTTCTACTTTGTCTTGTGTGCATCAATCATGTTACCATTATGTTTCTTTATTTTCTTGAAAAGGTACTCATATCACCATTATCTTTTCCATATGTAGATCCTGGACTTTGGGTTTGATCGATTAGGTGCTGATCAGTCACAGGTATGCTAGCTTCCGTCCAACTTTTCTCAGGGAGAGATAGATCTGATGTAACTATATTCAGCTTGGTTTATTTAGACTCCCATGGTTCTTGCTGTTTCGAGAGAATTGTGGCCTTTGACTATTGCTTCTCTTTGATATAAGCTGTCTTTGTTGGTCTTTTTGAGGGTTGATGATTGTTGTTAATTGTCAAATTATTTTATCTTCTTTTTTGTCTTTTGTCTTTACCTCGGAATTTTTATCCAACTGTAGTTTCTAGGAAGCATAAATAGGATGTAAATTGATACGCCTGCACAGAAGAAGATGAAGAAACATGGACCAATCTATCATCATATGAAGTCCTTATAGTTTTACATATATATCAAAACTAAAAAGAGACTAAATATTAAGTCCTCATAAACTCATCGAAATTGGCAGAAAAATATTTATGGTAATTATTGATTGACCTTAACGGTATCCTGTGTGTCATTATTTTTCTTTGTTTGTTACTTCTATCATATTTACGTACTATCATTTGTTTTTCATTATTAGTCGTTTTCCTTTTTTTCTTTTCTTTTCCCTTTTCTCCATATCTAGTACCTTCTACTTTTGGGGCTTGATTTATGAGGCGAGGGTCATCCAGAAACAACCTCTCTATCTCTATGAGGTAGTGGTAAGGTCTGCGTTCATTTTTTCCTCTCCAGACCCCACTGGGTATGTTGTTGTTGTTGACCTTAACGGTATCAATACATTACTTTACATGTTAAAGTAAGCTGTATGGTATGACACTACTTTTGGAAAGGAAAATCTCCGACATTATCCTCTTTTCTAGTCTCTCTTTTTTCCCCTTTTGCAAGATGTGTCAATTGATGTGCCTCCAAATCTAGGTTTTTTGAGGTCATGGTCTTAAACAATTGGGTGACGATATATTGTTGCGATTGCATTGCAAATACGTAAATGAAGAGATGCTCTTCAGTTTGTGTAGTTTTGTTTCTCATAAGGGATACATATTATACCATATATGCACAAAGATACCACTACTTAAGCTATTTGTCCTACGATCCATTTTTTCACTTCCAAACTCATTAGTATGGTATAGATTATGGTGCATAGCATGTATATTTGGGCCCAGTGGGTGATATGACGGACATTCAGAGATTTGCTACTCTAATATAAGTAGTGAATGAGACTTGACTGCTCTGTCACTTATGTGGAAAATATATATAGAGGAATAGAAGTGTGTAAGGTTGTTGAAAATTGTGTTGTAGACATGAAAGGAACCATTTTTCTTTTTACATTGTGAAGTTTTGGAGCACAAATGATAATCCAGTCAGCTGACTAGATGCTCTTTCTGCAGAGCCCTATCTTTGTGTAGAATTCTCCAGGTATACATCTGCAGTTTCCCTGTTATATCAGAAGAACCATTACCTTTGTTCAGAATAGAATAAGATGGACTGGAAAAGCTAAGATGTTTAAAATATGGTGAAAGCCAAACCTTTTACACTTCCCCCCTTTCCTTCAAACGTGTCATGCCCATCAGATTTTGTGCATTTAATTTCTGTTGCATATATCCTTTTGTTAAACTTCAACTTGCAGTCCCTTGAACCAATACTTATTCTAAATTGGTGACAGGACAGATTGACCATCCTATCTTAATTACTGAATGTGCTTGCAATCCGGTTCAATCACGTGGCAAAATGGCGGAGCTTCTCTTTGAGTCATATGGAGTTCCTTCAGTAGGTATGAACACCCATATCAGTTGCCCAGGGCTTCTGTTTATTGCTTTTGATTTTTGTTCATAAAGTCGTATGGCATTCTTGGAATCATGTCATCCTTTTATCATCCTAAAGGTTGCTTTATTTTATCATTATCTTGTTGAAAGTTCTTTCATTGATGAGAACAGTTACTTGGTTCACTTCTCACCAAACAACAGTTTGTGGATTTGATAATTGAGAATGTGACTTTCTGTGGCATTTGTGTGAACATGTTGCTCATAATAGACATTTTTTTCCTGTCTTGCAGCATTTGGTGTAGATGCTGCATTCAGCTATAAATACAACCAACAGCTTGGAATTTGTAAGAATACAGGCCTTGCAATCAGCTCAGGATTTACCACATCTCATGTCATCCCGGTATGCTTTAGAGCCCTATCATGCAGCTATAGTGAATTGACATGGAAGTAGCATTGTGCTTTATCTATTTAGAAAGGAAAAAAGAAATTATGGGTGGTTTTGAGATGTGTGACCATCTCATGTAAAATTTAAAAAGGTACAGAGAACACACTTTTATTTAGTTAGTTGTGTCTTCACACGCCCCTCACATGCAGGCTTGATTCCTTTTTGATGTGTCAAACACATGCATTTTTATTTTGATAATAAATGGTGGTGAGATGCGAGCCTAGAACCTATGCCTACTTTTATATCATGTAAAGAAATAGACCTTGAACATAACACAATCCTAGTCATTTCACATAGGATGTAGAAACTGAATGACGGTACTCACTTAAAAGTAGATGTTAGATTATCAGGTTCTAGTGAGATGATTCGATTTCGCAATTACTCTACTGTATCTCCCAAAAAATTTAGAACTGATGGGTGGGTTGGGCTGAATTTAGACTAGTCAAAATGGGTAGAGTTAATAAATGTGCTGGTTAAAAAGGTTGTTTGAGCTAAAGATGGGTTGAGTCGAGATGGGCTTAACAATGGGTTATAACCGGATCCGCCCAGCTATTAGCATGTTTTAATTTCTTTGTTCATTTTCAAATAAAACTAGTAATTTTTGTCTATTTATTATGGCTATATATAACACATATCACACTAAAAGTCTTTTCAAAAATATTTTGTCAAGGTTTTTTTGTGGATTAATTTAGGTTATATGGTGCCCAAATTAGATGGGTTGAACTGGGCGGGTTGAAATGGCTGAGCTAATAAATGGGTGGGGCGGGTAATTAACCTGCCCAAACTTGGGCGGGTCATGTCTTCATAGGCTAATTTTAAACCCTTCAAGTAAGAGTTCCCAAGTAATAACAAGACTAGTTTTTGAATCCCATATGGAACCACAAAAATGTCAAAATCAAGCTACATAATGTTGGATTGAAGAGAGTTCTAACCACAAATAAACAACCAACCATAAAATATAGCTGAAAAGGTAGGTCAGGAAGTAAATTCCAGATAATAATATCAGATCTGCTGGAAAAACTCATCAGTACTCGACCGGAGAGCTGCTTGCTGTCTGAAACTGGCCGCAGAATCAACAAAAAATCTGCAAACTAAACGGGAGGGTGCAATGACTAAAAGTATCCCACACTGAAGAAAATCCGCAGAAAAGTTGTCAGAGGAGAGATCTGGCTTAAAGTCTGGAAAGCCAGAACCCTATCCCTGGTGGTCGGAAATTGAAGGAATTTTAGATAGGTGGTCACAGAATAGACCAGCGAACCCTAAGGAAGAAAAAGTGGTCTGAAAAAGGTTTACCCACCAATGTGTGAGACTGATGTGTAACAGGAGTTGAAATTGCCAATGGTACGTGACAACACATGAACCGGTGTTTGCCGAAGCTTCTTTCTGGAGTTTGGTTGCCGCATTTGGAGGAACCCTGGAGTGGTGTTGGTTTTTTGCAGAAAACTGAGGAAAAAGATTTTGATGCTAACAACCCCTTTAGTTGCTGGAAAATTGTACGACGACAAGGTTTTCTTGCCAGATGTAGCTTGTATGTTGCAGAGTGATATTTTTTCACTAAAGCTCTAATACCATGTTGAGGTTTGTGACCATCTCATCTAAAAGTTAAGTTTTGACTGAGAGAACACAATGATTTACTTAATTACATCTTCAACAAACCTTTATCGCTTGTTAAAGGTGCCAACCTTTGTCCCTGTTTGACAATGCCAAAAGTAAAGCAAGAAGGTGTATTTTTGAAAGATGAAAAGGGTCAAAACTGCCCCTCAACTATTGAAAATGGGCCACGACTTTACGCTCCATTTGCATGTGGTCCCAAATATGCCCTTGCCATTAATAAATTGGACCATCTCTACCCTTAAAATCTAACAGACCTTGTCATCTTTTTACCCCTTTTAATTTATATAGGTGGAAAATAAAAACCCATCAAACCCACCCCTCTAATGTAAGTACTCATTTCAAGGACTCGGACCCAGAAGAGCTTTTCTTCTTCAATACACCCCCTGATCTCAGAGTCATACTTTCCTCCATCTTCATATGTTAGTACATTAACTAACTCTACATTTAGATATCACCGTAACTGTTCACAGCTCCAAATTATCCTTTCACTTATTCTACATTAGTAGCTCTGAAATATAAGATCTAAAAACAATAATTCCCAACCTTAAATACGAAGTGGTAGAGAACTTTCGAAGCTAAATTTAGTGAGGGAATTGCACGAGAAAAACTGGCAATCATTACCTAGCTGGAAAGTTTCATGATTTGCCAATTTCATCAACACAGTTCATTTTCCCCGGTGAAAAAACTGAATCAACAGAGAAAAGAAAAGAGAAGAGAGGAACATTAGTTTGGTTTCTGGGCGTCGTTGTATATATGAGCATAAAACAAAGACAGAAAAAGGGACAAGGATAAAAGTATATTGTATGGTAGTTGTAGTTATGACAATGAAATGGTTGTCTACTAAGCTGGTAGAATAGTATATTTTTTTCATTTAATTTGAAGAACTTTAAGATATTTTCCCAGAGAATGAAAATGTAATCTGCATTTCTTTCAACAAAGTTAAAAAAGGGAAAGGAGTAGCCCATCTGAGTCTGGGATTTTTCACACTGCAGTTCAGATAATGTAGGCCTTTGTGGACAATTATCAAATTAAAACTCTTGATAGATAATGAAAGAAAACATAGTTGTTTTCTGTTATGACTGGAATGGGTAATTGGGTATTTGGGTTAGTGGGAAGGCTAGATAGGTTCGTGGGTCTTTATCGTTACTTTCCACTTGTATAAATTGAGTAAAAAATGAGATGGTCTGTTAGTTTTTAAGGGTAGAAATGACCGACATTATTAATGCCTTAACATCAGGGGCAGATTTTGGACAATTTGCAAAGAAGGGTAATTGCCCCATTTTCCCTAGTTGAAGGGCAATTTTGGCCTTTTTCCCTTTTTTCAATTGGCATGGGTCCCAGTATGTCAATGAGATCAATGTAAGGCCTCATACATTTTCAGGCTAATTTCTGCTTGACATATGTGCAGTTTTGCTAGTGGTAGGCTCTCATTTATCAACATATGCTACTAATGTATGACAGATTGTTGTATTTTAGTTTATAAATGGAGAACCTGTCTATGAAGCATGCTGTCGAACTAACGTTGGTGGATACCATGTCTCTGATTATCTGAAGCAGCTTCTTTCACTCAAGTATCCTCATCACATGTAGGTGTTATGATTCTTTGAAATTCATGTTGTTGCTATACACTTTTGGCTGCTTCTCAGGCTTCATTTTTAAATGCATAAACAGATCAAGGCTTACTTGGGAAAGGGTTGAAGAACTGAAGATGGAATACTGTTACATAGCTGCAGACTATGCTTCAGAGGTTCAACTATTTCAGGTAATTAGCACTTATTACTCGGCCAGCCTCTTTCTTCTGCTTTCTGGAGGTAAAAGATTTGATTTTATTGTGACAGAGGGGGTATAAAGAAGCTGAAGAAAAAACCAGATGTTGGCAGCTTCCTTGGACTCCATCACCGGTCGAAGAGCCTCCATCAGAAGAAGAAATGGCTAGAAAGGCGGCTTTGAAGGAGAAACAAAGTCAAAGATTGCGTGATATGGCTGAAGCGAAGAGATCGTCAAAAATAAATGAACTTGAAAATGAACTAAAAGGTTTGGAATTCCTCTTAGAGGAGCTCAAGGACATAGAGGATGATGAAATTGTGTTGTTCCTTGCGAGTAGAGGTTATAATTCTAAACGTGAAGTGGAATCCGCTTTTGCAAAAGTTACTCAATCACTTCGGAAGGCCAAGGGCGAGCAAGTTCCAAGTGAAGAGAAAGTGGATGTTTTTGCCGCTGAGAAGTACTATCTCATTGATATACCTGATGATGAACTTTCGGCGGAGCAGGTATGCTCGTATCTCGCCATATCACTGTTATTGGGTAGTTGTATGTCAAAAATTCTTTCCGATAGTAAAGAACTCATATCCAATTCATTTTCCGTTTAGTTTCTGAAAGTAAGTAACTCGTATCCAATTCTTTTTCCTTTTAAATATTTGTGGTGTTACATTGGTGCGCTTTGTATGATAAATAAACTCATGTCATCATAATGTTTTAATAGTTCATCTTTTGAGAGATATTGTACTGAAATTCCCATAAGCTGTCTCTTGAAATTAACTGGTCCTTTCTAATAGATTTAAAGCAAGAGAGAGCTGTTCAACTAAATTTATTGGTGCAATTGTCTACTCCATTCACTCTTGGTCAGCTTTGTGCAAAATCATCTTCCACTTATTTTCATTTTTTTATATTAAAACTTTTCAACTGAAATGAAAATGCTGAAACTTCTAATAGCTCAAGGAGAAGAGAAGACAAGTGTTCCTGAAGTCAGCAACTGAAGCACGGCAGCGAGCTAAGCAAAAGCGTCTGGAGGAGGAGTTAGAAAAGGAGAAGGAAAAGAAACTTGAGGAACAAAAGCGCATGTATGTTGTATTTCTTGTCAGATAATACTTGAGCTAGCTTATTGTAGCACTATTAAACTTGTTTACAGTGATGTGCAGTATTATCCATTTCTTCTCAAATTGGATATTAGGTATTTAACAAGATGAGGCAAAAAATAACATATTTTAATTACAGTTTTGCTGCATAGTGCTACATTTCATGTTTCAATATCTCTTTATTTTGTTAATTCATCATTGTGTAGGGAAAACCCAGAACTCTATTTGGAGCAGTTGCGAGCCAAATACAAAGAGCTCTCAGAAAAACTTGAGCAGCGAAAGCGATTGAAGACAAATGGTAACCATGCAAATGGCAATAATAATGTTTCTGGAGGTGTAGGTCGCGGGGAAAGGTTGAATGCTGCCCAAAGAGAGAGGATGCGCCTGTTAACCACGGCAGCATTTGATCGAGGGAAAGGTGAAGATACTTTTGGTCAAAGAGATGAAGATTGGCAACTCTACAAGCTAATGAGTAGAGATAATGATGACGACGATGATGATAAGCCAGATCATGATGAAACTGAGTTGGCTCGCATCTCCTCTAGGCTTCGGGTCAGTACGTTTCCTTGACACTTTGTGTGATAGTAATCTATGTGTTGGGATTGTTCTTTAAAGATGTATCCTGATCCAACATATCTGCACAGGAGATCGACCCTACATTTTTCCCAGGATCAGAATCTGGAGCGTCTGCCTCGGAGGCGCCACGTTTCCGTCCTCTAACAAAGGAGGATTTTCAAATTATACTTGGGGTTGAAAGATTTAGATGTCCTGAAGTTCTATTCAATCCCAACTTAATTGGGATAGACCAGTCGGGGTTGGACGAAATGGTTGGAGTGTCACTGAGAAGGTTGCCTACTCTGGAACAAGGGTTAGAGGATAAAATGACAAGTTCAATACTTGTGACTGGTGGGAGTTGTCTCTATCCAGGTATGGCTGAGCGCTTGGAAGCAGGAATTCGGATGATCAGGCCATGTGGAAGTCCTATAAAGGTTGTCAGAGCAACAGATCCAATTATGGATGCATGGCGTGGTGCTTCGGCCTATGCTGCTGCTATGCAATTCCCACAGCTAACATTCAGTAGAATGGATTATTATGAAAAGGGTGAAGATTGGCTTCGTAGATATAAGTTCAGATACACAATGTAATTGTTACATAGGTTTAGTACGCTGAGTGTGAACTATGTTATTCAAAATGACCTGTTTCACACTAGTATTGAACTGTTGTTCAGTAGTTAATTGTTTTACATAACTGCCATTTGACACCCAAAAAAGGGCCTAATGTATCACTCAACTTTGTGATTTGGAGCTGATCCTCGTCAAAAGCAGCTCACTTATACCCCTTATCATTACGTAAACAACTGAGATTTTTTTTTTTTTGTCTAAAAGAAGTGATTTTTTAAAAAAAATTTATGTTTAGATTTCTAGAAAATATCCACGTAGGGATACAGTTGATCCTTCTAGCAAAGTTTTTTCTTTTTGGTAATTCTAGGAAAGTTTGATATATTTGATCCTTCTTATTGTTTTACTTTTTGAATTCAGCAGCTAATATTTATTATTTTGATCATTCTTGTTGTAAAATTTATCACAGATGCCTTTTTAAAAAATAAAAATAAAAATAAAGTACATATAATATAGCCACAAAAAAGTAGCTTAAGTTTTTGTTTTTAAATTTTTTATTTCTTGTATTTTCACAGAGAAAAAATGAAATAAGAATAAGAAGTTCAAATAACGATAAGCAAGTAAACCTACAAGGAAGATATTTAAAACTCAAATTAATTTTTAACCAGAGTAGCTAAAATATTATGTATGAGAAGAATTAAATATACCTTTGAACTTTGTAATAAACATTAAAAATACCCTTATATGAATTTTTAAAGATAGAGATAAATAAAAATAACAAAAAGAAATTATTTTTCCATTCCCATTAAACAAGAAAGGTATGTATGGACCATTTGTGTTATGGTAAGAATATATGTGAACCATTTTCATAATAGGGGTATATCAACTCTAAATTGCCAGTAAAAAAGTCTATCAGGCCTTTTTCATTATATATTATAGGCAAAAGAAAAGCGAAGTGCACTTTTTTAGGTCATAATTCATTTTTATCTATTTTCTAATTTTTTTTTAATTTTTCTTCCTAATTTCTCTAAATAAAATTAGTAAACACAATTTTTTCCCATAGATTTTCGTTTACAAATACTTGATCAGCTTTAAGTAATACTAAATTTAGATATTTAAAGTAATCATAATTTTTTTTATATCTGTCAGCTCTTTTGACGATCCTAAGAGTGAATTTGAGGAGAATAAAGTTATTTTTATTTTCTGACTTAAACTTGATAATTAATGTGTATTGATTGTCCCCCTTACCAAATAGCAAAAACATCCTAATACGGATGCAATTTCTTTTTGCCAAATGATACAAGGTTATATTGTTCCTCAAAGGAGTCTTTGTTGACTTATACATGTAACGTTTTTGAAGGTTTCCATGTTTAGTATACCAATGGTAGCATAAAGATACATTATTTTTCTCATAAATCCCTCATGAATATGTCTTTTTGCATATTATATTAGTTTAGTGTACATATCTTGTATGTGTACCTTTACTCATTATGATTAAATTTATACTTTTAGTTAATGGAAAAGGATAAAAAATATTCTTAAAACTATGAGATATTGAATCAAATGCTCTCAACTAATAGTTTAGTTTAAAAATGTTTTTGAAATCAATAGTTTGATCCAATAATACTTTTATTGTTATTTAATGGATCAATATGCATCGTTTTTTGGGGGATAGATATAATATTTCTTTTTAACACATTCTATTTCCAATGATGATTTTTTTAAAAAAAATAAATTAAAAAGTTCTTATCCTTCTTCAATTCAAATAAATAAAATTAAATTAAAAAAATAAAATAAAAATATTTTTCTATTTTACTAGAATTTTTTCGTGTTTGTCTAAATGAAAAGTAATGACAGGATAACCATGAGCTTATATATATCACCTATATTATCAGTTAAAAACTTACATGGAGTTGGTCTATTTTTATTCTTAAAATCAGATTAAAAAGAAAAAAAGGGATTTTTTCTACTTATTTATTAGTTAAAAATGATTTTAGAAGAAAAGAAACAAGAATTGAGTTCTTTAATATTAATATTTTATTTGGAATAGAATACGCTTAAAAAAATTAATCTATCTATCTATATCTACCTTAAAAGTATGAATACTTTAACTTGAATATTAAATTACTATAATACCCCCAACTTAAAGCACTCAATTTAGTATATCTGTTATATTTTTATATTATATTATATTATATTATTTATATTATATTATGTTATATTAAAAGGAATTTTTTTTTTCACAATGAATAGTTGTGACTTTTGTGAAGAGCTGTCATTTTTTCAAAAAGTTGTGATTTTTTCAAAGGATTGTGACGTTTCTAAAGAGTGACTTTTTTTTGAAGGATTCCAACTTTTTCGAAAAATTGTAACTTTTTTTGATGAGTTATGACCTTTCCAAAGGGTTGTAACTTTTCTTGATAAGACATAATAAACAGCTATTCACACTAATCTTTATTGATTATAAATATTATTACTCATTAGAGTTTATACTTTACTATTCCTTTATAATCATCCAGTTAAATTTTTGATGTAATGATATTGGCATTTTTTAGACAATAATGTAGTTACTACATAATTTGATATTCAAATGCAAACACACATGCATCAAAACTAGTGTGTGTATATATATATATATATATATAGAGCAGTAAGGATAGTTTTGGATCAAATTATTAGCTGAACTTATTTTTATTCAATTTCATATAGTTTAAATGCATTTTGACCCTCTCCCATAAAATTAATTAATTATTAATATAATAATGATAATAATAATAATTAAAAAAAACTTTTATCACAACTCCTAATGAATTATAATAACACAAATTGAATATTTCTTTTTATAATTACAACAAATACAATCAAAATTCTATATAACAACACGTTGGTTCGAGAATTTTGGGCTTCCTAAGGACATTTGATATTTAACTACTATTCATTTGTTATGAACTAAATTGATACATAAATTAATAATTTATTTTTTCAATATTATACATAATAGAGAAATCATTTCAATTTTGAGCTTAATCACACTTTGTATAAGGAAGATTTTTTGATGAAATTATATTCATATAAAATTATTTATCATAAATGGTGTAAATAATTTAATGTCAAATTCTATAGTTGGCCACACTTTATATAAAGAATGAAAAACTTTATAACACCCCCAAAATAGCCTAACTCAGAAAAGGCCAAAAAATTCAAAAAGGAAACCTATTCCTGCAAAATTGATTTCTATAGATGTCATCCATGGCTCGTAGAGTTATCCATAGATCATAGATGGAATTTTGGTCTTGCAATGTCAAATCTTAGTCACTTCTACGAAAGAATTCTTATGGTTCGTAGAACCATTTACATATAGTATAAGGTTCTGTGGTTCTCAAGTTCTGAGAGCCTTGCCTTACTATATACTTTTTCCATGAATGAACAGGATGAATTGTAGAAGTTTCTATGGCCCATAGATGACTTTCGTACATCGAAAGTCTTGCAACTCAGGAAAAACTCAATAACCTATTTTACGAATTGTGTCTATGACCCATTGAATGGTCCATGATCTGTAGAAGGGTCTCATGAACCCCAAGTCCTAAAACCTAAGCCTTAGTATTTTTTTCACAAACCAGCAGGACAAACTATAGAAGAATCTACGACTCATAGATGGTTGATCTTACAACAAAACCTCCGAAGCCTTAGTTTCTACAAAAGGGTCTTCTACGGTTCGTAGAAGTCTCTACGACCCATTACGACTCGTAACAATTTTAATAAGGGGTACTTTTGTCTTCTTCTGTCCTTTCCCAATAAAAATCCTAATGTTTTGGGACTAAATAAGACCTTTATCAGTATCCTATGTGCCCGTTCGGATGGTCTAGTCATGACATGACAAATGAGGAACCCAAAAGAACCTCAACCAAGCCTCTTATCATTTATCAAGCATTTCATAGGTAGTGACCATAAATAAATACAAAAAATAGGAAAAAAGGAACTAAGGGAGAATTAACATGATAATGCCACAAAGTGACAAACTTCATCATGAACATTGTCCAACAATACCATCTAGCAATAGACTTAGCGGGGGCTAAGACATGTTCCTAGCTCATAGTAAAATTAGAATAGCAAAAGAAATATCTTAAAATAGTCATAAAGTCTTAAGACAAATCAAGCTAAAAAAGAAAGTAGGATATTGTCCCCGAACTAGAGGATTCACCAAGTCTTAATCATGTACAATCCAAAGCTAGCCACGTGTCGGAGGAGGAGGAGAACCGGTCTCGATAGGGTGATATC
The DNA here is from genome assembly GCA_025774065.1 of Solanum ossicruentum. Taxonomy (NCBI): domain Eukaryota; kingdom Viridiplantae; phylum Streptophyta; class Magnoliopsida; order Solanales; family Solanaceae; genus Solanum; species Solanum ossicruentum. The sequence goes on from JAOTQR010000092.1 coordinate 7,421,378, forward strand.
ATGTTGGTAAAATATGCATTAGTACTTTGAATGTACTAAGTATGTGGAATGCAATAGACTAGAGCCATAGATCATAATAAGCAATGCGCATAATCATAACAAAGGAATAAAACTCAAGATATGATGAATGATTAATGCATAATTAAAACATAATTTGAAGTAACATAAACATCTCAAGTCATCATATACATACTTATGTGGGAGAAGACCACAACTGACATTTAAGACCATGTAAGCTACTACATGGAATCCAACATAACCCCCTACATTGGCCGGGGACACTACTTGCCAGGTAGAACTTCATCAACTTATACATGCACATCTTTAATTTTAATTTTTTGCTATTGTAGATCCACTAACCTTAGACTACAAGGGCTCCTAAGGTGGCACATAATTAATGAGATAGGAGGTTGCTATTAGGATTCCCTTACCAAAGTTCACCTTGAGCTCCATTCGATGCTAAGTCAAGTGACACGAAATACTTTGAAACATAGTCATAATCATATACATTCATAAGATTTAAAACATAACATCATCACATTAGGAGAAGCTCAGAACATCTTATGATCCGTCAACTGATAATTGTCCTTATCATAAGAGGATCTATATTTTGATGAGAATTTTCCTCACCACCATCTTCATATATTCATAAAGAAGCAGCTTTATAAGTACTTAGTAACTTTCGTAAGCTGTCATAACATATAGTGAAACTCTTCATCATTCATAGTCATACTTCATTAGAGAACTTGACATAAAACTTGGTGGGTTTAATGCATGTAAGTTTCAAATCATGCAATTCAAGAGGATTATGCATAAACATAGTAAAACTCATCAATTTAAATCATTCACAAAACAAACTACCATAACATTCAAAATCATAGATAGCATTTCATGAAAACATCTCATAAGTGAACAAGCTTTTTATACCATAGCAATATTCTTAGCAAATACTTCATATGTTATTCAATGCATCATAATATAAACATTTAAGGATATATTGTAAAACATTATGAAATTCCTCTCATCATAAAACTAGATAAAGTAATGGAAGATACTTGGGCTTTATCGGTGGAAGGAACCACAAATGATCCCCACATACATTGATTGAAACCCAGGAGAGAAACTTGAGAGTTTGGGATAAGAACCTTGAAGCCTTAGCTTTGACATCTTGAGATTTAAGAGTTAAAAAGCTTAGGGGAATTTTGGGTAGAATTAGATTGTAGAGTGAATGAGAGTGTATTGGAAAAGTGTAAGGACCCTTAAGTTGGGAGGCTCAAAAGTGCAAAAAAGTGGTTCCGAAAAAGTTCAGGGTCAATTCACAAGCCCAACTCATGGACCGTGGTTCATTTTACGAGGCGTAGACCACATTCGTGGATAGGGGCCATCGGAGGTTAGAATTATTTAAGTGTTGAAGGGGTCCACGAGGGCGTTCTATAGCCCATGGAATGGGATACAATATGTGGAAAGTGGTCATGGATGGAATCCCTGAGATAAAGAAAATTTGGAGTTTTTAGAAATGGAACCATGACTAATAGGATGGACCATGGTCCGTAGTTTATGTTCATGGATGGGGCCTTGGGAAATGGAAAATTTGCTAAGTGTGAAAGGGTTCTATGGATAGGTCCATGACCGGTAAAAGGGTTTCGCTATTGGGATGGTCAGAAACTAGACTTTGAAGATTGGAAAAGAAGAACAGGATGACTCACATCAGAAGTCGTGGTTGAGTGCACAACCATAATCGGGGTCTCATGGTCTGGTTCAACAGTTTTAATGAAGGAAATTTTTGTCTTTTTTGCATATTCTAAACTTAAACTATGTCATATTTATGGCCTCCTAAGCCTCTATTCAGATCTAAAATCCTTAAGGATCCTCGTTCCTTTCATTCTTCCACTTTCTTAAAAATATTCTAAGGCAAATATCCTCTTAAGGCAAAAGGCTAGGGTTTCAAAGGGTCTTCCTCAAAACTTCAAGTTCTTTCTTCCTAGGATACAATCAAGGTGTCAGGATCCAAGCCTAGGGTCTAGGTGTAACATGGAGAATTGGAACCCAAAAGTCCCCAAATAAGCCTTATAGAATTCATACACATATCATCGGTTCGGAAGCGCAATTCAAACATTATAAAATGATACTAAGAGATAGGGGGTTCAAGATTCAAGCTATGGGGTAAGGAGGGCATGGGACTCATTGTCATATAATCACATTAAATAAATCTAAGGGATGTGATCATAGGGCTCAAACTATGGGGACAGGGAACATGGGACTTGCTATCACACATTCATCAACAAGCAATTCTAAGGGGTGGGTTCATAGAATCAAGCTATTGGAGTAGGGACTTAGGAATTTAACCATCTCATCATTGCATCACCACAACATCAACATAAGATAAGGAATAAGGATAGCCTCCACTAGCATCAAACATGACAAGACTCATACATAGAGTTTCATGAAATCTAACTATGCCTCTAATTTATAGAAATGACGGGGCAAAGACATGTCCTAGGCTCACCCTTAATGTAAAAGACATAAGATAACCTTAACATAGCATAGGTAGATAGGAGGTGGGTCTTGTCCTTGGAATAAAGGACTCACCATAAGCAAACTTCCACAAGTCAAATCCAGCCGTGAAGAGGTGGATGAGGAAAGTATCTGATCCCTACATGGTTAGATTACGTAGGAAAAAAGTATGCTTTAGTATGAATTAGCACACAACCCAACCCAATACTTGATGCCTCACAATACACGCCGAACCCATCACTCCCTTTTGGAAAAGTCAATATTAAGGCTGAAGTCAATCGATCCTTTAAAGTTTGGAAACTCCTCTCACATTCATCTGTCCACACAAACTCAGCTTTCTTTTGAGTAAACTTGGTAAGCAAAGACAAAATGATGGAGAAGTTTAGCAAAAACCTTTTATAGTAACTAGCTAGGCCCAACAAACTTCTTATGTCGGTAGGAGTCAATGGCCTTGGCTAGTTTCTCACTGCTTCAGTCTTCTTTGGATCAACCTTGATGCCCTTACTAGATATCATATGCCCAAGGTAGGCAATCTTATCTAGCCAAAACTCTTATTTGTCAAACCTTACATAAAGCTTTTGCTCCCTCAGGGTTTAAAATACTACCCTCAGGTGTTCCATATGCTCTTGCTCACCTCGAGAGTAGATAAGGATGTCATCAATAAACACCATGACAAACATGTCAAGGTAGGGCTTGAGTACCCTATTTATGAGGCCCATAAATATTACCGGTGCATTAGTAAGGCTAAATGACATCACCATAAACTCGAAGTGACCATACCTAGTTCAGAATACCATCTTAGGGATGTCACACTCTCTCACCCTGAATTGGTGATAACCAGATCCTCAAGTCAACTTTGGAGAAATGAGTAGCCCCTTGTAGTTGATCGAACAAATCATCTATTCTCAAAATGGGATACTTGTTATTGATGTTGACCTTATTGAGTTGCCGATAGTTTAATGCACATGCAGAGCGATAGATCCTTCTTCCCTACAAATACAATTGGGGAACCCTATGGAGACTGACTAAGTCTAATGAAACCCTTCTCTAACAAATTCCTCAATTGCTCTTTTAACTACTTCAACTCTATGGGAGCCATTCTATAAGGAGGGATTGAGATAGGCTGAGTATTGGGTAAGAGGTTCCAAACTCTGTTTCTCTTTCAAGAGAAACACCCGATAACTCATCCAGAAAGACATCAGGAAACTTATTTACAACAGGAATCAACTCAAGAGAAGGAAATTTTGAAGAGACATCTTTGACCCTCACCAAATGGTAGATGCACCCTTTGGAGATCATTTTTTGGGCCTTAGGAATGAAATGAATCGAACCCCACATGAAGAGTTTCTACCCTTTGATTTAACAATTGGATCATTAGGGAATTAGAATTTGACCCTATAAGTTCTACAATCAATGGAAGCATAAGAAGCATGCAACCAATCCATCCCTAGAATCACATAGAAGTCTACCGTGGAAAGCTCAACTAAGTCGCATGGAATCACTTTATGCAAGATGGAGATGGGACAACTTTGATAGACTCTTCAGGCTATGATAGACTCACCTACAAAGGTTACTTACCTCATAGGGCACATAGAGGACTTCAAAACATGCATGAAACTTACAAGCAAGGAATGGGGTTACAAAAGGCAATTTTGCTTCTGGATTTAAAAGTGCATATACATCATAATCAAAAACTTTTAACATACCAGTTACCACATCCGGAGCTTCTTCGACCTCTTGGTGACCATGAAGAGCATTGAACCGGTTTGTCCTTCGAGCACCTTAGACTTGACCCTTTTTGCCTTGTGGCCTTGTGCCTCCACTCCACAAACCTTAGTATTGTGGCCAAGATTCCCATAAGCGAAGCACTGGACCCGACTAGACATCTCCTTTATGGGGTCTTCCACACTTAGGGCAGTTTGGATTTTTTGGGTTTGGGAGCCCCCCCTTTGTCCTTCTGGGGAGGAGGAGTGTTGGTGGATCCTTGATTTTGCTTTTGGCCACCTTGAAATTGTGAGCACTGCCCCTTCGGTGAGAGTAACTCCCACCTTCAACTAGAGCCCTCTTGGACTCCTTTGCCTTCTCATGAAGCTTTTCCTCTTCAGTTTGCTCCAAATACAGCATCAAGTGGGAAATGTCCATCTCCTTGACCAACATAGGCATCTCGCATTCCTCGGAAACTAACTGAAAGGTGCTAGAAACAAATTTGCTCATTTGAGCCTTCTGATCAGCAACTATAAAGGGAGCATACTTTGGCAATTTGGTGAGGGCACACTCCCTCACACTTATGGTCCCTTGCTTCAAGTTAATAAACTCTTATATCTTCGTCTCCTTAATCTTAATTGGGAAAAACCGCTACAAGAAAGAACATTTGAATTCCTTACAACTGATAGGACCTGCTCGTCAGCCTATTATTCATACCAAATCATAGTGACTCCTTTGAGTTGGTAGGATGCCAACTTAGCTTTCTCTTTTTGGATGAATGCCCGTCACCACAACTACACAGTAAGCCTTCTCAATGAAGTCAATAGGGTCCTCATCTGTCTTCGACCTATAGAATTCTGGTGGGTTTATCTGGATGAAGTCACACACTCTGGTGGCCAGGGTAGGCATTTAGGGAGGTACGACTATCTCCTGGTTGTCTTGATTGGCCAAGGAGTGGGCCAATAGGGTAAATGCAGCTCAAAACTCCGCATGAGACACTCCATCATCCTATTGGAATGAAGGAACTTGTTGTTCGGGAGTGCCTCATTGATGGGGAGCTCTTCGCGGCGACATGATCTAGAAATAAGCAAAAACCCATATTTGGTTAGTGGAAAACCTTATTCAACTTCAAGGCACGATATGAATAAGAAAGAAGGGAAGACTTTCCTAGACCATCTCATAGCCTCTCACTCAAGATAGTGGTGTGCTTCACAACCTTGAATGAGACTTTATTCTACGGGGTGTGCATTGACATCCGGGGAACATTTTAAGACATCGTGCTTTGATACTAAGTTTGTAAGGATCTAACCTAGGGGCCTAGTCATCAGACGGTGAATGAGATACCTGAAGGTACCTCACCCAAGCCATCTTAAGCATTCATAGGCATTTAATAAAAATAATTTGTAGAAAACTAAGGGAAAAGGGCTATGTGTCATTTTGGCAATGAAGCAACATTAAAAAGCTGTGGGAATAACTACAATCATTTTATCCATAAGCATACCAACTATATCATCGACAGAGGGATTGATAATGGTTGGTCTCCATCCAATAGAAAGAAATTCATAGTAGTGAACATAGAAAGTAGATGTATAAAAAAGGCTACAAATACATTGTCTCAAAATAAAACTAAGATACATGATAGAATGAAAAGTGGAAGAGTCCCGAAAAAGGGCTCACCACAAATAATAAAGCTAGTCTTGATGCTGAATACTAACCATAAGATGATGGATGAGTGTGATACCTACATGGGTAAATCATGTAGGCAAAATATGCGTTAGTACGTTAGAATGTACTAAGTATGTGAGATGCAATGCATGCTAATTATAATGGCATCATTCATAATTATAACATATAAATATGTAAGAGATAAGAGATTGATCAAGAGAGCTTAAGCATGCACAAGAAATATAGCTCAATATAAACAAAAACCAATGCATGAGAAATAACATGCAATGAAAACATAACATAAAATCATAAGCTTGTGGGAGTAGATCTTAACCAACATTTAAGACCATGTGAGCTACTACATGGAATCCAACATAACCCTTACATTGGCATAGGGAGACCTATCATGACCCAGACCTAGGGTCTGGGAGTGACATGGAGAATAGGAACCCATGAGTTCCCAAACAAGCCTCATAGTATCCATATTCACATCATCGGTTTGGAAGCATACAATAAAGTAAACACATAGTTCTAAGGGACAGGAAAGTAGGACTCATGTTATGGGAATGTCATAGGGATAGGGATTAACATGGATTTATATAACACATGGCACATAAAAACTAAGGGGCAGGTAAGTATGACTCACTCTATGGGGGAAAAGTGGGACTTAGGATCTTACACATATCGACATCATTACTTACATACACCTCATGCCATATTCAAATCATAATGACCATATCTAATGGATAACTATAATTATAAGCTCCAAATGGTAACCTATAACATATATCCATACAGGAGTCTGCAAGATGTCCAATAATGCCTCTAGTTACAGAATAGAACGGGGACCAAGACATGTTCCGGGATCATCCTCAATGTAAATAGCACAAATAGAAGCAACATGAGGTAGATAGATGGTGGCTTGTCCTTGGAAGATAAGACTCACCACAAAACTTTCTCAATCTGATCTAGCTGTCAAATGGTGGATGAAAGTAGTCTTCGGTCCCTACATGGTTAGATCATGTAGGCAAGAAGTATGCGTTAGTACGTTTGAATATACTAAGTATGCGGGCATGCAATGCATATGACTTATCAAACCTAGATTTAATTTTAGATGAAAAGGGCACAAAATATAGAAAGATATATAGCAAAGAAAAGTATATAATAATATGCCATGAAATCCATGATGCATGAGATTCCATGATGCTTATATAAAGAGGGGATGTGACCTTAACTGACATGTAAGACCAAATGAGCTATTACTTGGAATCCCGATGTTATTCCCACATCAAAAAAGAGGTGGTCTACTTGCCAAAGGTAAACCATACTTCTCTTTATGAGCCTCCCATTTCGGAGAAATAAGCTTCCTTATAGGCCTCTTTTCAATTAGGATTTTCACATTTTATCATATCATTTCAAAGTTGTAACTGAACCTTACGGATCTCCCATTTTGATGAGGGTTACAATATCAAATACCGATACTGGCACATAGTTCAAGAGAGAGAAAGAGGACCCTTGGGGATAGCCCTGATGCCTCCAATCTCATTGGTGCTAATTCATCATCCCACAAGAATACTTATATATGCTTTCAAAAGAGGTGCAAGTCATTTCAAACCATTTCAAGCATAATTGGGCTTAAAAGCCAAACATTCTTCAAAATCATTCATACTTGGGCTCCAAAGACAAATCACATTTCAATTCATACTTTTCATACATAGGATTAGCCTATTCACAATTTTCAATATGGTGTAAACAGCCAATGTTGATCAAAGAGCCATATCATAGATATTTGTCTGATCATGTTCTTGTCATAACCATATATGTGAGCTTAACTACCGAATCATTTTCATAAACATATGTGGGCATAACTCACCAAATCATTTTCATCAAAATCCAATGCTCATGTATGCATATGCCATAAATGATATGAGAATAGCAATGGGCAACAGAGATTCAATCTTAGATCAACAACTCAATATGAAATTCAAGTAAATCTATAAGTAAAATCCACATTCAAATCATAATTTAGATTACCCATTCTTACTTCAAACTTTAAAGGGACAATGCATATTCAAATCTTAATAATATTCATGCAATTCAACATATTAGGGTATAAATCACTTTAAAAACAACATTTGAACATAGCCCATATCTCAATTGAATCAAATAAATAATAATCTGAAAAACTCAAAATTAAAGTAAGCTCAATTTCATGAAAATCAAAGTAAAAGAGTTTGGGGTCTTCATGGTTGAAAGGGACCATGAATCAATCCCACATACCTTAGTTACCTAAGAAGAAACAAGAAGAATTTGATGAAGATGAGAGACTTTCCTTAGTCTTCAAGCCAATCCTCCAAGGTTCACTTTAGGGGAGTTCTTATGGGGGAGCTTGAATAAATTTGAAGTATTGAATAAATTTGAATGAGAGAAGAAGAGTATAGGTCATTTGAGTGCCTTAGGATAGGATGAAAAGTCACAAAAGACCCTTAGGAGTACCCAAAATTACGAAAATGCAATTAATGAAGCAGATAATAAAATGTTGCCAAGGGTCCCGTATGGAGGGTATACGGTCTTTACCAAGTCACATGAACCATGTGGCCTTCTTTTAAGCAACACTTAGAAAAATATTTCACTGATGAAGTTCAAAGATGGTGATTCCATACTTAGACAAATTCACACCATCGCCCATATGGAGGCCCATATAGACCATGAAGGGGTTATATGATCCGTGAGAGGTTCATATGTTACAAGCATTCTCCAAAATGTAGTTTCCAAGGCCAAGGACACTCATACAACCACCACATGGTCCATAAAATGCCACATAGACCATGTGGGGTTCATGTGGTGTGAACCTTAGTCTTAAACTCCAAAGTTAAGGCCCACACTCTACACACAAGGCCAAGGGCCACCTTAAGGCTCCTCCACATGGCCTATGGTGACCCACACGACCTGTGGTAGTGTCCATAAGGTATCACCTTGGTCAAAAACTTCCTGGAATCAAAATCCAAGAACTATTAAGGTCATACCAAGTCTGGGTCCTTACAAGAACACTTGCCGGGTGGAGCTCCATCAACTTGGCATGCATCATAATAAAATAAATAGCATTTGTGGATCCATTAGCCTAGCCTACAAAGGCTCCTATGGTGGCACATAGTTAGGTATGTTGAAATTTAATTTTAATGGGCCATGCCTTAGCTGATGGGATGAAACCCAACTTCAACTCCACTCGGTGCTAAGTCATCCCATGGAATTCTTTAAGATACAACTTATAATCATAAGTAATAATCCTATGAGTAGCTCAAACATTATGAAACACCAAGTAAGAATTATCCTTCATCTTGCGGACCTTTTGAAATGACCCCAAGAAGTGCCTAAAAACATGCCTAAAAAATGTCCAGAATCTAATTTTCCATATATCTAAAAAATTCATTTGTTATTTCAAAAATCTGACTTCATATTCTTGTTCATAGGATCAAACTGAGTGGGAGATGGGTCTAACACGAATTTTAGAGCAATAGTATCAAAATTCAAAAATCTCAAAAAATGCTATTTAGAAGGGTCAAATTTGAAGGGGGATGTCTCTTAGCACACAAAAATCTAGGTGTGCCATGACCTACCAAATTAAAGACCTTTGAACTATCTTTCCAACTCACTTGGTTTCTCCTCATTCCGAGTTTGGGTGAAGGATTTATTCTCATTTTCGTAGAACTCATTTGTGCAGAAAATGCATATTCCAATGGGGTTTTCGTGTCGCCTCCGCGACGCGCCCCTGTTGTTTATAATGCCCATTTTAATGTTTTTGGTCCAAGACTTATAAGTTTTGGGCCTAAGGGTTTCCACACTTGAAAATACATATACTTAGCCTTATTTCACCCTCATATCATCCTAAACATTCCTCAATACTCACTCAAATACCTAGACTCATATTTCACCCTCAATTCAAGTCCCAAACTCAATACCAATCTTAAGGATTTCATCAAGAATCTGATTCAAGCTTCAAGTCTCCATTTCTAATCTTTTTCAAGGATTCTCCAAAGTCAAGGTATGTGGTGTTGAACCATTGGGTCCTTTCACCTATGGTGCTTAAGCCTCTTTTTTACTAATATTGCATGATTTAAAGTTGATTTTACATGTAAGTCTTGTATATTGAGAAATTTATTGCACAGTGAGCTTCGTTCATGAAAGAATGGTTGTTTTAGCATGTTTTGAGCTCTAAATCTTGGATCTAATGTTGGATTTGATAAGGAGTTTTAATGTTAATGTCTTGGGGCTGTTTCAACGTGTTGACTGATGGTTTTACAATAGATTTTCTCTCATAATTTCATCTCTAAATTGCATGGTCTTTTACCCCCATTATACACCCCTAAGGTGTTTGATAAAATGTCCGATTATATTTTCTTGAGGAATTGAAGGTCCAAAACATGAGATATGATATGATTGATGTTATGATGATGAAAGTAGATCATGTACATGATATATATGTTCTATATAATGTGTTGCATCAGACCATTCCCTATCCGGGGGGTATAGGAGCAGATAACCATATGAGGGGTATGTATCTTGCCACCAGGGTGTCCAGGTGTGAATGACATCAACCATGTGAGGGGTATTGTACCTTGCATCTAGGGTGTCCAGGTGTGAATTTCATCAACCATGTGAAGGGTGTTGTAACTTGCCGCCAAGGTGTCCAGGTGTGAATGGCATCAACCATGTGAGAGGTGTTGTACCTTTCCACTACGGTGCCCAGGTGTGAATGGTATCAACCATGTGAGTGGTGTTGTACCTTGCCACTAGGGTGTCCAGGTGTGAATGGAATCTCCCAACCATAGTTGGGATTCTAGCTTGGTCTCTTCTACACATATGATATCTTATATGAGCATGAGTTACTGAAAGCATGTTTTATTTATGCATTGATCATACATGCCATACTGTTATACTATGCCTATTGTCTAATGTATGTATTTTGAATATGATGTCTATCTATTGTTTCATTGCATCTCACATACTTAGTACATTCAAATGTACTAATGCATACTCTATACCTACATGATGTTACTATGTAGGAACCGAAGCTCCTATTGATTCTTCTTGTGGCTAGATAGATTATTCAAGTTAGCCTTTGGTGAGTCATCCATTCCGGGGATAATGACTATTTCTTATAATATGTTCTAAGACTATCTTTCTTTTATGTATGTATTAACTATGAGAGTGAGCCCAATTGTGTCTTGGCCCCCGCTCTTATCTATATAGTAGAGGTGTTGTTGGACATGTTATGTATTATACTTGAACTTTTACTCACTTATGATATTAAAGCTTTTTAAGTATAAATCTCTCTCTCCCTTAGTCCCAATTCCCCTTGTTTATGTTTCTTATGTTGTTTTACATTGCTTTCGCGGCCAAGGATATGTTATGATATGCTATGAGGCTTGTTTGGCGTCCCTTCGGATTCCCCATTCGCCGGTCACATCTAGGACCTAGGCTTGGGTCATGATAAAGATGGTATCAGAGCACTAGGTTGATAGATCCTCAGAGTGTAACACACCGCGTCAATTAGAGTCTTATTCATGGTTGTGTTGTGCACCACAACTATGAGTAGGAGGCTAAGAGATGTTTTAGAAAATGTTTCCCTTCTTCATGGTCTATGTCGTGCTTTAGAAGCGATATAGGGCTTTCCCCTCTAATGAATGTTCTTTGCTCTTTTAGTTGATCATTCCGCTTCAAGGAGGAAGGTGAAGGAAGGTAAGTAGAAGGTTTTGATTTTGAGGGATCCGAGTTTCACTATTTCTTCTCTATTCTTTTAGTTGATGGTGGGGCTTCTTGTGTGGCCAAGTGTATATGTGGATCTTTGGTGTCTATTTGTTGGTTGGGTATATTGTTGCTAGAAAGTTCATAGATGTTGATCCAGGTTTGTATTGCATTAGGTCTTGCTTTGTGGCTTATTGGATTTGATGTGGTAGATTTTGATATTGTACTTGGTATGGAATAGTTGCATGCATGTTGTGTCTCCATGGATGGTGGGACCTGTAGAGTTAGAATCTGACTCCCTAATGAACCCGTCTTTGAGTGGGATTCAAGTGGTAGCAAGGGAGGTAGGTCTATTCTTGACTTAAGGTATGATTGGTCTCTAAGGGGTTGCATTTGTCATCTTGTGAGAAATGGAGGTGTTGAACCTAAGTTGTTTTGTCTATAGAATTATTGTTGGTGGTGGATGAGGCTTTGAATATCCTTTCCAGTATTTGAATTTTGGGGTAATGTCCTTTGGTTTGACCAGTACACCGGATATACCTATAAGTCTAATGAGTAAGATCTCTAGTCCTTACCCTAATAGGTGATGATAATGTGGTTTGTTCCCTGATGAGGTAGTTCATGTGAATCATTTGAGGGTAGTATTACAAGTTTAAGGAAGAAGGTTGGGTGCTAGTAGGAGTGATCGGAAATTTGGTGGTAAGAGGTTGCCTTCCTAGGTTACATGGTGCCTGCTGATAGTATTAAGGTGGACTTTAGTAAGATAGAGGTGATTAGGTGTTAGCCTAGACCTTGACTTCCTTGGGTATTAGGAGCCTCTTAGGTTTAGTGGGCTATTACCGGAGATTGTGAGTAGTTTCTCTTCTATTGTTACTCCTATGACTTAGTTGACCCTAAGTAAGGCCATATTGTGACCAACATTTTGAGTAGGCTGATTTGATAGGTCCGGGAGTTGCTATTTCTTGTATTATTCCTTGGTGCTAGTAGGATTCATGTGTATGATTGTTGATCATTGATCCCTTCCAATCAAGGAGATCCAAAATTATTTTCAAGAAAACCTACATAGATTTTACTTATTTTAATTTTGGATTTGAATATTATGATTCCTAAAATTCTATTGATGCACGAGTTGTGTTTATTTGATGATTTTAATGTGATTTAAACCGTTATATGAGGATTTACTTTGGGTTTATGAAGTTATAAGTATGCATGTTCCCCTTTGAAAATCATTTATGCATCAGAGACTACACTATGGATTTAAATATGAAATTTATTGTGTTTTCACTTCAACTTCATATTATAAATGTTAATTTAAAACGGAGTCTTAATTAGCCATGTCATTTTCTCATTGTTCATAGCATATGTATTCATGTACACAAATTATTTTGAAAAAAAATTATGTTATGGGTATGCCCAATTTCGTTTTATGGTATGATTTTGATAAAAGGGTGGTTATGATAATATTTTGATCACATATATGTCTTTGATTTTGGCTCTTTAAGCATTTTGGGTGCTTGCACCATTCGTATATGAATAGGCTATTCCTATGCATGTGTATTATGACTATGAAATTATAATTTTGGCATTTGAAACAAAGCATAAATTATTATAAATCGTGTTTGGTTTTTAAGCCCAATTGTGCATTGAAATGATTTGGAAAAAATGACTAGTGCCTCTTTGAATGTATGTAGACGCATATTATAAGTATTCTTGTAGGATGGCGGCTTAGCTTGATGGGCTATAGTTTTTGGGGTAGTTGGACTACTTTGATAGCTTGCTTTCAATAAGTGTAGAACCCGTAAGGTTGTAATATGATGGTTAAGGACAGTCGATCTATTTGGTCAACTACAATGGGTTAGTCACTTCTCTAAGGTTGTTTTGGTGTTTGGGTTTTGTTCTCAAGTGTGGAAGATGGTAGGTGATATCGATAAGTGCCCTTTTGAGCTAGGAATGATCATTTTGAATATTGGTGGAGTTGCTTGGTTGGCTTATGCACAGTTGTGTCTATTGGGGCTCATGAATATGGTCTTAAAACCTTACCTTGGTATGTTTGTGGTAGTCTCTTGTGATGAGGTATTGATTTGTGTAGAGCTTATGAATTATTTGGGGGTAGCATTGCAAGTCTTGACAGATGAGAAGTTGTTTGCTAATTATGATAGTTATGAGTTGCGTGTAACAAGAAAGTGGTTAGAACTCCTTAAGCATTATAATATGAGTGTGCATTAAGTTCTACGTTGAGGCTAGTGATGTGGTTGATGCTCGAAGTAGGGTGCCTATGGGTAGCCTAGCATTGTAGTAATGGTGATAAAGAGGTGACTAGTGGGGTCCCTCGGTTGGCTAGATTGAAAGTTAGGTTGAGGGAAGTTGAGAATAGTAGTGTAGTGTTTTTGGTGGTTCCAGATCTTCTTTGGTTGAGGAGGACTAGTTTAAGCAAGGCCTTGATTCCGCCTTATTTGAGTTGGAAGCTTTGGGCGAAAAAATGGTAGAGTGGAGGTTGTCTTCCAAGGGAGAGATGGTGTTCCATGGTACCAAGTGGGTTAGATGTGTTTAAGGTTCGCAGTCGGCTTAAGGTTTGTGGGCATTGATAGGGTTTGGAGGAGAAATTGGAGAGTTTGCATTAAGGTTGGAACTACCTAGGTTCATGAGTATATCAAACCCTTATAGAAGGCGTTGTATGTCCCTGGTTGGATAGTTTGAATTGCAAGAAAGGCCTTGTTGGGTCAATCTAGAAGTTTTACTCATGAGGAGTGAGGTTTGTTTTGGTAAGGAGGGAGTCAAGTTTATGGTTTGTGAGTCCTTCTAGAGTGTAGAGGGAGATCGATAAAGATTGCTTAAAGTTTGGGGATTGCCTTTGGGTCTACATATGGTTCATCCGGTTCTTCATGCTTCTATGTTGAGGGGAGGTGTTGGTGACTCTAGTCTTATCTTTGAGGTTGTGGGTGTTATGGAGGTAAGTTGGCTTAAGAGAAGGTACTAGTGGGGGTGTTGGATAGATGAGTAGAGAAGTTGATTGATAATGATGTAGTGTTCTTCAAGGCCCTTTGGAAGAGTCGTCTATTCATTTGTGTCTCTGGGGAAGCTGGTGTGGGCATGGAAAAGCAATACCTATATTTCTTTCATTCTATTCAAGCTTATGATGACACGTCAAGACCCTTTTTATGATTCCATGTCTCATGTTTCATCCCCTATGTCATTCATATGCATTCATGTCTAAGTTGGCAAGTTTATGATGATTTTACACCTATGTTGGGATTTTGAAAATGGTGTTTTAAAGTGTATTGTTGCATTCTTGTTGGGGCTGATCTCCTTATGATTATTCTTCTCTTGTACGTTTCTTTGACAGTCGGGGATGAATGTTCCCAAGGGGAAGATATTGAAACGACCCCAAAAAGTGCCTAAAAACGTTCCTCGAAAATGCCCGGAATCTTATTTGCATATATCTAAAAACTCCGTTCATTATTTCAAAATTCCGACTTCATATTCTTGTTCAGGGGGTCAAATTGAGTGGGAAATGGGTCTAACCCAAATTTTAGAGAAACCATATCAAAATTCGAAAATCACAAAAAATGTTATTTAGGAGGGTCAACTTTGAAGGGGCATATCTCCTATTGGGTGGCCCATGACCTACCAAACTAAAGCCTTTTGAACTAACTTTCCAACTCACTTGGTTTCACCTCATTCCAAGTTCGGGTGAAGGATTTATGCCCATTTTCATAGAACTCATTTGTACAGAAAATGCACATTCAAGTGGGCTTTTCGCAAGCAACGCGCCCTTGTTGTTTTTGGTACCTGTTTTAAGTTTTTCGGTCGAAGACTTATAAGTATTGGCCCTAAAGGTTCCCGCACTTGAAAATACATATACTTAGCCTTATTTCATCCTCATATCATCCTAAACATTCCCCAATACTCACTCAAATACTTAGACTCATATTTCACCCCCAATTCAAGTACCACACTCAAGACCAATCTTAAGGATTTCATCAAGGATCACATTCAAGCTTCAAGTCTCCATTTCTAATATTCTTCAAGGGTTCTCCAAAGTCAAGTTATATGGTGTTGAACCATTGGGTCCTTTCAGCTATGGTGCCTAAGCCTCTTTTTTACTAATATTGCATGATTTAAAGTTGATTTTACATGTGGGTCTTGTACATTGATAAATTTACTGCACAATGATCTTAGTTCATGAAAGTATGATTGTTTTAGCATTTTTAAGCTCTAAATCTTGGAGCTAATGTTAGATTTGATGAGGGATTATAATGTTAATGTCTTGAGGGTGTTGCAACGTGTTGATTTAATGGTTTTACAATATATTTTCTTGCGTTATTTTATCTCTAAATTACATGGTCTTTTATCCTCATTAAACACCCCCAAGGTGTTTGACAAAATGTCTGGTTATGTTTTCTTAAGGAATTGAAGGTCTAAAGCATGAGATATGATATGATTGATGTTATGATGATGAAATGAGCTTATGAACATGATATATGTGTTATATATAATGTGTTATATCAGACCATGCCCGATCCGAGGGGTATAGGTGCCCGGATAACCATATGAGGGGTATGTACCTTTCCACCATGGTGTCCAGGTGCGAATGGCATCAATCATGTGATGGGTATATACCTTGAAACCAGTGTGTTCAGGTGTGAATGACATCAACCATGTGAGGGGCGTTGTACCTTACCACTAGGGTTTCCAGGTGTGAATGGCATCAACCATGTGAGGAGTGTTGTACCTTGCCACAAGGGTTTCTAGAAGTGAATGGCATCAACCATGTGATGGGTGTTGTACCCTGCCACTAGGGTGTCCAGGTGTGAATGACATCTCCCAACCATAGTTGGGATTCTAGCTTGGCATCTTCTACACATATGATATCTTATATAAGCACGAGTTACTGAAAGCATGTTTTACTTATTCATTGATCATACATGCCATATTTCTATACTATGCCTATTGTCTAATGTATGCATTTTGAGTATGATGTCTATCTGTTATTGGATTGCATCCCACATACTTAGTACATTCAAATGTAGTAACACATACTCTATGCCTACATGATGTTACCATGTAGGAACCAGAGCTCCTATTGATTCTTTTTTTGGCTAGACAGATTGTTCAAGTAAGCCTTTGGTGAATCCTCCATTCCGGGGACAATGACTATTCTCTTATAATATGTTCTAAGACTATCTTTCTTTTATGTTTCTATTGACTATGAAGGTGAGTCCGATTGCTTGTCTCAGCCTCCGCTCTTATCTATGTAGTAGAGGTGTTGTTGGGCATGTTACGTATTATGCTTGAGCTTTGACTCACTTATGATATTCATGCTATTTAAGTATAGATCTCTCTCTCTCTCTTTCTTTCTCTCTCTCTCTCTCTCTCTCTCTCTCTCTCTCTCTCTCTCTCTCTCTCTCTCTCTCTCTCTCTCTCTCTCTCTCTCCCCCTAGTCCCAATTCCCCTTGTTTATGTTTCTTACATTGTTTTACATTGCTTCTGCGACCAAATATGTGCAATGATATGCTATGAGGCTTGTTTGCAGTCACTTCAGGGTTCCCTATTCGCCGGTCACATCTAGGCCCTAGGCTTGGGTCGTGACACCTTTCTAAAACATCTTTTAAGGCAATTGCCAACATGCTTATACCTTTAACAAATCATTACTTAAAACTTAACTTTAATGCCCTAATTATCATATATCATAAAAGTTTACTTAAAAACTAGGTGGGCTAGACTTTTAAATGGAACAATCATAAATCGCATAAGTCATATGGAAATTTCTATTTTTTAAGGAACATAAAAAATGCCCAACCTTTATTGACATCGAGACCCATCATGGAGTCAACATCAATAGTACAAACATGCATATATACTTAGAAAAATAGTTGTACGATATCATAAGTAGCACTTAATAACTTAATATCATGAAATCTTCATAAATATTAATATTAACTTAAAGAACTTCAAGAAAAGGTAAAACACTTAAAAAAGGAACTTTATGAGTGAAAGGATATCCATACATCAACTCACATATCTTGGAGAAACTTGGGGGAAATGAACTTGAAGCTTTGAAGAAGAAACCTTGGAACCCTAGCCTTTCCTCTAACTTGTCCTTGAGAGATTTTGCCTTAGGAGATTTTAGGAATTGAAAGAATGAAGGAAAGAGTAGGGTCTTAGGGCTTTAAGGCAGATTTAGATCCCTTTTTGATTCCCAAAATGACGTAGTTTAGGAATAGGATTGATGGAAATGACTAAACTGCACCTAATTTAAACTGCCGAATTCAACTTACGGAACCCCACTTATGGGCAATAACTCAATTCATGGGCTGTAGGTACCTTTCTTCTAGAAACATATATGAAATTCTTGAAACCTGACTTTGTTGGTCCCCAAACCACGAACACTTGTTACGGGCCATGGAAACACCTATGGATCATGGTTGGACTCATAGAGTCCTTCCATACTTAGACATTTTTCTTATTTTCCTGGGACTTATTCCACAAACCATCTTATGGGCCGTATCCAGTTTCACGGGCCATCTGGTAACACGTAGCTCACTTTTCAGCAAACTCCAAATTTCCTTCATGTCTAATAGTTACTCACGACCCTACCTATGGGCCATAAGGTTATCTGTGGGTTGTCATTTGGTCTGAGAGGTTACCTCAAACTTGGAAAATCTTCTCCTTCCTAAAGACCTATGTTTAAGAGCCAATCTTATGGGCCGTAAGTGCACCTATGGGCCATAAGACACCCTCGTGAACCTAACTTCAAGTCATTTTTAGGCCAACTTTCCTACATTCAAAGCTCCTAAACTAGGGGCCATTATAATATCTCCCTCTTGGGAACATTTGTCCCCTAATGTATTTAAAGGCAGACTTTTAGGGGTAAACTAGTTTCTAACAACCCAACATTCATGCAAAAATGGAAGCTAAACATTATTTCTCAAAATTTTTAATAAAACATGTCTCAAAATAGTTGATAAACATCAATATGAATGCTTACATTATGGAAAACTAAAATGTATGGAATTGGAAATTTTAGGAAGAATTTCTTTATACCTTAGGGTCGAGCAGAGTGGAATAGATGTGGATGATGCTTCACCATATTCGCTTCTGCCTCCCATGTAACACTCTCAACTTGTTGGTTTCTCCAAAACACTTTGACAGATGTAACTTCCTTGTTCCTTAAGGTTTTTACTTGTCGGTCTAGGATTTTAACCTATACCTCTTCATAACTCAAATCCTCTTCAATGTTCACATCATGCAAAGGAACTATGGAACTTGGGTCACCTATGAATTTTCTCAACATCAACACATGGAAGACCAGATGAATTAAATGCAACTCATTGGGTAGGTCCAACTCATATGCCACTTTCCTTTCTTTTCTCACCACCTTATAGGGCCCCACGTACCTGGGGCTCAACTTTTCTTTCTTACCAAATTGGATCATACCTTTCATCGGAGATACCTTGAAGTAGACCAATCACTAAGTTAGGACTCAAGTTCCCTTCTTCTCACATCGGAGTAGGACTTTTGTCGACTTTCGATTGTTTGCAATTTCTCCCTTATGCTTTTAATTTTCTCCATAGCATTCATCGCCAAGTCCGATCCTATTAATGCCACCTTACCGACTTCGAACCACCCAGTGGGTAGTAAATACTATTTGCCATACAACACCTCAAATGATGCCATCCCAATAATTGCATGGAAACTATTGTTGTAGGCAAACTGCGTAAGTGGAAAATGTTCATCCTAACTCCCCTTAAAATCCTACACGCAAGGTCTTAACATGTCTTCCAATGTCTGAATAGTCCTTTCAGATGGCCCATCGATTTGGGGATGAAAAGCAGTACTCAACTTCACCCTAGTGCCAAGTTCCCTTTGAAAGGACTTCCAAAAGTGAGAAGTAAATTGAACTCCATGACCTAATATGATGGACAATGGAATTCCATGCAACCTCACCAACTCTTAAACATACAAGAGGGATAGACCTTGGCACTAAATGTAGTCTTGACCAGTAAGAAATGAGCCAACTTTGTCATGCGGTCAACAATCACTCATATGGAGTCAAAATGCTTTTTGGTCATTGGAAACCAAAATACAAAGTCCATGTTTATCTCTTCCCACTTCCAAGTAGGAATATAAATGTCTTGTGCTAGGCCACTTGGCCTTTGGTGTTCAATCTTGACCTGTTGGCAGTTTGCATACTCGAACACAAATTGAGCAATGTACTTCTTCATTCCATTCCACGAATTAATCTCCCTCAAGTATCTATACATCTTGTTAGTGCTAAGATGAATGGAGTTATAAGGAACTAGACTTAGTACGACCTTAGAGCTTGGAAATTTAGTTCCAAAAAGTTTTGGACCAAGGTGATGCTTCACAGAAGCCTTTACAGTCTATATGAGCGTATAAGGATCATGTGGATGCTCCTTGAAGTGGCCCTTGGTTGTGTGGGGTTGTGTTGGCTTTAATATAGAAGTTTGAGACCAAGGCATACATCACATAGACTCCACACGGTCCATATGAGGCTTCACGATCTGTGTGGTGATGACAAGAATGTGATCGTATAGATGTTTGAAACGACCCCAAATTATGTTTACATATATTATTTTGATAAGATATGGTGATGACAAGAATGTGATCAAATAAATATATATGATATGACTCTTTGAGCAACTTTGGGTGTTTACACCACTTTGATATATGTGAATGGGCTATTCCTATGCGTGGAAGTTTGATTTGAAGTATGATTTGGCTTTTTATCCCAAGAATGAACGATTTTGAAGAATGTTTGGCTTTTATGCCTAAGTATGCATTTGAAATGATTTTAAAAGACTTGTACGTCTTTTGAAAGCAAGTATATGTATATATATTCTCATGGGATGATGACTTAGCTTCGAGAGGACCTTGATATTGGAGGCTCATCCTGTTAGTTGAGGCATGACCCGCTAGAAATGAATCTCATTGTCTCATAACTATGTGCCGACCATAGGTATATACTCATGAAAATTCTATGCGAAATGGGTGTGTTTGTAAGGAAGGCTAGCTCTTTGAAATGGGTGTGCCCGTAAGGAGAAGTATGATAAGATATGAAAATCCTATCCGAAATGAGGGTACTCGTATGGAAGGTTGCTTCTCCCAAATGGGTGTTCCTGATCATGCTCAAGATACACCTCTTTTTGAAGTAAAAGTGATCATCAAAGTAATAAACCTAACCAAGGTTAGGGTCAAATCTCATAGGAAATATGGGACTTTACAACTTGGTTCGCTAATAATTAATTTAAGAATTAACTAACTCAATTCCCTAAAAGAGGGGGGAGGGGGGTTTGCAATGATCGATAGGAAATTAAAGTAGACTAACTAAAACTGGAAGACAAGCAATAATGGAGAGCAACTTGGGTATTGTGTTCCCCATAATTCACTAACTCAACATCCCCAGATATCACAATTGTCAACTAGAATATCACATGCAAGACATTAATTTAGGTTCTTCCAACCCTTTGGTCAAAGGTATAGGTTGAATTTCACTTTGGGACTTGAACCATCTCCATAGTGTGATCAACTAACCATTACCCATAGTCTATTGAACCCCCCTTTGGTCGAGTTCGGTTGATTAGACGAGAACACATCATCGAATCCTGTTAATCACTCTCTTTTCATATTTATTACCACCTGGATCGGGAAGGTAACACTAAGTAAGTTCTAATGTTGGACACCACTAGAAAATATTCAAAATGAAGAGAAATGATTAATACATGCAAATAATCAGGTGTTTCTAAGTTAGATTCACATGGTTCCCACAACCCCAAGTTGTAGGTTTTGCTACTCATATCTTGAGCAAATAAAGAAACAATGAATAGAGAAGACATGGTTAATCACTTACCCAACAAGATTGAACAACAAGAAAACCCAATGTGTATTGAGAATCTAAAGATTGAAAGTTGAATTTAATCCACAAATGAATCTCATCTCCAAAATGTAGTCTCCAAAACTAGAACTCTAAGAATATTCTAATTTCTTGTTTTCTACTCTATTCTCAACGGCACTTTATGTACAAAAACTAAAAACTTCCTTTAAATGACCTAGTCTTTTCTATTTATAATATTTACAAATAGGTCCCTAAAATATTAGAAAAACTGGTCGGCACACTCTACGACTTGTAGTTATGGCTCGTAGCTTGGGCCACGAGTCGTAATCGGGCTTTTGTATTCAGCTCTTGGATCTTGGAATTCACTGCTACGAAACATCTTCATGAGTCATAGTCTGATCTACGACTCATTTTGTCCTCTCATAGTCAATAGTTGCAACACTTGGTCCAAAACTAGGGAACACTAGAAATTGTTATTAAACCTTTCGATATGGCTTGTATACTGGTCTGTGACTTGTAACTGGGTTTTGTGTGGCTGAACTTTAAATTTTACTTCAACACTAAAAATCTCCACGAAGCCACCTCTACGACTCGTAAATTGAGATACGACTTGTCGGGGGTCTCGTATGTCCTCAAAGATCAGCAAAACCTGTAACTTTTCTCAAAATTGTGCCAACCTACTTTTCTTGTAAAAACAAACACAAAAACACATAACAACCATAAAATTCACATTGAGAACACACAAATTCTCAAGTTTTAGGCATAAAATGTGTTGTATTATGAGAACACATCAATGCTCATATGGGGAAGTATGATTTACCTTTGACAAGTAGACCACCTCTTTATCAGTGTGGGGATTACATCGAAATTCCAAATAATAGCTCTTGGTCTTATATACGTCAGTTGAGGTCAGATCCCCACTATATATAAGCATTATTGCATTTCATCCATCATGAATCTCATGGCATATTGTTATATTACTTTTCTTTTGTATATATCTCTTTTTATATTATGTGCCCTTGTCATCTAACATTGAATGTAGGTTTGGTAAGTCATTTGCATTGTATACCCACATACTCGGTACATTTAAACGTACTAACATATACTTTTTCCTACATGGTCTAACCATGTAGGGACCAAAGATTACATTCATCCACCGCATGATTGCTAGATTAGATCTTGAGATACTTGTTGTGGTGAGTCCTATCTTCCAAGTACAAGCCACCCTTCTTCTAACTATGAAGTTTTGTTTATGTTATTTATCTTGAGGGTGAGCATGGGACATGTCTTAGACCCCGTCCGTTCTTATGATTAGAGGCATTGTTGGACTACTAGTAGACTCTTTTATGTTTATATGCTAAGTGTTATATTTGGAGATCATGATTATGGATATGGATATCGTTTAGATATTGGTATATGGATTGATTATGAGTATTATGATGTGTTTTTATATTATGATATGAATGATCCTAAGTCATGAATTGCCCCCATAGAGTGAGTCATACTTGCCCACCCATTAGTCTTTATGTGCTACATGTTATGTGCATCCATGTTAATCCGTTTCCCTATGACATCCCTATAGTGTGAGTCCTAATTTCTATTTCTTAGAACTATGTGTTTACTATTTGTGTATGCTTCTAAACCAATGATGTGAATATGGATACTTTAAGGATTATTTGGAGACTCTTGGGTTCCCATTCACCATGTCACTCCTAGACACTAGGTCCAGGTCTTGACAGGAGTATGAATGTTATGGGCTTCTTGCATGATCAACTATTTCAACTCACTATCATTAGGTACACAAAACCTCCCTTGAGATCAGAGTCCACCATCTCCCCCTTATGAGAAGACTTCTCTTATTCCATCTTTTACTAAAGTTTTCAACTCAACCAAGCGAGATCAAGGTCTTTCTTAGCCTTAATTTCATCAACCAAAGAAGATGCAAACCCATAAAGAAACACTGTACCGCCAATTCCGGATTCACTCAATTTCACTCCCAATCTAGCCAACCTATGAGCATCTTTGGGTAACTCCCTTTGCCCATCATCTTCCATATGAGACACACTACCCATGGAAGTTATACTAAGGGCATCCGCTACCACATTGGCCTTTCTGAGGTGATACTTCACACTCTTCTCATAATCTTTATGTTGGTCCCACCACCTCCATTGCCTCAAATTGAGATCCTTTTAGGTAAACACATGTTGGAGACTCTTGTGATTGGTGAAGATGTCCACATGAACTCCATACAAGTAATGCCTCCAAATCTTTGACGCACCATCGCCACAAGCTCAAGATCATAAATCAGGTAATTCTTCTCATGCGCTTTTGACTACCTCAAAGCATAGGCAATCACCTTACCATTTTTCATTAGCACATAAGCCACCTAATCCTTAATGCATCACAATACATGACTAAACCATTATTCCCTTCTGGCGATGTTAATATGGGGGCTGAAGTCAATCGATCCTTTAAAGTTTGGAAACTCCTCTCACATTCATCCATCCACACAAACTTAGCTTTATTTTGAGTCAACTTGGTAAGTGGGGGCAAAATAGTGGGTGCACAAACCTTCTATACTAACCGTATAGGCCCAAGAAACTTCTTATGTCAGTGGGAGTCAGTGGCCTTGGGCAGTTTCTCACTACATCAATCTTCTTTGATCAACCTTGATGCCCTCACTCGACACCATATGCCTAAGGAAAGCAACCTCATCTAGCCACTCATACTTATCAAGCTCTGCATAAAGCTTATGCTCCTTAGGGTTTGAAATACTATGTTTAAGTGTTTCACATGCTCTTGCTCACCTTGGGAGTAGATAAGGATGTCATCAATAAACACCATAACGAACATGTCAATGTAGGGCTTGAACACCCTGTTCATGAGGTTCATAAATATCATTGGTGCATTAACGAGGCCAAATGACATCACCACAAACTCAAAGTGACTATTCCTAGTCTGAAATGCCATCTTTCGGATGCCACTCTCTCTCTCACTCAATTGGCGATGACTGGAACTCAAGTCAACTTTTGAGAAAAGAGTATCCCCTTAATTGATTGAACAAATCATCTATTTAGAAGGGGATACTTTTTCTTAATAGTGACATTATTGAGTTTCTGATAGTCAATGCACATGTGGAGCAACCCATCCTTCATACTTACAAATAAAACTAAGGCACCCCATGGAGACGACAAGGTCTAAGGAAAGCCTTCTCCAACAAATCCCTCAATTGCTCTTTTAACTACTTCAAATCTGTGGGGCAATTCTATAAGGAGGGATTGAGATAGGCTGAGTATCGAGTAAGAGGTCTATACCAAAATTTATTCCTTTAGAGAGGAACACCTGATAACTCATCTTAAAAGACATCAAGAAACCCATTTACAACGGGAACTGACTCAAGAGAATTAACTTTACTAAATGGTAGATGCACCCCTTACAGATCATTTTTCAAGCCTTTAGGAAGGAATTGAATAGGTCCCTAAATGAAAATTTGCTAACCTCCTATTCAAGAATTAGCTCATTAGGGAATTGGAATTTAACCCTACGGGTTCTACAATCAATGTAAGCAGAAGAAGCATGCAACCAATCCATCCCCAAAATCACATTAAAGTATACCATGGAAAGCTCAAGTAAGTCACATGGAATCACTTTATGCAAGATGGAAATGAGATAACTTCTATTGACTCTCGGGCATGATGGACTCACCTGTAGGGTTACTTACCTCATAGGGCTCATGGAGGACTTCGGGACATGCATGAAACTTACAAGCAAGGAATGGGGTTACAACAGATATATTTACTCTAGGATCTTAAAGTTCTTATGCATCATAATAAAAAACTCTAAACATACCAGTGACCACGTCTAGAGCTTCTTCGACCTCTTGGTGACCATGAAGAGCATAGAATCGGTTGGTCCTTTGGGCACCTTGAACTTGAACCTTTTGTCCTTGGGGCCTTGTGCGTCCACTCCTACAATCCTTAACATGGTGGCGAAGCTTCCCATAAGTGAAGCAAGCATTGGACCTGGCTAGACATTCTCCTTTATGGAGTTATCCTCACTTAGGGTAATTTGGACTTTAGGGTTTGGGAGCCACCCTTTTGTCCTTCTGAGGAGAAGGAGTGTTGGTGGATCCTTGCCCACTTTTCTTTTGGCCACCTTGAAATTAGTGATGACCACCCCTTTGGTGAGAGTAACTTCTACCTTCAACTCGACCCCTCATGGACTCCCTTTTCCTCTCACAAAGATTCTCCTCTTCAATTTGCTTCATGTACATCATCAAGCATGAAATGTCCATCTCCTTGACCAACATGGTCATCTTACATTCCTTAGAGGCTAAATCAGAGATACTAGAAATAAACTTGATCTTTTGAGCCCTTGGATCCGCGACCACAAAGGGAGCATACTTTGACAATTTGATGAATTTAAGGGCATACTCCCTCACACTCATGGTCCCTTGCTTCAATTTCATAATCTCTTGAACCTTTGCTTCCCTAAGCTAAATTGGAAAGAATCGGTCCAAGAAAGCACATTTGAATTCCTCCCAACCAATCAAACCTGCTCCATGGCCCCACTCATCAGCCCAATGTTTATACTAAATCTTGGTAACTCCTTTGAGTTGGTAGGACACCAACTCAGCTTTCTCTTCTGATACATTTCCCATCACCATAACTACCCAGTAAGCCTCCTCAATGAAGTCAATAGGGCCCTTATCCGTCTTTAACCCATGTAGTTTTGGCACATTCATCCACATGAAGTCATATACTCTGACGGACCAGGTAGGCAATTGGGGAGGTATAACTATCTCCAGTTGGCATGATTGGCCATAGCATGGCTGAGTAGGGTAAATGCGGCTCGAAATACGCATGAGACACTCCATTATCCTGTTGGAGTGGAGGAACTTGTTGTTCCGGAGCGCCTCGTTGATAGGAAGCTCTTTGTGGCGGTATGATCTAGAAATAAGCAAAAGTCTATCATTAGTTAGTAGAAAATCTTATTCAACTCTAAGGTAGGACATGAATAAGAAAGAAGGGAAGACTTTCCTAAGTTGTCTCATAGCCTCTCACTCAAGATAGTGGCGTGCTTGAAAATCTTGAATGAGACTCTATGCTATGGGGTATGCATGGACATCTAAGGAACATTTTGAAATCTTGTGCTTTGATACCATGTTTGTAATGACTCAAATAGGGGCGTAGTCATCACACGTTGACTAAGATACTTGAAGGCACCTTATCCAAGCCATCTTAAGCATTCAGCGACATTTAAGGAAAATAATGTGCGAAAAGTTAAGGAAAAAGGACTATGGGCCATTCTTTACCGTGAAGCAACATTAAAAAGCAGTGGAAATAACTACAATCATTTTGTCCATAAGCATACCAACTACATCATTGACAGATAAGACTGGTAACGGTCAGTCTCCATCAAATAGAAAGAAATCCATAATAGTAAAACATAGAAAGTAGACTCCTCTAAAAGGCTACAAATACATCATCTCAAAATAAAACTAAGATATATGATAGATTGAATAGTGGAAGAGTCTTGAACCAAAGGCTCACCATAAACAACAAAGCTAGTCTTGGATGCTGAATACTAGCCATAAGCAGGTGGAGGAGTGCCTGTCTTAACATGGTTAGATCATGCGAGCAAAATATGCGTCAGAATGTTGGAATGTACTAAGTATGTGAGATGCAATGTATGCATGAAATTGTAATGCCATCATTCATAATTATAACATATAAATATGTATGAGATAAGAGATTCATAAAGAGAGCTCAATCATGCACAAGGAATATGGCTAAATATGAATAAGAGTCAATGCATGAGAAATAACATGTAATGAAAACACAACATAGAATCACAAGCTTGTGGGAGTAGACCTTAACCAACATTTAAAACCATGTGAACTTCTACATGAAAGTTAATATAATGCCCTATGTTGCCACGGGGAGATACATGTTGCCCAAGTTACACCTCCTTTTAGAGGATAAAGTGATCGTTGTCAAGTATAAAACCTAACCAAGATTAGGGCCAAAGCCAAGGGAATATGTGGACTCAAAGGAGATTCATCAATAAGCAATTAAGTAATTAAACCAACTCAATTCCCCAACTGGGGAGGGGGGTTGCTGATATGGTGTCAAATTACAACATATTTGAGGCCTAAAATAAGGGATTTTGTGAGTTCTTAAAGTGACTTTTTAGTGTTTTGATGTGTTCTTGTGTTAATCTTTTAGGTTAATATGACTTTGAAGAAAAATTACAGATTTTGCTAAAGTATAGGCCATATGAACCCTCCTACGAGTCGTAGCTCATGCTACGGGCTAAAAATCAGAAATCTGCCAAGTGAATGCCACCCCTACGAGCCCATCCTATGAGTCGTAAGACACTTTATGACTCGTATAGGTGGACTCATAGCAAGAATTAGAGATCCAAAATGTTGGACCAAACACTGAAGATGAAACTACAGGACAAACATACGAGTTGTAGCTCGAGTAACGACTCATACCTATGGGTAGTACTAGTTCAGTCCAAGATACCAAGAACCTGATAGGAGACCCTGACTACGACTTGTAGGCCAACCTAAGAGTCGTAACTGCAAAATTATCAGATGCTAGCTGTATTTTCTGCATAATTACTATGGTTGTTTTGTAAACACTATAAATAGTTTAAGTTAGGTTTCTGAAAGAGGAGTTTCGAACAATAGACATTTCTCCATTACATTTTGAAGCTTTTCCTAGGTTTTTAGAGTAGATTATTGTTCTCTTTGGGGAACACATTTTGAGGATTTCAAATCTTGCTTTGTACTCATTGTTGATAAATCAAGCTTTTGGGTTTGCAACTTGTGGTTCTTATCTTCTTCATTGATATTGGTGAAACTCTCAGCTATGACTATTATGTGCATTTTTGTGTCTTAGCAATGAGTAGCTAAACACCTACAACTTGGGGTTATGGGAACCATGGGTAGTTGGCTTGAGATTAACTAGGTTTTATGCATGTCTATGATTGGGGTATTTCATGTATTGCTTATTTCCCTTCATGATTAATGTTGTTTGGTGGTGGCCAACACTAAACCCTGCCTACTATCATGATAGCGACAAGGTAGTGACGAATAGGAAAAGGGAAGTAGATGATAAGATTTGATTGATGTTTTCCCATATAATCGACCAAACCTGACCAAGGAAGGTTGACTGGGACAATAGGTAATGGTTAGTTGGCACACCATGGTGGTCGACCAAGCGCCATGGTGAAATTCGGCCTTCACCTTCACAAGAGGGCTGGAAGAACCTAAGTTACCATCCTACATGCAATTCACTGATCAAAATTATGTTACCTAGGGTAATTGAGTCAACGAGCCAAGGGGAACACAATTCCCAAGTTGCCCCCGTAATTGAGTGTTTTCCCGAATTTTAATTAGTGTTCATTTTAAGTTGTCTTTGAATCACAACAACCCCCTATCTAGAGATTGTAGTTATAGATGCTAGGAATGATTAGTAGTGAAATCTTATAGTCAAGCCCTGTATTCCCTGTGGATTCGACCCTAACCTTGATTAGGTTAATTACTGATAGCGACGCTTCCTTATTGGAGCGTGACCATCGTTATAAAATTATGGTGCCGTTACTGGGGAATATGACTAGGTTTTGACTTGAATTCACTATTTGTTAGTTTTAGTATTGATTTCTAGAGTCTTTTGTACTTTAATTTTGTTTCGTTTTTGTTGTTTGATTTCTTTTGCAGGGTGTACTAGGTTGTATGCCCAACATAAGGAGCCAAGGTAGTCCCTTAGCTCAATTAAATTTGGATATCCATCGACTACCAAGAAGGATGACTTGAGTGGATGAGGACATTGAGGTTGAAGAGGATATACATGCGAATGAGAAAGACTTAAGAAGATAGGAGAATCCACCACCAAGGGTTAAATGGCCACAACTTAGAGATTTCAATGTAAATGCTTACAGCTGGAATCAATACCGACTAAACAATATGGCGATAGATGTTACCAATTCTATAGCACTGCCCCCTCTACCAGCAGAAGCTAAGTTTGCGATATCAAGTAGATTGCTCCAAATGCTCTAAAAATGTAGCCTATTCACAGGGTTACCATCAAAGGATCCCCACTGTCATCTCCAAAATGTTGTCTTTGGGGGCAAAAGTGTCATTGGGACACAAAATATTTCTATTGACGCTATTGGATTGAGGGTGTTCCTATTGTTACACTAATAATGCAACTATATAGTTGTCTGAAGTTCCTTTGGGTACCATCACGAGTTAGGCTGAGCTGCAGAGGGTGTTCCTAGAAGGATATTTTCCAAGGTCAAAGAAGCTGAAGCTTAAGGACCAAATTAATAACTTCGAACAATTGCCTGGAGACTCTCTTAGCACTACATGGGAGAGATTCACCATATGCTTGAGGATGGTCCCTGATTACAAAATTGTTGATGATGCTTTGGTCGAGATCTTCTATAGAGCACTTGATGAAAATAGCAAAGCTTGCGCCAACTCGATCATGGGAAGTATTTTTCTTGATTAATCATTTGAGCTAGTGGCCGAAAGAATGGAGCAAGTGATGAAGACCAACAGAGCATGGGGACAGAGTGAGCGTGGTAATATAAAGAGTTCTTATGCGTTTACCATAAATAGTACGTAGGCTAAAGTGAATGAAGAGATTATGAAGTAACTTGCTCAACTCTATACGAGTATGGATTTGGTTTTGAAGCAAAACCAAGCTAGTGTGAAGGAAATAACTCACCAAACCCCAATTACCCCTACGTATGATGATCAATTCTTTGATGAAGATGCTTGTTATGTAAATAACAAAGCGGAGGGTTTTCGAAACAACCCCCAAGGGTTCAATTCGAACTATTGGAGACAAGGTTCTGGGAATAAAGGTCAAAACTTCAATCATGATGGGATGTAAAAGATAATAGGGTTGGATAGTATGAGAGAGAAAGCGTGCCAAACGCAGAATGGGGGAGAAGAGAGGGCTACGAAACTGTCCTTATGTACCACCACACAATCGTGATGCCGGTTCAAGCAATTCTAGGATCACAGATATGTTTGAAAAGTTGTTGAAGTGAGCAGATCATCAAGATAAGACTCTAAAGGAAATGAAAGCAGACATATCAAGTATTAATCAAAAGATAGAGTCTCATTCAGTTGCAATCAAGCAACTTGAGCAACAATTTGGACAGGTTTCTTCATAATTGAACCAACACCAAAAGGGTATCTTACCAAGCAATACGGTTCAAAACCCAAAGAATGAAGGGCATTGCATAGCGATAATGACTAGGAGTGGCAAAAGCATGATAGATCCCCCTATGCAAAAGGTGGAACATGTGAACCGCAAGAAAAGAATAAATAAAGAAACCCAGGCATGTAACACAATAGAGTAACCCAAGAAGTATAAAACTTTTCTGAGGCCTCCTCCTCCTTTCCCTTAAACGGCTTAGAAGAAGAAAGTAGGAGGGTGAACTTGAACAGTTCTTGACAGTGCTAAAAATATTGTTAGTGGACCGACCGTTAGTGGAGGCCCTCAAAATGATGCTAGGGCATGCCAAATGGATGAAAGACCTAGTTAAAAGGAAGCTAAAAGCGAGCCAAGACCTCTCCAAAAATGTTCAATGTTGTAGTGCCATCACTACAAAGTCATTAGTGCAGAAGTGCGAAGACCCAGGTGCATTCATTATACTATGCACTATAGGAGAACTGGCATTTGCCAAAGCACTATGTGATTTGGGGGCTAGTATTAAGTTAATGCCTCTCGTCATTTTCAGAAAGCTTAGTTTGGGGAGCTTGGTCCCTACAAAACTGCGATTGTTGATGGTAGACAGAACAATCAAGAAGCCTATAGGGACCTTGTATGATGTGTTAGTGAAGGTAGACAAATTTATATTTCCCGCATATTTTATTATACTTAACTGTGAAGTTTATTTTACAGTTTCGATCATCTTGGGAAGACCTTTCTTAGCCATAGTTCGAGCATCAGTAGATATTAAGAAGAGTCTACTTACTTTCAAATTTGGTGAAGAAACATTGGCATTTCAAATAGGTCAGTAGGATGGGAAGAATTCTGAGTTCCAAATTATCTCAATGATTTCAATGGATGAGGATGATGAAGCTGAGATCTGAATAGAATTAAGGTTTTGGGTTGACCCGTTGGCAGTTGTGTTGATGAATTTGACGGTGACAACGTCCCTGATTATGAGGAAATAATAAATATTCTTGGGTTGTCATTTAGGCCGAAGCGACTAGCAAGGTTGGAGCTAGATTTATGCAACAGGGAAACACCACCTGGAAAACCCTCGGTAGATATTCCACCAGAGTTAGAGTTGAAGGCATTACCATCATATCTGAAATATGCATACTTGGGAGAGAATAGTACATTACCTGTCATCATTGCAATAGAGTTAAGTGAATCCCAAATAGAAGCCTTAGTCGTAGTTCTCAAGCAGTACAAAAGTGCTATTGGGTGGACAATTACAAACATCATTGGCATACCCCCTTGGATATGCTCTCATAAGATTCAGCTAGTCAATGATTATAAGTAGAGTGTTGAGCATCAAAGACTATTAAATCCCCCAATGCAAGAGGTTGTGACGAAAGAAATCATCAAGTGATTAGACGCAGGAGTAATCTACCGAAACACTGATAGTGAGTCGGTAAGCCCAGTTCAGTGTGTTCCAAAGAAGGGAGGCATCACAGTAGTGCCGAATGAAAAGAATGAGTTGATCCCCATGAGACCAGTCACTGGATGGAGAGTGTGCATGAACTATAGAAAATTAAATTCTTTGACCGGAAAAGATCACTTTCCTATGCCATTCATAGATCAGATCCTCGACAGACTAGCAGAAAAGGGATGGTATTATTTCCTTGATGGATATTTCGAGTATAATTAAATCGTTATTGCTCCTGAGGATCAAGAGAGGACAACCTTCACATGCCCCTATGGTACCTTTACATTTAAGAAGATGCTTTTTGGGCCATGTAACGCTCAACCACATTTCAAAGATGCATGGTGTCTATCTTCTCAGATATGGTTGAAAGTACAATTGAAGTGTTCATGGATGAGTTCAGTGTCATAGGCTAGTCCTTCGAAGAATTTCTTTTAAATTTGGATGATGTGTTGTAGAGATGTGTTGAGGAGTCACTTGGTGCTAAATTGGGAAATATGCCACTTCATGGTCAAAGAGGGCATTGTACTCAGTCACAAAATTTTGGGCAAAAGAATTGAGGTGGATAAAGCAAAAATTGAAGTGATAGAGAAATCCCCACCACCACTTTCAGTAAAACATATCAGAATTTTTTAGGCCATGTCGGATTCTACTGTTGCTTCATAAAGGACTTCTCCAAAATCTCACAACCTCTGTATTGGTCATGACCATTTGGATTAATGTGTGATGTGAGTGGGGTTGCACTCAGTTTGGTATTGGGGCAACGAAGAGAGAGAGTCCTATATCTAATCTATTATGCCAACAAAGCACTGAATGTTGCCCAGAAGAATTACACTGTGACTGGACAAGAATTTCTTGTGTTGGTGTTTGCATTTGAAAAATTTTGTTCTTCTTTGTTAGGACCTAAAGTGATCGTGCATACCGACCACGCGACACTCAAATATCTGATAGCAAAGAAAGACGCAAAACCATGGGTGATTAGTGGGTACTTCTCTTGCAGGAATTCAAATTTGATGTGATCGACAGAAAAGGGTCAGAAAACTAGGTTGCCAATCACCTTTCAAGATTGAAAGATGAGGCTATGCTAAAGTTTAATGATGGGATGGACATAAATGACTCATTCCCCGATGAAAGAGTTTTGACAGCATCACATTATCTTATACCTTATTTCGTAGACTGTGCTAACTATTTGCTGAGTGATATAGTGCCCCCAGATTTGTATATCCATCAACGTTGCAAGTTCATGCATGATGTAAAGAAATTCTTCTAGGTTGACCCTTATTTGTTTTGCATTTGTGTGGATGACATCATCCATAGATGTGTTCTAAAGGTAGAGATGATGAGAATTCTCAAAGCATGTCACTCTTCATTGGTGGATGGCCGTCATAGTGGAGCTAGAACG
Organism: Solanum ossicruentum; assembly: GCA_025774065.1. NCBI lineage: Eukaryota > Viridiplantae > Streptophyta > Magnoliopsida > Solanales > Solanaceae > Solanum > Solanum ossicruentum. The sequence goes on from JAOTQR010000092.1 coordinate 7,454,926, forward strand.
GCTTATAAGGTGTTGCAGTATGGCTATTACTGGCCGTGTATACACCAAGATGCCCATGATTATGTAAAGTCTTGTGACAAATGTCAAAGAGAAGGAGAAGTTTCGAACTACCTCTAAATCCTATTTTGGTCATAAACTATTCGATGTGTGGGGCATTGATTTTACGGGACCCTTTGTTATCTCCCACGGTAACAAGTATATTCTAGTTGTAGTAGATTATGTTTCCAAGTGGATAGGGCCTTTTAGAGTTGTGCGCATTTTTAGTCATGGTGCTATCTAGTTAGAGAGTAGGGATGGCAAAACTTTCAAAGCCAATGGACAAGGTTAAAAAGGTATATGGGTGACATGGAAGAGATCAAAACGGTGGAAGATTGGGACATTGAGGAGGCATAAATGCAAAAGCTTCTTGTCGTGGCGCAATAATAACTCAGGCACTTCCTGGGAGGCAACCCAAGGCACACCCCATTCACCTTTTCTTTGTATTGTTACTTTGAGGAAAAAGTATCCTATTTTGGTGGGGTGGTGGAAGTTATGAATTAAGGTGAAGTTTGAGTAGCCTCAAGTCCATAACTTCC
>JAOTQR010000092.1:7455600-7484847 GCA_025774065.1 Solanum ossicruentum
AGCTCAAGACTTAAGGAACAAATGTTCTTGCAAGAACAAAGGAGGGGTATATATAGAAGTCCAAATCTTCAAAATTGTATCATAAGGGCTTCTAGTTTGTCTATTGATCAATTAGGTCCCAAACTTTCCTATTTTAATCCTATTGAGGACTTCCGACTCCAATTAATTGATATCCTTAATTTAACGGGAGTACGGGGTCTAACAAGAACACCAGTTGAATTGTTGAAAAGATGAAGAAATCTGGAAAAGAAAAACAGTCGTGATAAGAGCTCAGTAGGTGAATTTATGAATAGGTTAGAGATGACCGATAAGAGCTCTGAATATTTGAGTAACAACCCTGTACATTAGATAGCAGGTGAGTCAATTTTTCTGATCCATTTTGAAATTGGGTCGGCCTGCCCTGCCCTAGCCCATTACAAGTTTTAAAAAATAATATTTTACCCTGCCCTATTTAAACCTTTCCTTCCCTGCCCTATTAAGGGTATAACCCACCCCCACCCCACCCCGTCCCGCCCCAATTACCATCCCTACTTGGATTTGGGCCAAAATTGGTCTGAAAAGTGCATAAAAATGGATTGAAAATAGGTTCAAGTGAAGTATGAATTCTGTCTTTCAAAATTGGTCATTCAATTGCAATTTTAGTCAATTAAATGTAATTGAACCAGAATTAATTGATTAATTTGATTACAAGATGAATTAATATAAATTACTTTAAGAGCTTTTAATAATATTAGTCTGAAATAATCAAATCAATTATAAAATAATAATTCTTAAAATAAAAGGCATTTATTTGAAAAATGTTTTTCCCTTATTTTGAAAATCAATTATTCCAAATTGTCAAAATTAAAAGCTTCATAATTAATTTGTATTGTGGAGGATAAAAATTGGGTGTCAACAGAAGTTTTTGCTCTTCATTAAAAGGCTTCGCTTTGGACAAAATTGTCTTTTCACCATTATTTTTAATTATTATATCATTAAATAATATTTAATAGTAACCATAATAAATATAATAAAAATTAAATAAAGAAATTTTTTTAATTATAATTAAATCCATACATGGGGAACCTTTTTCCAACTCGAATAGACTTGATCTAAAAAATAAAAAATAAAAAACTTCTCATATAATAAGCAAAAAAAAGTTTAAAAAATCATCTCTCATAAAAATAGGCACAAAAAAGAAAAAAAAAAAAGAAACATGTTCACAAAAAAAATTTGAGAAATTCATGTCTTTCTTTAGATTAAAAGTAATTTAACTTTCCTTAATTATTCTCTTAATATTAAAAAAAGTATTTTTTACCATTAATTGGTTTGTCAACTCTTTTGTTTACCATAATTAATTAGTTTATTAATTTTTTTCTTTTTTCTTTATGACTCTACTATTTTAATAAAAGTTCTTCTAATTTCACCATAATTATATGGTGAAAGGTTTTGTCCTGAATATGATAAAATATTATTTCCTATCCTTTTTTTTATTTATGATTCTCTACTTCTATAAAACACTTAATTTCATCAGCTTTTGATTCATCAATCATTAACAATCAATAATTCGACTTGTATTTTCTTATTTTACAATTGCAATCAAATTTTTTTCACTTTAATTGATTCATTCACCCCCTTCATCGATTTGTGCTACATGGTACTAGATCTTATTTTTACATTTTTTTTGGAACTTCAATTTGATTCTCAAGTTTACTTATATTACACACTCACGTTCTTTGTTTCATATTCTTTTCTATTTCTTTTTCACTTTTTGAATTTGAAGAAAATAATATTAATTGTTATGCCAGCTTAACTTGTTTGAAAATAATATTAATTGTTATGCCAGCTTAACTTGCTTCATTGAGATTATATTATTGAAGCTATTATAAGTTGTATAGTTGATCATTAATCAAGTTGTTAATTTAATTGAAGTTAGTTAGTTGGTTAGGTAGTTACTTAGTTAAAAGTAAAGATTGGGTATTAATCCCATAGGGTAGTCTACACAGTAAGTAATTGTATATACATACAGTGTATATATAAGCACTGGTATAGTGCTTCATAACTAACTCTCTGAGGAATAAGAAAATCCCCAAAACTTCCTCTCAATTCCCTCAATCTTCTTCTCCACTCCTCTCGTCGTTCCCTCAGATTGTGTCTCTCTTCATGATATCAGAGCCATCGAGCTCGATGAAGTCACTCCAGTGTTTCTAGGTCACAAAGGCAGCCATTGACGAAGCTCGAAGATGATGGAAGCAACGACGACTTCAAATGCTGTTGCATCTCGAGTTTTAGTTAAGACTTTGGACCAAGTCTCGAAGAACCACAATCACTCTCTATACCTTCATCCTTCAGACACTCCAGGCAGTGTCTTGACCTCAGTTTAACTCAAAGGAGCTGAGAATTACTCACTCTGGAGTAGGTCGATGATGATCACACTACGTGCAAAAAGTAAATTAGGGTTTGTTCTTGGTACATGCAAGAAATCAGATTACAAATCCGAGTTGGAGGAGCAATGGGAGAATTGTAGGATTATGAACACAGTTTCCAAGAAATTGTTGAGTGGGATTGTATACGCTTCAGATGCTGCAATGGTTTGGGCTGATTTGAGTGAGAGATTTGAAAGGTTGATGGATCTAGGAGCTATCAGCTCCATAGAGAGATTTGCATACTAAATCAAGGTAATATGACAATTTCAACCTACTTTACTAAGATGAGACTGTTATGGGATGAGTTTGATGCTTTAGTACCTCCACCTGCCTGTAACTGTGACAAATCTAGAACATATATTGATCATATTCAATATCTGCGACTGTTTGCATTTCTGATGGGGTTAAACGAAGTGTATAGTCATGCTCGTAGCCAAATTCTCATGATGAATCCCCTGCCCAATGTGAGTAGAGCTTATGCAATGATAATATCTTATGAGAATTAACGTGTGACTGCTGGATCTAAAGTGACTGGAGAAGTGAATGAATCTATGACACTATATGCTGGAAAAGGAACTTACAATGCAGGGACAAGTCAGTTCAACAACAGTCATAAGCAAAGAAGGAACTGGAATGTGATCTGTGACTATTGTAAGATGCATGGGCATACTAGGGATATCTGTTACAAGCTTGTTGGCTACCCAAATGACTGGAAGTTTAAGAAGAAGTCAGGGCCAGCATCAATGCAACACAACAGGTGGCAGAGGAATCATGATGTAGTGAATCATGTGGCTGCTTCCAAAGATGAGGTGGAATCAATTGATGACTTTGCTCTAGTTGTCCCTATGATGAAGGGAAAAGACATTGAATCAGGCATACAACCCACTTTTACCCCAGGCCAGTATAATAGAATCCTACATATGTTGGAGAAGGAAGATATTGGTTCAAGCTACAACAAAGGATTGAACAACATGGCAAACATGGCAAGCATGATCACCATATCCAATGCTTTGTCTGTGAGTAATGATAACACACAGACTAAAGTTAAGCAAGGAGAGGAAGATTGGATAGTTGGCTCAGGTGCCACACGTCATATGACACATAATCTGAATAAACTTTGTCATATATCTATTTGTGTCAATAAAAGAGTACATATGCCTAATGGTGAGACTGCACAGGTATCACACACTGGCTGCTGTGGTACAGCTGATGGAAATGTTTTGAGAGATGTATTGATAGTTCCTGCATTCAAGCATAATCTACTTTCAGTGTCTAAATTGACAAGGCAATTGAATTGCTCAATTAATTTTTTCCCTAAGTTTTTTATGCTTCAGGACCTTTCAAGTGGAAAGGTGAAGGGGATTGGTAGATAGATTGGTGGACTATACTATCTTCCTGCTGGGCTGCAATGTAAGGAGAGCAGGGGGACTCAAAAGGTGCTGATGATACAACTTTCTAGTGCAGATAAGTTGTTGTGACATAAGAGATTAGGCCATCCTTCTGCAAAGGTGTTGCAACATCTGTTCATGGATAGAAACCTTAGTGGAAATGATGAGTGTAACAAATGTCCTGTCTGCCCACTTGCTAAGTAACTAGGTTACCTTTTCATTTGAGTGTATCCAGAACACAGACTAGTTTTGATTTGGTTCATGTGGATGTATGAGGACCTTATAGAGCAGCTACTCATAATGGTTTCAAATTTTTTTTTAACCATAGTTGATGATTACTCAAGAATGTGTTGGCTATATCTGTTGAAATTGAAAAGTGATGCATTTCCAGTGTTGAAGTCATTTCTGTTTTTGGTAAGAAATCAATTCAATAGGCATGTTAAGAAGATAAGAACTGATAATGGCACTAAATTTTTTAACAATGAATGTTGTGATATGGTGAAATCTTTTGGTATCATTCATGAAAGTAGTTGTCCATACACTCCACAGCAAAATGGAGTGGTTGAAAGGAAACATAGGCATATATTTGAAGGGGCTAGAGCAATCAGATTTCAAGGCAATATTCCTATCAGATTTTGGGGAGAGTGTGTACTATTTGTTGTCTACTTGATAAATAGACTTCCTACTCTAGTTTTGTAGGGGAGATCTCCATATGAGCAGTTTCATGGGCATAAGGCAAGTATTGATCACTTAAGAACTATAGGCTGCCTATGCTATGCAGCCAAGGTAGTCAGTCAGGACAAGTTCTCTCCTAGGAGTGAAGCTTGTGTACTGCTGGGGTACTTACCAACTCAGAAGGGATATCTCCTATTTAGTTTATCTCATAGGAAGGTCATCATCAGCAGAGATGTCATTTTCAAGGAAAATATCTTCCCTTTCAGGAAAGCACTTAGCAAACAGGAAAAATTGTTCCCCACTAAGTCAATTGCAGTATCAGATGACTTTCTGTATATAATGAGGACAGAGATTCTCCTACACTTATCAATGCAGTAGATATGCACTTGGAAGGTTATCCCATGGTCATGAATGATGCTCCACCAGAATCACAAGAAATCTATGATGAAGAACATGTTGTTGAGATTGAGAATACTAGGACTATAGATGATTCCACACCTAGAAAGACAGAAGAGTTTGCATGCAGGAAGTCTACCAGAAATCATCATCCTCCTATTTGGATGAAAGACTATGTGACTCCAACTGGAACTCATCAATATTCTCAGAGTAACTATGTATCTTATGACAACCTATCATCAACATATAAGGCCTACTTATCTACATCTTTTACAGAGGTTGAACCAAGAACCTTTGAGGAACCAATCAAGGACACCAGGTGGATACATGTTATGCAACAAGAGGTGCATGCCCTAGAAGACAATGGAACCTGGGAGATAGTAGAATTACCTAAAGGAAAAAATATTATTGGGTGCAAATGGGTGTTTAAGATCAAAGACAAAGTTGATGGTCAGATTGATAGATCTAAAGCCAAATTAGTAGCAAAGGGATACAACCAAACTGAGGGAATTGACTACCAAGAGATATTTTCTCCAGTGGTGAAGATGACAATAGTCAAATCCATCATAGCACTAGTTGCCAGTCAGCATTGGAACATTTTCCAAATGAATGTTTTCAATGCATTTTTAAAAGGGGATTTGCTTGAAGAAGTGTATAGGAGCTGCCTAAAGGGTTTTACAGTGTTGAGAAAGATAGGCATCTTGTCTGCAGGCTGATAAAGTCCCTATATAGACTTAAGCAGGCCTCAAGACAATGGAATCCCAAGCTGACTGAAGCCTTGTTGAATTCAGGCTATGCATAAAGTCACTTAGATTACTCTTTATTCACAAAGAAAAGGGGTAATGGACTGGTGATACAGGAAATGATGCAAAGTTGAAGAGGACACTAAACATGTCCTACACAGTTACTTCAAGATCAAGGATCTGGGTGAGCTCAAATATTTCTTGGGTATTGAGTTTCTAAGATCTGATGCAGGTATTGTCATGAATCAGAGGAAATATGCTCTTGAGCTGATAGCTGAAGCAGGATTAGGGAATGTCAAACCAAGCATGACACCATTGGATTACAACCAAAGGCTGACTAATGTTGAGTTTGATCCAGAAACTCTGTATGAAGACATTCCAAAGTATCAAAGACTAGTTGGTAAACTGCTTTATCTCACCATTACCAGACCAGATATAGCTTTTGCAGTACAATTGTTAAGTCAATTCATGCACAAGCCCAAGGTATTACATTGGAAGGCTGCATTAAGGGTGATTAGATACATCAAATTGGAATATAGAAAGGGGTTGCTCATGAGTTCTAATTAGCAACTACAATTGATTGGTTACTGTGATGCAGATTGGGCTGCCTGCCCAAGCATAAAAAGATCAGTCACTAGTTTTATCCTAAAGTTTGGTGATTCTCTTGTCTCCTGGAAGTCAAAGAAACAACCCACAGTCTCTAGGAGCTCCACAGAAGCAGAGTATAGTAGCTTGGCTGCCTTGGCAGCTGAGATTGTTTGGGTAACAAATCTGTTCAAGGAATTAGGGGTAAGCTTGAGAGAGCCAGCTTTCATACACTGTGACAGCAATCTGCATTGTAAATTGCTACTAATCCAGTATTCCATGAGCGTACTAAACACATAGAGATCGATTGCCATTTCATTCGAGAGAAGATCCAAAAGGGGCTTATCAAGACCATCTATGTTCACACTAAAGATCAGTAAGTTGACCTACTCACCAAGGCATTAGGAAGAACATAACATGACCTCCTACAAGGCAAACTTGGATTATTGAATCTCTTCAATACATCCAGCTTGAGGGGGAGTATTGAAGCTGTATAAGTTGTATAGTTGATCATTAGTCAAGTTATTAGTTTAATTGAAGTTAGTTAGTTGGTTAGGTAGTTAATTAGTTAAAAGTAAAGATTGAGTATTAATCCCATAGGATAGTCTACACAGTAAGTAATTGTATATATACACAGTGCATATATAAGCACTGGTACAGCGCTTCATAACTAACTCTCTGAGGAATAAGAAAATTCCCAAAATTTCCTCTCAATTCCCTCAATCTTCTTCTCCACTCCTCTCGTATTTCCCTCAGATTGTGTCTCTCTTCATATATTATGCCCTTAATTTAGTTAGTTGAGTTTAATAAATTTTCGCTATTTAAAATTTTCTCTTATTTTGTAACTAACATCTTACTCTATTCATAAATTTCATCTATTCAGGTTAAATAATATCTCTAGTAAGGTAATACGTCTTTGCTTTAGACAAAATTGTCTTTTCACTATTTTTCTTAATTTATTATTTAATTTTTTATAATTTAGTTTCAAGATTCATTTTTGGATTAGAATTATTTTATATTTAGAATTCACTTTTGATTTAAGACTATTCTATGTAAATAATTAATAAAAATTTTGACTATCAAATACTTTGTTAATAAAAGTATGTAATATAACAAATTTAAAAATAAATTTATTGGAAACATTAAACTACTCCTTTTATATTTTGACATCTTTTGTTACATTAAATTTTAGCCAATTAATTGTTTAATTTCTAACTATTCAAATCTAAATACTACTTTATGTATTAAAAAACAATTAGCATATCTAATTATAAGCAATTGAATTAATTTTTTTCATCTTTGCTCCATCACAATATACTAAACTATTGCATCAAACTAATAATATTTATTTACGTGAATATTGTATTTGATTTTCTCATCTTTATTGTATCACAATAGACTAAACTATTGCATCAAACTAATAATATTTGTTTAATTTTATTTAGATGAATGTTATCTATATTTAATGATAAATATTATTTATATATAATTTTTAAATTGACATGACTCATACATGTTTACTTATCTACCTTAAACTTTTTTTGATATTCCATTTTTACACTTACAAGAGAAAATATATTTTATCACTGTGAAGTGCCAACCTTTCCACTAGTAATTTATATAATTTTTTGTCTTAGATTATGAAAAAAAGAAGTTGGTTTTTTCCGGTCAAATATTGTTTGATTGTAGAAATCATCTAGTCTTTGGAAGGCTAGTTTCAAATACCAAAAAGTTTAAAATATATTTTTATGTCGAGATATACTATTGATTTCTTTTTAAAATTTTTAAACTCTGGTTCAAACTTATATATTATAAGAAAAAGCCTCTTTTAACTGCGATTTATTTTGTTTGATGTGTTGAATTTAATTCATAAGTGTTTAGCTTGTTTTATATAATTTTTTCAAATCTGTTAATCCTTGCCAATATATTCGAACTCTCATTTCTTTCATCGAATAATATTTGATTGTAATGTATAATTTCTTCCTTCATTTCTATGCATCTTTGCTAATATATGAGGTCTCTCATCTCGTTCGGATGGATGTTCATGACTTAATTGTAATTTGACAAATTATTGTAACTAATAATAGCATGATTAGTAGTTTTTTAATTAAAATATTGTGATATAATTTTATGATAAATGTATTGTCTAGTTCCATTATAAAGAAAAAAGGATAATTTATTGTCAAACTATTATATGTAGGATTATTTTGTGATAATGATTAATTAAGTTCACCACAATCAAGGATTAACAAATTTTTTTGTTTGGTTCAATTGAGTATCTTTAATAGTTTTTAAAAATTATATTTTATGTTTGTTTGATCCGATAGAGTATTTTTAAAACTTATGAATAAAGATCACACTTCATGTGTTATTATGAAGTGGAATATATAAAACTTCAATCCAAATGTAACTTTTTTTGGGAATGTATTGCTAAAAGCTAGTAGGTGTATTAAAGCTGGAACTAGTTTGAGCTGAGGAAAAAAAAATAAAAAAGCAACGGCTAGTAGAGTTGGCAGAGAAAAACATAAAATAAAAGGTTGGGCAACACAAAGTAACCGTTAGGACTTAAAGAGCGCTCCTAATATTTCATCAAATCCTCTTTCCTACTAGCTTCCTTCCGAGCTCCTATCACAAAACCCTTCCTCTGTTTTTCTATACGATAGTAAGCTGTGTTGAGCTTCCCCCGTTGAGTCTAAGCTGGAACAATCATGGAATCGACAACACAAAGAAGAAAGAGTGGAATTAACCTTCCATCTACAATGTCGGAAACCTCTCTTCGGCTTGACACATTTTCTTCCCCTCCCAGCTCAAAGCGAACAACCAATTTGGCATCATCCCCAATGTCCAACAGGTCACCTCGGACCATATCCAACCTATCATCATCGCCCTCATCTAAATCTGCAACTTGCAGTGATAGATTCATTCCCTGTAGATCTTCATCGAGGCTACACACTTTTGGGCTGGTGGAGAAGGCATCTCCATTGAAGGAGGGAGGAACCAACGATGCATATTCCAGGTTGTTGAAATCTGAGCTTTTTGGGGCTGATTTTGGTTGTTTCTCTTCTCCTGCAGGCGGCGCCTCCCCCGTCAGTCCTAGTAAGAATATGCTGAGGTTCAAAACTGAAAATTCAGGGCCTAATTCTCCTTCAGTTTTAGGGCACACAGACGCTTCCCTCTCTAACGGGGTTTCTACCCCTCCTAAACCCCCTAGGAAAGTGCCCAAGACACCACACAAGGTACATCAAGTTACAAGGGTTTATTATTTGTTCGTCTAATTGCACAGTTATTGATGTTCCATCCTAAAATTGCTTGCAGGTTCTGGATGCACCATCACTTCAAGATGACTTCTACTTGAACCTAGTTGATTGGTCCTCGCAGAATGTCCTTGCTGTTGGGCTCGGAACTTGTGTTTATTTATGGACAGCTTCAAATAGTAGAGTCAGTAGAAAATGCCTTATTTTCATTTGTCCTACTTGTATCATACTCATAACTACATATTTCAACTGATTTCTCAATAGGTAACAAAATTGTGCGACTTAGGACCCACTGATAGTGTCTGCTCAGTCCAATGGACACGGGAGGGATCTTATATATCAATTGGTACAAGTCTTGGGCAAGTTCAGGTACACAGATTGTACAACAAAACGAAGTCAACCTTTGTCTAGATATCATATTCATAGGGACTGAATCTTCTTCAGGTTTGGGATGGAACTCAATGCAAAAAGGTTAGAACATTTGCTGGACATCAGACAAGAACTGGAGTCCTTGCATGGAGTTCGCGCATTCTATCTTCTGGTAGCAGAGACAGGAACATTCTTCAGCATGATGTTCGTGTCCCAAGTGACGTTATTAGCAAATTTGTCGGTCACAAGTCCGAGGTAATTTTTCGCCTCATAGAATAGAACACAACTTGAAAGCAGAGAAATAATTTTTGTCACAATAATCAGGTATGTGGGTTGAAATGGTCTCACGATGATAGAGAGCTTGCGTCAGGGGGAAATGACAATCAGGTATAGCTGTCACACATCTGATTAAGTAATTTAACAAAAAAAGCACTTGCTCAAGTATGTTGGTGGCAAATTGTGATACACAGCTCTTAGTGTGGAATCAGCGATCTCAGCAACCAGTTTTGAAGCTAACGGAGCATACTGCCGCTGTCAAGGCTATTACTTGGTCTCCTCACCAATGTGGTCTTCTGGCATCAGGAGGAGGAACAGCTGATCGGTGCATTCGCTTTTGGAACACAACCAATGGCAATCATTTGAACCATGTTGATACAGGAAGCCAGGTTTGTATACAATGGCTACACTTTTCCCCCTAGTTTGAGCAAAATTTGACGACAATTATGCTGCAACTTGCAGGTATGCAATCTAGCGTGGAGTAGAAATGTTAATGAGATAGTTAGCACACATGGGTATTCCCAAAACCAAATCATGGTGTGGAAGTATCCATCAATGTCAAAGGTAAACTATGTTGTTATTCTTTAGTTATTCTCTTAGACTGTAAGCTCTTTGGGTATTTTGCTTAAATCCCTAAGTTGACAGGTTGCTACTCTAACTGGCCACAGTCTGCGCGTCCTATATCTTGCCATGTCACCTGATGGCCAGGTATTGCATAGTATATTACAAGTCTGAAACATAACATAGAAACGAGATCATATTTAAATTTCAGTTTAACGTGCTTTTGCAGACTATAGTAACTGGAGCAGGAGATGAGACACTTCGGTTTTGGAATGTATTTCCCTCAGTAAAAACTCCTGTAAGTCTGAATGTCCTCAGGGACTTGTGAATATTTTTTAACCCTTCCACTGTGAGACAGTAGAAACATTCACTTGGGAGCAGCTGAATGTCTCTAGTTCTTTGTTTTTTCTTTTCCAGGCAGCAGTGAAGGATACAGGACTATGGTCTTTAGGCAGGACGCACATACGGTGATGGGAATTGATGTAATTATTGTTGCTGGAAATGGAAATGGAAACCAAGGAAGAGACATCAATACATAATAAATTCATTATTCTTTTTGCAAATATGCCCTGTGAAATAATCTCCTAGAAAATTGATTGTGTTGTTTTAAACTCCTTTTCAATTCACTATATGCTGCCTCTGTCTAAATTGAATGATATATGCGTCTCTTTGGAACTATGCGCTGTGCTGCCTCTGTCTACTTTGGTAAGCCCATCCTTTTATATGTCACCTCTGTCTGCCTCTGTGTCACTTGTTTGTATAAGCAACAAAGTGACTTTACTATTTTGCTCTTATTTAATGTACATTGTTTTTTTAGTTCTTCTAGTTGGCTAAATATTCAAAACTTACTAAAACTATCAAGGGTAAAATAGAAAGAATGGTGTTATTTATACATTGATTTTATGAAATGACAAATATCAAGTGTTATTTCTACAAAACTTTTGCAATATAATGACAAATTAATAATAGTGAAAAATATAGAATGCCTGATTCTTAGAGCCAATTTGGATTGATTGAAGAAACTAGTAGCTTTTAAAAAGTACTTTAAAATCACTTTTTAAAACTATTAAAATTTATTCAAAAAATAAGCAATTACTTGTTTTGACAAAAATATAACAAAGTTGTTTGATATACACAAGTGTTGTTAAGCACTTTTTTAAAATCAAAACTTTTGAATTATCATCCTTAAGGCTAACATCATAAAAAGTTGAGTACCTAACTCAACGCCACTATTCTTTGATAAAATGATTCAAACTATTAGGGATAGTTTTGGAGACTTTCCTTTAGATTTGCCTTCATAACACATATTCCTTACGTTTAAATAAGAATGACGTACTTTTCTTTTAATATTTTAAAAAATAATGACCCGTTTCCTGTTTTGACAAAACTTTAATTGAAACATTCCACTAGACATTTAAAACCACAAGATTACAGAACATTTTGTTACATTTAACATAACTTTAACTTAGGACCACAAGATTGAAAAGTTTTATTTATTCTCTTAAGCTACGTGCCAAGTTAAACTAGATCATTCTTTTTTAAACGGAGAAAGTACCTTCCTTGTTGCATGAGATATTACATTTATCTCCCCTCTTTTAAACTTTACTAACAAAAATTATTTTTATAATATTTCAAAACTACCCTTCAATCTTTATCATTCTCTATCCGTTTAAAAAAATGGTCTCCTTTCTTTTTGATTTGTTTAAAAAATAATGATCTTTTTTTCTTTTTTGGCATTCTTTTTTTTTATTGAGGGTAGGAAAGGGAAATAGGGAAGGGAGGAAAATCAAACTCTCACCAATAAGGTGAGAGTTGAGGTAGTCAACCAACTGAGTTACTAAGATTCTCCCTTTTTTGGCAAAATTTCAATTTAAACTTTTCATGTGACATTTTTAAGACCACAAAATTAAAGGACATTAGGACCACAAAATTGAAAAGTCTCCTTTATTTCTTTACGTTTTGTGTCAAGTTAACTAGGTCATCTTTTTAAAAATGAATGGATTATTTTATTAGACGCGAAAAAACCTCTTCTTAAATACTTCTTATGCGAGAGGTTTGTATAACAAGAGGCAATTTCTTTATAGAGAAAAAACATAAAGTCACCACTAAAGTTGTCCCAATTTTTCAAAAAGACATTTTAACTTTGCGAATGTCCTTATGACCTCCCTGATGGAGAGAGTGTAACTCAGACATTTTAATATATTAAAAGTATTTTCTATTTTTTTTCTTTTTATTATACTTTTATATTTCTATAAAGTAAAATAGTATAGACCAAATTGAAATGGAGGGGCTATTCCTACGAATATGAGAAAGAAGAAGATTTGTCAAGAAGAAGAAGAAGATTCGAACAATATATATTGATAAAATACATAGCAACGAAGAAATCTGAGCTTCGGAATTTCATTGGAGTTTAATTTTTTTAATGGAGATAATGAAAAGCCAATAAAAAGTCAAAGAAAAAAATGGTGAGGGAGATTTGGTCACCATTTTTTCCGACGAAAAAGCTTTTTCCAGTAACAAAAAAATGATATTTTTTCTCTACATCCATGATCTATTTCACTACCCTTTCTATTCATGATATTAATTAATGTGAATTTGGAATAATGACAAATAGATTTTCCTTCCTTAATCCTATTAGTCACCATTTTTTCTGGTGAAAAAGCATTACCCAGTAATAAAAAATGACATTTTTCCTCCACCTCCATGATCTATTTCACTACCTTTTCTATCTATGGTATTAACTGATGTGAATTTGGAATAATGACAAATAGATTCTTCTTCCTTAATCCTATTAGTCAACATTTTTTTTGGTGAAAAAAATATTTCGTCAACAAAAAAAGACATATTTCCTCCACCTCCATGATCTATTTCACTACCTTTTCTATCCATAACATTAATTTGACGTGAATTTGAAATAATGACAAATAGATTTTTTGTGCTTAATCCTCATCACTTTTTCTACTTGTGTTAAAGAGAAGTAGGGAAGAGGAGAAGTAGGTAGGTAGAGAGGGATGGTTTTTGATTTTTTTTCTTTTATAAAAAGTTAGTTTTTCTTCTTTTTTATTTTCTGAATTTTAACACGTGGCAATCAAGAATTGATGCGTGATATCACTTACTTTTTTAAAAGTGGGGTTGACCAACAAATGAGGCAACAATATTACTTATAAATTGTTTAGGGGAGTCATAGGAAAAACTTGTGTGTTATAGGTATGAACCCATAGGATGGATCGTGGAAGCTAATATGGGTTGTGGCCCTAACTAGTATAAAAAACTTTGAAGGGTTAGAAAATTGAGGTCAACCACATGAGAAAGTCTATGAATTGTGGTATGTTATATGACACATAGGCAAGGCTCATAGACGACCTAATCACCTAACTTTAGAGATCTTAATTTTTTTTTTGATTTTCATGAGGGCTTATACGATCCGTAAAGGAGATCACTGACCGTAGATAGATCTTATGGTTACTACTGTCAATTACGTCTTCTAAAGATATTTTAGACATTTTTTAAATATCAAGCAAAGTCGTTTTTCAATTTACACTCATTTCCCCTCAAGCTCTCAACTCTTCTTCTCCAAGGATTCTCTTAAGGTGAATTAAGGTCTTTCAAGCTTCAAGAGTCATTTCCAATTTCAAAACTAGGGATTAACTTTAAGTATATGAAAAATTCCTCCATGGTTCCCTTTCATCCTAGGGTTTGATGATTTTGGATTGAGTTCATTCAATTATGATTTTAATTGTTCTAACTGGTCTTATTATGTAAAATTCAAATATAGCTCATAATTTTCCAAATGATTTTCATGATCTCATGCATTATTCTCTGATTTTCACTATGAACCATGGTCATGATTTAGTGAAGAATTTATGCATATTTTAAATTGATGATGAATTATGTTTAACAGATGCTTTCAAGCTATACATCATTAATTGTAAAAGATTCTTTACAAATGAATACAGGGTGAAAGGCTTTCTCACCAATATATGGATTCATAATATTGAAAGATTTTCTCAAATTATATGATCGTAATTTAATGAGTTATTCTATATTTATGACTTTATAAAATAAATTGGTAGTTAGTTGTTGTCTTTCCACATATTATGCTTAATAATTGAATTTATCTATTTTGTTGGGATTCAACTTAGCATTAAGAAGATTTTGAGATGGGAATTTGACAAGAGAGTATCTAATAGCAATACCATTTCAATCTACGTTCCATCGTAGGTTGTCTTAATTAACTTAGCTAGTATATCCACAAATAACATTTATAATTTGATAAAGTCTGAATATTTGTTAGTTCAAAAGACATAATAAAAAAATTCAAAATGACCATATCAAGTTCTAAAAGCCTTATTTGAAATGTTACATTCCCTTACTTTCAATTGATAGTAACTCGATGGAAGATCGATCTTAGAAAGGTAATTAGCATCTTCGAGTCGATTAAATAAGTCATCAATTTTTGGAATGGGATACTTAATTTTGATAGTGACTTTTTTTTATTGTCAATAGTTAATACATACATGAAGAGAACCATCCTTTTTCCAGATATATAGAGCACCACATGATAAGATACTTAGTCTAATAAAACCCTTATTCAATAAATATTTCAATTGATCCTTTGATTCCTTATAAGTTTTGTCAGGGTTAAACGACAAGGAGGAATAGAAAAAGACTAAGTATCTGGAAGAAGTTCTACGCTAAAATCAAATTTTCTGTTAGGGAAATTACTTGGCAAATCATCAAAAACACATTCAGAAACTGACTAAAGACTAGAACTAACTTATGATAAGGACTTCAAAATCCATATCCCTAACCCGTATAAGATGATAAATCCAATCTTTGAAAATCATTTTCTAAGTTTTAAGGTATGATATGAATTGATCATTAAACACAAAATAATTATCCTTCCATTCTAGTTCTAGCTAAATAGAAAATTGAAACCAAATCACTCGAGTTTTATAATCAATAGAAGCATAATATGCATGAAGCCAATCCATATGAAGGATAATATCAAAATCAATTATACCAAGATCTTGGGGTAACTTTATGAAGTACTAAAACTAGGCAACTTCTATAGAATTTTTTAGCCAAAATAGAATCACTAAAAAGGAGTATAAACTGAAAATGGCTCTAACATGATCTCGTAACTATAATAAAATTTCATAACAAGATATGTAGTGCCTTGCTAAGCCTATTGACTTGTAGTAGTTGGAGTCTAAGTCTGGGCCTGAAGTCGATCACCACCACCTCTACAATCTCTCATATGGTGACCGGCATGCCACACCTAAAGCATACTCCTAATCTTTCTAAGCACTCCTTTCTATGATTCTTTCCACACTTCATGGAGATGGGGTTAGCCTGACCACTTAGAGTTTCACGATCCAAACTTAGGGCCTAGGCATAACACGATAAATGGAGAATCCGAAGGAACCCCAAATAAGCCTCTTAAGCATGCGTAGAATATCCTTGATTGTGGAGGCAAAAATTAAAGTAAATAATACATAAATTCTAGGAGAAACAGGACCTTGGACTCATGCTATGGGGATGTTGTAAGGAAGAGGATTAACATGGATCACATAGCAAATAAAGTCTAAGGGGCAGGTAAGTATGACTCACGCTATGAGGGCAATTAGGGACTTAGAACTTCCATCTCATCCATACATCAAGAATTCAACACATAAGAGGGAGTAACGGACTAAGAGACTCTTTCATAATACATAGCATAATAAGACTTGGGCTTATTATATATAAATCCATATATCCAACAACACCTCTAATTTGAATGGAACGGGGGCCAAGACATCTCTTGGACTCACCTTCAAAAGATAATCCATAAATAAACAATTCTTAATAAGACATGAAAGTAAATGGCTATTGTTCCCGATTGTAGAGGACTCACCAAAGTGATCTTCAACCGAATCGTCTAACCATGTGAAGGAGGAGGATGAATAGGAGCTTCGGTCCCTACATGGTTAGATCATATAGGCAAAAAGTATGTGTTAGTACTTGGAATGTACTAAGTATGCGGGGTGTAATGCAATAAAGAACATAAGCCATAATTAAACAATATGCATAATTATAATCAATGGGTATAAGCTCAATATGTCATGAATTCCCTATGTCTTAGTCAAAATATGCATGAGGAATTACCAAGTCTCATAATATGTCATACATAGATAGGAAGGGACTATAACTAACATATAAGATCAAGCTAGCTATTATTTGAAATCCAACTGTTCACTCCATACTGGACTAGGAACTGTCTACTTTACCAAGGTAAACCAAACATTCACCTGTCACGACCTCAAAACACGAGTCATGATGGCACCTATACTCCCAGCCTATAGGTAAGCCAACCCCAGAAGTTACTAGTCAACGTAATAAATAAAGTGAACGATAGATAACAAATGAATATCCTCAACAATAATTCCCTTATAAGTACGAAAATACGGAAAAGCTAATATACCACCAAAGATTTGGTATCATAAGTACAAGAGCTTCTAAAATAGTGATGCAAGTCTGAAACTAATATGACAAGTCTAAACATAAGAAATATCCTATCTGAATACGAAAAACAGAATAATTAACGAGATACAGGGAGGTGTGGACTACAGAATAGCAAGCAACTTGCCACAACTCCAGGATAATCCAAGCTTGATCTCAAATAGCTCCACGGGGTGTGCTAATATTCAGAATTGGATCTGCACCAAAAAAAGAGTGCAACAAGTGTAGTATGAGTACGAAACCACATGTATCCAGCATGTCTCATTCACCAACAACGAAGAAGTGGTGACAAGAGTATATATAAAAAATATTATCTTCTAATTTTTGTAAGTTTGTACTATATTTAACAGTCAAGTGTTATCAAATAGGAGCAATCATATATCACATGATATTCAACACCAAATAAAGCGCAATCAACAAGAATGAAGGGTATAATGAGATGCAACGCAACACTATGAAATGATATACCTCGAATGCCAAGTCATCTTTAACAGGTCATCTCTAAATCGTATACACACAATAGCTCTCGGGAATACGTCGAGGGTTTGTGACCCATAGGGGATTCACGAGGTCCATCTACCGACACGGATGGTCTCTACATATCTGTGTGGACAAGCTCAATGCACTATCATAAAATCAACCATCCCAACACGGACAAACTCCACATGCCCAACTTAGATTATAAGAGTGATCTCAACACACACTCAATCTCATGTCAATCCATATGCACGATATAACATCAATAATATAGGGGATGGTAATGCATCATAATACAACAAATATTAGTACAACATGTAGTCACCTCAACTATCATAAATATACGAGTTCAATAAAGAAACACAACCACATAAAAAAATCAAGTTATAATACATTAGCTAATGTCCATATGCTTTGGCATCCTTGGGTTACAATCAATTACCTATAGTAATAAACTTCCCCTTTGTAACACCGGTGCTCGCAACAATGCCTGTCACACCATTGATACGAGACCACCGTCTTTCACCTTTACCTATTCTCTAATTTTATCGTTTTAATCTTAAATTAGAAAAAACATCCTTCAACGAAGTCTGAAAGTCTTAACATACCTTTAATACCAAACACACATCATAAATCCTCAAAATTTTGTCTTTTCCTTTTGAATAGAATCTGAAGCACCATGATCTAGTCACATTAATTATCACAAAAAGATTTATAAACTAACAACACATGTATCGTCCGGCTTAGACCCAAAACTAACCAATTCCATAGTCAAGTCCTAAATATCAAGTTTAGGGTTAAGTCTTAATTCCTTCGAATATCACAAATCTAACGATATTTACATAAGACAATACGCCTATTATTTATTACCAATTTCAACATATCAAAGTTTAAATTATAATTAAATTATAAATTAATAATATCTAAAGGTGAAGCCACTGGTTTCGAAACGAGTGGCGGTAACTATGAAGCTACCAATCAACCTTTGTCTTCAAAATTATTTTTGATCTAAAACTAATTCACAATTCCTATGTATCAATTTTCCATGGAAAGCAAACTACCACAATCTCATATAATTTTTAATTACTGAAGCCACACGTCACATGCACCATTACCACATTTCTTAACCTCTTTTACTCATAACCGTTCTTAATTACATAGGTAATATGTGCAGGGAATTGAGATATTATATAATATTGAATCTACTTACAAATTACAATCAAAGCGTCTACTACACCTTAAGATATATTAAATATTAAGAAAGTATTCTCACACAATCAACCCACTGACTATTCACTTTCTATAATCATTATTGTCCCATGCACATGAAATCATTTTGGGATTTACACCTTAAGCCCATATAGCCATACCTAAGTTGCTTTCGCAGCCGCAATGGTTTATTCACTTTTTCCTCTTTTCTTCGTTCTTTTCTTTTCATAATTTGTTGAATACCAAAACTAACGAGTCCTACTATATATTTTAGTAATATACTAAGTAGTATAGAATTTTAAATAAATTAAGATTTAACCCACCACTTACATTAATTATTCAAACTTATTTATAAATTAAATAATCTTAGTTATCGAATAGTTCAAAGTCCAAATAGTCCATATCTTTGATTCGTACAGTGTCATGGACGATGAGCATGTACTCACTAATTAGTCCTTTCTTGATAAATTAATCCCTGAATGGATTTGAAGAATGTTGATTTGACTATGTGAGCAATAGCTTGGATATGTGATGATTGAAAAACTAAAAGTGTATAACTATTGTTTGAATGAAAAGCCATTTTGCCAATGTGGGATTAGTTATCTTGTTAAAATGTTTGAATTGCATCATCTAGAACTTGTCTGGTTTATTTTGAGGAATAACTTGGTTAATTCTAGATAAGGAGAGGACCTTAGGCCTTTTTTTGGTTCCAGTAGTCCAATTTGGCCATAGTGATATCCCACTGTGAATCCTTAATGAAGCCCTTTTGAGCCTTGATCCCTTCTTTGGTTCCATTAGTCCAATTTGGCTATAGTGACATCCCTTGGCAGTGAAATGAATCCTTAGTGAAGCCCTTTTGAGCCTTGATCCCTTCTTGACAACTTGTAACCTTGAATCATGTTTGTGAAAGACAATTCTTTTTTGTTTCATACCAATCCCTCCTTGAGCATGAAAGTTAGAGCAGTGGCCGAAGGCTAAGCTGGCGGTGTTAATAGGAAAAAAGAAGTGTCTTCCATGAAAGAGTCAGAAAAAGAGGGGCAAGAATTAAAGGGAGACATCGAGGAGTCCTAGAAAGGAATGAAAAGAAATAGTGCGAAACAAAAGTTTGAAAATTGACGACCCTCCAAAATGAGAGAGACAAAAGTCTTGTTGTGAAAAAGAATGCAAAAAAGAGATACTTAAGATGATGAATCAAAAGCGAAAGATATGTCAAGAATGAGATGAATGAAAAGGGAACCAAAAAAACCTTTGTGCCTGAAAAGAACATGTAGAGTTTAAGGAGGGATGAGCCACTATTGACCATACGCTATCGTACCTAATCCTTACCCTATATTACAGTCCTAGCAAATTCCTTTGGGATCCTAGTTTGGAAGAAAATCAAGTGAACTCCAATTGAGAATAAGGGCAAGCCTATGGGTTGAAGCTTACATGTTATTTTTCATTTGGGAGAGCGAGAGTTGAAGGGATCCTCTAAAAAGCAGTGGCATAATCTTGAGTATTCAGGATCTTCTTTGGCATAAGGGAAAATGATGATGTTTTCGGGCAGTGATTAGCATCTACATGAGCTATTGTGAGCATAGCCATGTTTGGATTACTCCTTAGTCATCTCTGAGGCTTCAAAGTCATGTACGTGATTTGTGGAAGTTCGAGAAGGGATGAAAAAAGTGAAAATATATGTGTTGCTCCTTGTGGCCCTATTTGCAAGCTTTGATTTGGATCGATTAATGTCCGATTTGATTGAGGGAAAGCAAAGACTTAAGTTGGGGGTGTTGATGAGTCCATATTTCACTCTTTTTGGGATAGATTGCAAGGAAACATTTCCCTTAGTGTGCTATTAGTTCCAACTTCTAACAGATATATATGTGCTATGATAGGAAATGGGATTAAAATTTACAAGTGGACAATACTTGGTGAAATCTTAGAAAGTGGTAAAACTGAAGAAAGTGGAGAAAAGCTATGTCACCGACATTCTTGACGATCCGCCGAACACTCATGGAGATCGCCTATCTATGCAGCAACCAAGGTTCTAGATCAAATCAGGAAGGCGATCAGATTCGATGTTGCAAAGCATACCAAGAGATCAGCTTCACATACTCCGCGATCCATCGAAGTGCACAAGTGATTGTCTAAAGTTACATTGCCCAAAGCCCCAAAACACTGACAGGAAAATAATATAATGGGCATTTCGGCGCATCACTAAGTGGGATTGACAGAGTAAAGAGTCATCGTCTAATGTTGCAGAAGAGGAAGCCTTATAAAGATGCACAAAAAAGTAGTCAAGTGCACATTCGACACATCCCCGGAGTACTCGACGATGGTCGACCTTGATCGCCAAACGACATTTCGCAGCACAAACTTTCACGTATTTGCATGGAGTATATAAGTAATTTTAGAAAGGACATTATACATCATCTATTCATGCTATGTTAAAACAATTAGTCTGTAGTAATAGTACATAAAAACTTTCCTCTTAGAGTACAAGAGGAGTTAGGGTTTTGAAGCTTTTGAGCATCAAATTGGAGAAGATTGGTTGGTGGTATTGTACTCTATCTTGCTACCTATTTCTTCTATTGCTATGCATTGTATTCAATCTTGAATTTCCAGCATGGGTAGTCAAAACTCCCATGTTGGGGGTGTGCTATTGATATGGGTCTTTGATTTATTTATTGGGTCTTTGATATCTTAACTTATATGTAATTGAATTAGGTGAATTTATACTGATCTTATATTTAATCTATAATTTCAAGGTTGCAAACTTGGGCTTTACTTTAGATCTCTGATTGTTGTCTTAGCCGAAACTATAAGAGTGTGAAATGGATATAATGGCTGGAAACCTCTTGGAGTTTTAGTTGAAGTCCATAACCATGGATTCAATGGCCAAGGTATTAGGGGTTTTGCTGAGGCTTCTTAGGCCAAGCATATCCTCGCTGGTCCACGTATGATTTCTTAGTTGATTTATACAAAACACCAATGCATCATAGCTGATTCGGGTTACAAGCAACCTAGCCTATCTAGACCCAGCTGGTAGATCAATTCCCATATTTGCACATCTCCAACATCTTCCCTTAATTGTTGTTTAAATTGTTATTTATAATTCATTTTATTGAACTCTTATATTGATTATTGCAACCTCCCAGATCCTACAATTACTTAGTCCAACGAGTTACTTTTGCCTTGAACAATGATTCCCCATGGGATCAACCCCAACCTCATAAGTTGGGTTATTATGTTGATGACGAACATCCCTTTTGCCTTGTAGTAGTCAGGTTGAACGACATCAGTAAGAAAGCAAATCTAAAATGTAAGAGGTTTATCCCCGAAGCAAGATGACTCACCAAAATTCAGATCTAGCCACAAATGTGAGGAGGAGGATGGTTGTCTATCTTTACATTGTGATATAATGTAGGCCTAAACTGTGCATTAGTATGCTTAAATATACTAAGTATATAGGTAATGCATGTAATGTAAAACATGAAGTGCAATGTCCAAGTCAAGAACTTTATAAAGTATAAGATGTAGAAGCATAAGTAAACATGTAAGTGATCAATGCACAAATGAATCATAGGTGATATCATATAAAGTATCATAGAAAACATATATATATGGGATAGAATCATAACCGACTATAAGACCATACGAGCTACAACATGAAATTCTGATGTCTCCTCATATATCAGAGAAAAAAGAGCCTTATTGTAATGACCCGACCTAGAGCCTAGTCGTCACACAACAAATGAGATATCCGGAGGAACCTCACCCAAGCCATTTTTAATATCTCAAGCATTCATAGGCATGAAAACTTAAATATTTACAGAGTGAAATAGGAAAAGGGTCTAAGGGGCATCATATGACAATAAATCAGCATTAAATAGTATACTTAAATACATTGTCCAAACATCATACTATCTAAACCATAGGACGGACAGAACCGTTGTTGATCTATTTCCATCAAATAGAAAAGACTCAAACATTTAACAATATATAAATTAAAAGCCTCAAAAGGCCAACATATACACAGTCTCAAGTAAACAACTAGAATGAAAATTGGTAGAGGCCCGAACTAAGGGCTCACCACAAAATACTAGTCTTGAACGCCATAAAACTAGCCACGAGCTGGTGGAGGAGCACCTATCCATACATGGTTAATCATGAAAAATATGCATTAGTACTTTTGGAATGTACTAAGTATGTGAGATGCAATGAAAAATATGAAATTGTAATGCCATCATTCATAAATATATATATATATATATATATGTAAGACGGTAAAGGTAATATAACCATAAGCTTGAGCATGCACAAGGAATAACGCTCAATATGAACAAGAGTCAAGCATAAATGGAACACATGTGATGGGACAAAGGCATAGATCATAAAACTTGTGGGGATGGACCTTCCGACATATAAGACAATGTGAGCTACTACATGGAATCCAATACAACCCCTATGTTGACATGGGAAGACCACTTGTCGAGTGGAACTCCGTCACTTCGCATGCATCATCATATATCATAAATGGCCTACGTGGATCCACTAGCCTAGCCTACAGAGGCTCTTATTATGGCACATAGTTAATGGGACAAAAGGGTTGCTACTATGGTTCCCTTACCGAACCCCATCTCAATGTCACATTTGATGCTAAGTCATCCTGCAAAATCTTTAAAATGTAATCTTAGTCAATTTATGACAGTTAGAATCATAAGTAGAAATCTTTAGAGTAGCTCGAACTTAAGGAACCACCAAGTGAGTATAGTCCTTTCCTCTTGGAGACCTTCTTAAACATCTTTTAGGGCAATTATCAACATGAATACATTTTTGACAAATCATAACTTTAAAACTTTTCCTTAGTGCCCTAATCTTTGTTATATATCATGTAAAACTTGACTTTATACTAGGTGGGATAAGTTCTTAAGTTGAAACTCTCATAATCATGAAATCATGCTTAATCATGGAAAATATGCTTATTCAAATCATGATTTCATTACTTAAACCCACATAATTGGGGTAATCATCATTAACTCATAAAATATAAAAATACTTAATATAACATCATATGTTAGCATTTAAACACATAGTAACATTTAAATATCATGAAATCATCATAAACATGTATAGTAGTGATGAAGGAACTTAAATAAAAGATAAAAAAACATTATGTAGGACTTTGTGGGTGAAAGAAGACCCACAAATCAAACTTACATACCTTGGTAAGCTTAGGAAGAAGGAATTTGCTATTTATGAAAGAATCCCTTGAAACCTAGGCTCCTTAGCTTATTCTTAAAGAGGGGATAAATGTCTTAGAGATTTTGAAAGTGGTAGAGTGATAAGAATGCAAGATTATAGGCTTGAAGATATGATTTAAGGCATTAAAAGTCCCTAAATGACATGGTTTAGGATTAGAATTAGTAGAAAGGATGAAATTTCCCTACATTATGGATCATAGATTGAACCATGGACTGTAGTCATGGTCATCCTCTTCTTCATTTCCAATCATCAGAAACTGTTGCCAAAATCCTAACCACGAAATCCCAACTTATGGGCCGTCCTTTAACTTACAGGTCGTGGTTGGACTCATGAAGTCCTTCCACACATAGCCAATTTTTACTTCTCTGGACCCCAATCTACGAAGGCTTTCTACGGGCCATGAAAGTATTTATGGATCGTCTTGTTTATCATGGTCCTCCTTTTAGAAACTCTAAATTTCCGTCATGTTTGGCACATTCATCTACAACCCTTTCCATGAGTTGTTAACTAACCTACGGACCGTCAATGGCTTCATGGGTTACCCCCACACTTATAAACATTTTCCTTTTCTTGAAGTTAATTTCCACGGGCCTTGTCTACGAATAGTGGTCAAACCATGGGTTGTGAACAATATCTCATAGGCTGGCCCCGGTCACTTCTCAGGCCAACTTTTCTGCATTTCTAGGATCCTAAGCTGAGGGTTGTTACAATTACTTTCCAAGGTAAAACAATACCCTGCTAAGCGAGTGTCATAATTATAATGTAGTATATGGATCTATTAGCTAGGCAATATTGGTAACATAAACCTACAACAGTAATGTAATTATAAGACTGGAGACTTTATATAAGGACCTCGTAGGTCGAGCCTCCACCTTAAGCCTTATTTGATGCTAAGTCAAATCCTACAGAGAGCATATCATAAATATAGGTCTTATTTGTCATAAAATCATACTTCATACTTGTCATGATTCATAACTTGTTATAGTGGAAAGGTAAGTCAAGTAAATTGATCCAAATTCTAAGAATCATATTCATAGAATAACTCATCTTTAGAATTATATTTGTAATATGAGTGTAGGCCCTCCACCATTATAATTCTTATCAATTTAGGGTCAAATATCACCCTACTCATGAACTTACTTGCATATCTGAAACCTTCATAATCATAAATGTCATAGAATTAGTGCAAAAGTATGGATTCACCATCATTAAGCGTGAAATCATGTAAACAAGAAAATTCATGCACAATCATGTAATTTGAGACTCTTTGGATCAAAAGTGAAGGAGCCCATTTATAATTTCATAAAACCCTAGGTAACATTTAGGTGAAATCACTTGAAATTCATGTAATTTCATGTAAGTTAGTATAACTCATGCATAATTCAATAGGAAATTACAATATACAACAGTAGTTATGGAATTTAAATCCAAATCATAAAACCATAAAATATCATTATCGAAATTTGAATGAAAAAGGAGGGTTTAGTTGTGGCTCCATAGGTGAAAGGTACACATGGATGAAGGCCCACATACCTGTAGTAAAATAGGTGAAGAAAAACATGGAATTGGTTAATGGAACTTGAAACCCTATGTTAATCGTGAAAAATGGTTCTTTAAAGAAAAACTTGGTTTAAAACTTACTTAATTTATGAGAAAACTAGTTTTTTCAAAAATAAGAAAACAGAGTCGCCACTTAATTTTTCAAAGAAATTAAGAAAACTTAAAATAATTTTAAGACCCTAACAGAAAAAATCCTAAAATTTCAGAAAAATAGGTAAGGGTTCTTAATGCTATGTTAAGAAGGTATTAGCACTTAACTCGGTTATCTGGCGATTTGAAAATAATTTGACTAACTTTTGAAAAGATTAATGTCTAAAATAAAACTTGAAAAAATCTAGGTAAAAAATTTTCACAAACATATTTGAAGTATTGAAAAGACATAGAGTGCATTCTTCGAATTAAAAATCACAAAAATTAACTTTTGACTAACACAAATGGTTTGACTTTTGGGGACTTTAATTAGATTAAAACTAAATAAATAAAATATTAGAGTTAAAATCAGGCGATAACAAATAATACAATAATCAAGTAAAAGGGGAATAATATAAATCACTTGGGCTTGGCAGACTCAAATTCGCTGTCCTAACTTCTAATAAATAATTGGTCCTGTCTGGCCCACAAAATGTAGCTCAACTGTTGTTGTTCCAAAACTTGGGCTTTGGCCCCTTTTCCTAACAAAAGGGTGCTAAGATAATAGGCTCTTAAGCTCTTTCAGCCGCTGTATATCAAAAAGGTATATATACATTGTGTATCAGTGTATATACCCTCTCTTCCAAATGTATTTCAAATATTTCAGCCACCTTGAACCATTCCTACTGAAGACTCGATTTTTCTGCCCATTTTTAATATCACGTCACTGTATACATGATGTAATCAGTGTATACGGTGACGTTTCAGCTCCCAAAAATCTGTAACGCAGCTTTTTCTATCACGCAAAATGATCCGAGGCCGATCCTAGATGCAAAGAAGGAGTCCAACATGGACTGGAATGGAGGAGTTCATGCACAAAAAATAAATAAAGGTGAATACCTTCAACATATAATATAAACGAGATTTGACAACTTAATAGAAAATATTCACTATTACATCATGACAAAACTTCACTTCAAAAACCTTTTTTTTTTGAAATATCATGACGCTAAATCAAATTACGACGAAAAAAAATTGAAAAGCAAGGCATATGATGTTATCTTTTGGAGGGCAGCGAACTTGGGACAACGAATTAAAGAGGGAGTGTTTTAACACCAAAACGGAACTCACTTATGGGTTTCATAATTTTGGAATGAGAAAATTTTGGCTTCAGGGGCCTTCAAAATGATTGGACTTTTCATGAAAATTGGCTTACTGGAAAAAGAAACCTTGATGTATATTTTTTGAGATGAGGGACGGCTCCTTTTAAAATTTTAATGTCTCCTCTTTTATCCGGAATCGCCCTCCAAGACAAGTGCTGAAGAGGAATATTTGTAGACCGAAAATTAGGGCAAAAAATTGAGATTTTGAATTTGAATTCGAAATTCTAAATCCGAACATTGCAGGTTGTTGGAGGAATTATTGAACGTTGGGGATTTTCTTGGGTTTGCAGGTTTTGTTGCTTTTTTAAGATGGAGAAGAAGAAGAGTCTTGTGTGGGAGGTGTGAGGAAGAAAAAGGGAAAGGAGGGACATATGGGCCCGCGTAAAAGAAAAAGAAAAATAAAAAGAAAAGGAAAAAGGAAGGGAACATGTGGGGTCAGACTGTGTGTTTGAATTTTAATATACATGATGAATTAAATTACATCAATTAATGAGCTTCTTTAAAATTAATTAAGCAAAATAATTACTCAACTATGAACTACTTAAATTTTGAAAAATAATTTGATAATAATCAAGATTATAGTTTCTTTTTATTTTTTGAATAATTATGAAAAAGTACGCAATTACATACGTACCAAGTATATGAAAGAAAATATATATAATATCAAAATAACTTAATTATTTCAAATTGTTAAAAATTGAAGAAGCTTGATAATTGATTTATAATGTGGAGGGTTAAAAATTTGGTGTCAACACCCTAGCCTTGGAGTCTTCAATGGAGCTTGAGAGTTGAGAGACTTGAGAGAAATTAAGGATTTTAGAGTTAGGATAAGAATGCAGTGATTATGATATGGATTGGAGAGTGGATATAATCAATTATAGGCTTAAAACAACTTAGTTTAAGACTTAGAGTAGGAGAAAATGACCAAACAACCCCTCATTAAAATTGTTGGGTAGGTTTATGCAAGGGAGTCTACGGATCATAGATCAATCTATGATTCGTAGATATGAGATTTTGTTCAAATGTAAACTTTTAGTATCTCAGGATCTCAAACCACGAAGGAAAACTATGGCCCATGATTCTATTTATGGCTCGTCCTGCATGTTCGTATCAAAACTTCAAGAATATAAATTTTAGGTCAAAAAACATGAACTCAAACTATGGTTCATAATTAATTGTACAGGTCGTAGAACACCCCTCGTGAACCCCACCAACACTTAGTCAATCTCACCACCATTGAACCAAACCACAAAATCATCCTTCACGACCCATCAATAGAAACCACGACCCAGAGAGAGGTCTCATCTTGTTAGTCCTTTAGATTTCACCTTTCTGAATCTAAACCATGACTACCAATGATGATTCATAAACCCATTGATGACTCATAAAAGTTATTCCTACATGGACCATAAATTTCCAAAATAATATCAAGTGTTAGGGTCGTCTATAAGACCCTATTCACGATTCATAAAATCATCTATCAGTCGTAGATTGGGCTCATAGTCTTTAGCACCAGAACCAAGAACTGCACTTTTCTTTCATATTCAAATCCAACATAAGAGGTGTTATAATCTTCGTCCACCTTGGAACCGCATAATTCGAGAGGATTTATTCTAGCAAAGTCCCACACTTGAAATGTCGAGGTTGGAATATTGGGAGGAGCAATAATACCTTGGTTGGTTTGATTAGTTATGGCTTAAGCCAACATAGTAATACACTCTGGATATGTCATTTGTTATTCTAAGTGATCGCAAGGAGCTTGGGCGACCAGAGGAGCTTGGTCCTCATTGGCATTATTAACTCTCCTTTGCAAAGGTACTCTTTTCGAAGGCATTTTTTGAATAATGCAGATAACAAATTGTTAGACGAGAGTAGTCTTTGAAGGCACAACATAGATTATGAAAGAAGCGAAGATTTCCTAAAATACCTCATATCTTCCTATTCATAGATGTACCGCGCTTCATATTGATGAATATGACTCTACTTAACGTGGCATGTTGGACTCCCTAGGACACTTCAAAACCTCATGCTCTGATACCAAGTTTGTCATGACCCAAGCTAGCCCTAGGTGTGACGTGGTGATTGAGATTGTCGAAGGAGCCTCAATGTGGCTTTCTTTGTTAGACCTCGTAAATATTTTAATTGCGATAAATTGTCGCATTGGAAAATTTTGCAAATATTGTGTAGTTAAACTTAAGTTAATTGTGGTGCATAAGTATAGGAGTTGAGTGTTTTGGGAGGTGTAATTTAAAAATTGGTTTCGGAAGTCCTTAATTGGATTAAATTATAAAAGTTTGGGGACTTAATTAGGA
>JAOTQR010000092.1:7487807-7553411 GCA_025774065.1 Solanum ossicruentum
TTTTGCATATCACTAAGCTTATGGAACTAGTTTTTATGCATGTGATTCTCACGACTCTATTCGTGCCATATGGTCTCATTCCCTAGTTTCTGGGCCGATTATTATCGTGCGTATGTATAACTATATGTATATATGTATATATATTTTGAAGTAGGTTGGATACGGCAGGTCGTTTTGCCCATGGGCCAAGCTTTGCTTAGTTTGGAGACATAAGGAGTTGGGCTTGGGATATGTTGGCATCATGACGTGTGGGTGTTGGGCTTCGTTCGCCCTGGCTCACGTGAGTGCTTGGCCTCGCTCGTCTAGGCTCACTTATCAGGCATGATGACCTCTACGCATTATGATACGTGAGTGCTTGGCGTTGTTCGCCTCAGCTCACCTATCCTATGACGTGAGTGCTAGGCCTCTGTTCGCCTCGGCTCACTTATGCTACAGTTGGGACTTGTGTTAGAGATTTGGGGGATTTGAAAATTCTGGTGTTATGCTATGGTATGGCCCGAGTTTGGAGGTCGTCATCTTTCCCGTCCGATATGCATTACTTTGATATTTTCAATAAAGAATTATTTTAATGTTTGCATGCAGGTTTGACTCATATATTTTTATTGGATTTATTACTCTCATTTATATTTCGTACTTTTCGCTTTACATATTCGGTACGTATTTCTTACTGACCCCCTTCCTTCGGGGGCTGCGTTTTATACCCGCAGGTACTGACGTGCAAGCTAGAGAGCCACCCTCTTAGGATCTCTGTCTACCGTTGAAGTGTTCCCTTTGCTTCGGGAGTAGATTTTTGGTATATACATGTACACTTATCTTCTGTATTTTGCATTTATTTATATTCGAGGGTATGACAGTGCCCTGTCCCGTCCTATTATTCAGTTCGTATGTGTAGAGTTCTGTAGATACATGTGGGTGTGGGATATTGCATGTGGTATGACTATGTATGTATGATATATTTGTTGGGCGGTTCTACCGCAATGGTGACCATGTCAGCCCGCGTGTATGTGTGTATAGATATTTGCTGTATGCTGGGGTTGCTCTTTGCAGGTTTGGTTAGTCAGTAAAACAGAGGAAACTCTGCCAAAATTTCGATAGATTCCTTAGATATTATAGTTGGAAATCCGATTTAATGTTTGTCTGGGTGTCCAATCGGCACTAACCACGGTCTCTGGGTTGGGTTGTGATGCCCTTTATAGGTGAAACCTTCACATACATCCAATCACTGACATGAAATTCAAGGTCCCTCTTCATAATATCTAAATAGGACTTGTGGCGACTTTGGGCCATCTTCAACCTCTCCCTAATCAATTTCACTTTCTTTATAGCCTCCAATACCATGTACGAGCCAATCAGTGCCATCTCCCCCAACTCATTCCACCCCACCTGGGACCTACACCTCCTACCATATAAAGCCTCAGACGGTGGCATACCGATATTAGGATGAAAGCTATTATTATAAGAAAACTTGATGTGTGGAAGATGATCATCGCAATTACCCTTGAACTCTAAGACACAAGTCCTCAACATATCTTCCAAGGTTTGAATTTTCCTCTCCACTTGCCCATCAATTTGAGGATAAAAGGTGGTGCTCAACTTCACTTTAGTACAAATTCCCCTTTGAAACAACCTCCAAAAGTAAGCAGTAAATTTGGGTACCCCAATCCAATATGATAGACCTAGGCATACCATGCAACCTCACCAACTCTTAGATGTATAACCTTGAATAATCCTTGAAATAAAAGTAGTCTTAACCAGTAGGAAATGAGTAGACTTAGTCATTCGGTTGCCGATAACCCAAATAGAGTCAAATTGTCTTGGGTCCGAGGCAAACCAACCACAAATTACATGTTCGCGTCTTCCCACTTCCAAGTAAGAATCTCAATGTTTTGAGCCAACCCACTTGGCCTTTGGTGCTCCACCTTTCCTTGTTGACAAGTTGGGCATTCGAATATGAACTTGGTTATATCCTTCTTCATACCATGCCATCAATACACTTCCCTCAAATCCCGATACATCTTAGTGGATCACAAATGAATAGAATAATGAGAGTTGTTAGCTTCACTTGTGATCACCTTCCTATGATTATCCATATCCAGAACACATAGTCGATCTTGATACAGAAGCACACCATATCCCACTTGGGAGAACACCTTAATCTTATTCTCGGCAACCACATTATTCAATTCAACCAATGATGGGTCTTAGTCTTGCTTAGTATTTACATCAACAACCACCGAAGATTCGGCCCCATTTTGAAAAAATGCCACCATCATTAGAATCGACCAACCTAACACTCAAACTAACCAACCGGTGAACATCCCTTGCTATCACCTTTTTGTCCTTCTCAACATGAGTCACACTCCCCATAGAAAGCATACTATGAGCATCGGCTACCATATTCACCTTCAGCGATGATATTAACACTTATGTAGTAGTCCTTTAGGTGTTTCAACCTTCTTCTTTGCCTCAAGTTAAGATCCCTTTGAGTGAATACATAATGGTAACTCTTGTGATCAGTGAAAACATCAACATGCACTCCATATAATAGTGCCTCCAAATCATTAAGGCAAATACCACTGCCGCTAACTCAAGATCATGAGTGGGGTATTTATACTCGTGCACCTTCAATTGCCTTGATGCATAAGCTATCACCTTACCATGTTGCATCACACAACAGAACCTAATCTGAGAAGCATCACAATATACCACTAACCCATCCAAGCCATTTGGTAAGGTCAAATACGAGCCGATGTAAGCCAATCCTTCGAATTTTGGAAACTCTTCTCGCATTCATCCGGCCACACAAACTTAACCTTCTTTTGGGTCAACTTATTCAAGGGATATGCAATAGATGAGAACCCTTCGATGAACCTTCTACAATAACAAACCAACCCAATAAAACTTCGAATGTCTGAAGGAGTCAACGATGTAAGCCAATTCTTCATGCCTCGGTCTTCTTTGGATCCACCTTTATACCATCATCGGACACCACATGACCAAGAAAAGCTACTTCACCTAACCAAAACCCACATTTTCTAAACTTCACATACAACTTATAATCCCTCAAGATTTGTAGAACCAACCTCTAATGATCAATATGCTCCTGCTCACTTCGGGAATAAATGAGAATATCATTAATGAAAACAACCACAAAAATATCAAGGAATGGATTGAACACCTGATTCAAAAGACCCATAAAATGACCAGAGCATTAGTTAAAACAAACAAAATCTCCATGAATTTGAAGTGCCCATACCTAGTCCGAAAAGCCATCTTGGGAATATCACACTCTCTAACTTTTAACAGGAGATACCAAAATAGTGGTCAATCTTTGAGAATTGGGTAGCCCCTTAAAGTTGGTTGAACAAGTCACTGATTTTAGGCAACAGACACTTATTCTTAATGGTCACTTTATTCAATTGCCTATAATCAATACATATCCAAAGATATACATCTTTCTTCCTTACAAATAGGACCGGAGCACTCAGAGAGACATACTTGGTCTAATGAATCCTTTCTCCAACAAATCTTTCAAGTGATCTTCAACTCTTTCAACTCAACTGGTGGCATAATCTATGGTGGAATAGAGATTGGTTGCGTATCTAGGAGAAGGTATATGCAAAATTCTACTTCCCTTTTGGGAGGAATAATGGGCAAGTCTTTGGGGAACGCATCTGTGAATGCATTCACCACCGAAACTAACTCAAGAGTAGGTGATTCAGACTCTACATTCTTAACCCTCACAATATGATAAATACACCCCTTGGAGATCATCTTTTGAGCCTTGAGGTAGGAAATAAATCAACCCTTAATAGTGGAGTTCTAACCCTTTCATTCAAGAATGGGCTCACTAGAAGGTCGAAACTTGACTTTCTGGGTTCTACAATCTATAGAGGCATATGATCCATGCAACCAATCCATAATAAGAATCACATCAAAATCAAACATCTCAAGTTCCACAATATCATATGGGAAGACTTTATGCAACATAGAAACTAGACAACCACGATAGACCCTATGAGCAACAACAGATTCACCCACGGGAGTATAAACTGAAAAAGGGTATCTTTAGATCTCAAGACTCAAACCAAACTTAATAGCCAAGAGAGGAGTCATAAAAGAGTAGTTTACACACAGATCAAGCAAAGCACAAGCATCAAAATCAAATACTTTTAACGTACCAGTTATAATATTTGGAGCCTTCTCAACCTCCTGATGAGCGTGGAGAGCATAAAACCTGTTGTTCCTTGCAGCAGTACCTTGAGGATCTCTAGGTTGTCCTTGAGCACCTTGATTTAGTTGAAATTTCTTTGGTGCCTTTAAATAATCAATATGCTCTTGCCCCATTCCCCACAACCAAAGCAAGTACTCGAAACCCACAAGCACCTTTCGGGGTAATTTTTCTGCATTTGTCACATCATGGAAAATGGTCCATTACCAACTGATGCCCTAGGAGGAGGCACTCTATCATTAACAACCCGAGCATTAGAACCTTAACCCTACTGGAAGCGACCCAAACCACCACCCCGAGAACCAGAGAATCCACCATCAAAATGGGTCCTCTTAGGATCATGCACTCTCCTCTACTTGAGTTCGTCCACTTGAATTTCCTTGGGATATACCATGAGGATAGAGATATCCATACCTCAAAAAAACATGGTCGTATGACATTCTTTCATAAGCAATCCAGTGATACTAGAAATGAACTTGTGCATCCTTGAACGATGGACAGCCACAAGTGTCAAAGCATACTTGAAGAGCTTAGTGAACCTGAGGACAATCCCTCACACTCATATTACCCTACTTAAGTTGATAAATTCATTCATCTTAGCTTCCCTAAGTTCATGTGAGAAGAAATGATCTAGAAAGGCAAGCTTAAACTCTTCCCAATTAACACCATTACCACAAACTCTCTTTATAGACCATTGAGTGTACTATATCTAGGCCACATCCTTCAACTAAAAAGCAGCCAGTTCAGCTTTCTCCTCAAAAGTGACACCCATAAAATTCAATGCCTTGGTGAGTTCATTAATGAACTCTTGAGCATCCTTATTAGCTTTTGATCCAAAAACCCTAGAGGATTCATCCGGGTGAAATATCTTACTCTAGAAGCAGAGTGGGATTGCAAGGAAGGTTAGCCTACCTAGTCTTAGTAGTCACCACCTGGGAAAGCACAACAAATGCCGTTCGGAACTCACCATTTGAGATAGGCTCATCCATAGGCCCTTGAGGTGCTTGACCCTCATTAGTCAGAGCTGATCTTGGAGTTCTTCCACAAGGCATCTACTGTAATGGGGCAAAGACACCATCAAGATCAAGAAACTAAACATACAAACCACATGACATCATGCATGAAGAAGTGAGATAATTCCTAGAACATCGTCACAACCACCCATTCATAGGCATCGTACACTTCACACCCATGAATAGGACTCTAGTTGACATAACATGTTGGACTCTGAGGATCATTTACAAAACTAGTATTTTGATACCAAGCTTGTCACGACCCTGACGTAGGTCCTAGGATTGACATGGTAAATGGGAACCTGAGAGTCCCCAACAAGCCTTGTAGCATCCATTCACACATCATTATTTTGGAAGCGTATGAGGATAGTAGACACGTTCTAGGAGATGGAAAAGTAGGACTCATGCTATGGGGATGTCATAGGGATAGGGATTATCATGGATTCACATAGCACATAGTATATAAGAATTACGGGGAGGGTAAGTATGACTCACTCTATGGGGGCAATATGGGACCTTGGATTTTCTATAGTATAACATATATTCATAACATAAGCTCATGATCAACATAATGGAATAACCATATACAAAATACACTTCTCCAAATACATCACTTAGCACATTATTGTACAGAGGTTAATAAGATCTCCAACGATGCCTCTAATAGTAAGCTAAGATTGGGGCCAAGAAATACCTTGGGCTCACCTTAAAAATATGTGAAGTAGGTAAAACACCATAGGTAGAGGATATGGTGATTTGTCATTGGAAGATAGCACACACCACAACAAGCAA
The DNA here is from genome assembly GCA_025774065.1 of Solanum ossicruentum. Classification (NCBI taxonomy): domain Eukaryota; kingdom Viridiplantae; phylum Streptophyta; class Magnoliopsida; order Solanales; family Solanaceae; genus Solanum; species Solanum ossicruentum. Next base: position 7,493,844 of record JAOTQR010000092.1, read on the forward strand.
AGATTAAGATCAAAATGAAATGTCATACGGTAGATGAACATAGTCCTCGGTCCCTACATAGTGAGATCATGTAATAAAAAGTATGCATTAGTACGTTTGAATATACTAAGTATAAGGGATGCTATGCTTATGACTTACCAACCTGCAATAAATGTTAGATGACAAGGGAACATAATATAGAAAGAATCACATAACAAGGGCCATATAGGTGCCCATGAGACCATACTTAGAAAAATTGCAGTAAATTTCTTCAAGAAAAAGGTGCTTCCAATGAAGGTCGTATGGACTGTGTGAAGCTTCACGGGCCGTATAAGCATCTGTATGAAGGTACCAAGTTACAAGACATGATTCCACACTAAGAATATAATTTTGGACAGAAATTGCATGATACCCAATCCCCACAGTTTATGAGAAGGCACACGACCCGTATGGGTGCCCATGTGGCTTGCCTTAGAAAAATGGAGGCAACACAGCACAGAAGGGCCTTATGGAAATGGGCATAACTTCTTCATCTAAACTCTAAATGAGGTGAAACCAGATGCGTCGGAAAGCTAACTCAAATAGCTGCAATTTCATAGGTCATAGGCCATCCAATCCCTTTTTTTCTATGAAAGATAACCATTTAAAATTGACCCTTTTATCAGTTCTTTTGAGAATCTTAGCCACAAGATTTCTTTGAGATTTGATTGATGTAGGGACCCATGATGACCCTAAAACATATAGATTGAAGACTTTCAAGAGAACTTAGCTTGACTTTGAATGTTTCATTCCATTCTCACAACTTGTAGGGTACTATGCTGGGTCATTACAATTGCTCATTTAAGTCCTTCAACTCCATGGGAGCCATTCTATAAGAAGGGATTGAGATAGGTTAGGTATCAAGTAAGAGGAATATACCAAAATCTATCTCCTATTCGAGCGGAACACCTAATAACTCATTTCGAAAGACATCAGGATACGCACTTGAAATGGGGACTGACTTTAGAGAATGAACTTTAGAAGTGACTTCTTTGATGCTCACTAAATGATAAATGTACCCTTTAGAAACATTTTGCAGGCCTTTATAAAGAAATGAACAGACCCCAACATGATGAGTTGCTACCCTGCCATTCAAGAGTTGACTCATTAGGGAATTGAAATTTGACCCTATGGGTTCTATAGCCAATGGGACCATAAGAAGCATGCATTCAAGTCATCCTAAGAATCACATCAAAGTCTACCAAGGAAAGCTCAACTAAGTCACATGGAATCACTTTATGCAAGATAGAAATGGGACAACTTCTATAGACTCATTAAGCCATGATGGACTCACTTATGAGGTTACTCACCTCATAAGGCTCATGGAGGACTTCGCAACATGCATGAAACTTATATGCAAGGATGGGGTTAAGAAAGACAAATTTGATCTTAGACAACAAGTGCATATGTATCATAATAAAAATCTCTTAACATATTTGCAACCATGTCCAGAGCTTCTTCTACTTCTTAGAGAATAAGAAGAGCATAGAACTGTTGGTCCTTTAGCCACTTTTGACTTGACCACTTTGGGCTTACGGCCTTGTGCGCTTCCGCTTCTATAATCCTTAACACAGTGGTCGGGCTTCCCACAAGTGAAGCTATCATTTGACCTGGCTAGATATTTGTAATGACCTAGTTGGTCATTTTTGCCCTTATATAAGGAAATTACTATTTTATCCTTTTGTAATTTGTTTTGGGCTTCTTTTGAACTATGTGAATGGTTGGAACGAATTTCCTAAGTTGTAAAAGTTAAAAATATGAGTCTTGGCCTTTTTGGAAACATATGTTATTGAAAAAGTGAGTTTTCGTACCATTTTGTGTTTTAAGTGTTAGATCAGATATCCATCAAATTTCATTACTTCTAGAACATTAAATCTGAACTATAGAAAGCTGCATAACTAAATTTTGAGTTAAATGAGGTTTTTAGGCCCAACATTGTGATTTTAGTCATTTTTGAAACTAAAGTTTGACTTTTGTCAACATAAAAGTTCAGAAGCTCAGATGAGAATTCTAATAGTTCCAGTAGTTTTGGATGTTTAAACTAATGTTATAAATAGTCTTGCCATAAATTTTTGGAGTTGTCGAGAGTAGTATTGGTATTTTGAGTTTTAAACTAGTTTATTTGACTTGCATTGGTAAATGTGTCATGGAAACCTCAAAATTAAATTTTGATTATTCCTTGAGTTCAGATAATTGTTCCCGATGTGGATACATGTTTAATTTGTGAAATTTGGGTTCTAGATGGACTCCGGGTGTCCTTTTTGAGATTTTGCAATTGTTGGTTTGAAGTATCTTGTGCAACCCTATTTTTTTTCTCTGTGTTTGTAGAAAAACTTGGATGTATAATTCCCTCTCTTTCTACATTCACGGAGGTATAAGTCCTTTCTTCTTCGCATTCCCGGATAATTATCCTTGTTCGCGGAGTAAATTTTGTCTGAATAACTTTTAAGGACGTAAAATCATTATTTTTACTCCATTTTTAATATTTGAAGCTTTGAGAGGTGATTTGTGAAGAGAATATTTGGAGAAATCTTTTGGATAAGTGTTTCTAATATTGTTTTGATTGATTTTCATGTTTTTTATCTTGATTTTGTCTTGAATTTCATGATTTTAAATATTCAAAATTGGGGATTTTTGTTCTGTGATCTTGAAATATTAAATGGTGATTTCTCTATCAATTTGAACTCAAGTTTAGTAGAATTTTCACCCTTTTTATGTAGGACCTGATTTTGAGGTCAATTTTCAGATTTGAGAACTTTGAATTTTAGCTCTAATTTTGACTATTTTACTACTAAGCCTAGGTCATGCCAATAAAGGTATCAAAATGTACCTCCTGATGCATTGTGTCTATTTTTGAAAGTAGTTTATTGATGCAGATTGTATGGTGGCTTTAGTTGATTTAAAGCTTATCTGAGTGTAGTTTCAACATCCAAGTAGGTTCGTCTAACTTTTTGGGGACTATAATTTAGTTATTGAGCATACTTATGTGATAACTGTAAGATGTAGATTGAATTATGAGCTGATACATGATATGATTGAATTTAATGAGAATATGATGTTGGTTATGACGTATATTGTGTAAATGGAAATCCTATTGATTAATTGAGATGAAATCACGTGATTGGAGATAATTGGGATATCATTATGATAATATGAGACTTAAGATGATTTGGGTTAGTGTTTTGACTAATTGATGATGAGTGTGATTAGTTTATGAGTTATGAGACCATTTGGGATAATTGTAGAGCTGATAACTGTAACATGTAGATTGAATTATGAGCTGATACATGATATGATTGAATTTAATGAGAATATGATGTTGGTTATGATGTATATTGTGTAAATAAGAATCCTATTGGTTAATTGAGATGAAATCATGTGATTCGAGATAATTGGGATATCATTATGATAATATGAGACTTGAGATGGTTTGGGTTAGTGTTGTGACTAATTGATGATGAGTGTGATTAGCTTATGAGTTCTGAGCCCATTTGGGGCAATTGTAGAGCTTGTTTCAAAAACATCTTATTTATTAGTGAGTTATTTATGAGATGGGATGATGTTGGCTTTGTGGTACTTGTTGATATACATGGTATAACTCATTTAATGTGATGGCTACTGTACATATTCTATCTTACATATATTAGATACATTGGTATGCAAGTGTTTATTTTTTTATTAGTTGCATTGACATGCACATGTCTCTTATCTGATTTGTTGCATTAGTATGTATAGATGTTATACTATGTTGGGTGTATTGGTATGCACCGATATTATTCTTGATTTGGTTGCATTGATATACACAAATTATATATATGACTATTGGCATTAGCATGCACACATCTTATACATGATGAGTTGCAGTTTTATGAGCACATCTATTTTCATTACATCACTTGAGATATTACAATATATATTGGGATAGTTGGTTATGACCTGTGACATCTTGAGATACCCCATTATAAGGCCTGCATTGCCTCGAGATACTTCTGAGTATGTCATGCGACGCCTTGAGATATTTCAGTACATGGCCTACGACGCCCCCAGGTTCTTTCTTGTAGCTTATGCTTGATAGAAATATACATAAGCCCTATGATGGTCATGATTGCACCTCATACATGGCCTTTGATGCCATTGCATTCGTGCATAGCATTTCATTGCATCATCAGATCGATTTACCATATATATTTTCCATTATTCATGACTTTATTGTATTGTGTACTAACCTTTTCGATGTAGGTGATAAGATTCATCATTATTACGTACTTGTTTGATTTCTCTTACCCAATCGGTTGAACCAACTAGGTTTATTTTAATGTACTCTCTCATACTTTATTTCCTCTTTGCAGATCGAGCACGCGGACTTGCTAAGTTAGTTAATCATTCTAGTTGAGTTACTATTCATCTATCTAGATAGCAATGGTGAGGCTCAGACTCTTAGTTGCTGTAGTCTTGAGTTTTCCTTTTATTTGCTTTTTATCTCTAGATTGTGTTGGAAATTATGAGAGAATTTTGTATTCCTCTTGAGCCAATCAATTATGTCCCATTGTACTTACTTTAGATGCTTCTGTACTCATTACTCTAGATTTTGGGATTGTTATGTTATAATGTGATGATTTTAACTTTATTTCCTCTTCTTTTTGTTTTGATCCATTTTGGGTCGTGATCGATTTTGTATTAGAGCTCTTAGTTCATCAGGCTTGTGACTCAAGAGAAGGGTGTCTAGTAGAGTCTTATGGATCAGTGTGTAGTTTTCCACATGCATCTTTTGGAGGTACCAGATACTTGTTAGAAAGGATTTTCACATCTTGCTTCCATTCATGCATTTCTTTGTATTGCGTATTTTGAAAGTCTCTAATCTACTCCTTCTGCGCAGATGCTAACTATAAGACGTCGTTGATCTATACTTGAGCCCGAGGCAGCTAATATGGATCCTACTTGAGGTTGAGGAAGAGTTCGAGACTGGACCAGGGGTAGAGGACATGTTAGAAGGGCAGCTCCACCTTGAGGGAAGACTAGATCGGTTTCTCCAGAGCCTACTCTTTAGTCAGTAGGGCTTGCAGATCCTATTCCACAACCCTTAGCCTCAGAGACTACACCCTTGATTCAGAAGTTACTCTTGAGGGTATTGGCTAGATTGGAGGGAGCATTTCCCGCTCTAGTGATTGTTGTAGTACTTGTTTCTATAGAACTGGCAAAGTCCTCTAAAGTCCCATCCGAGCTAACTATGATTCATGTTGGTCCTTCTATAGTTCTGATATATTACCCTATGACTGCTATGGTTTCACCTCAGACATCTAGGTCGAGTTCGGGTTCTTAGTTTTAGAGCTTGGTTATTTCTCCATTATGGCACCACCCTTTTCTATTGTGCCACCGTCTTCTGCCAGCCCAGCCATGTCTACAGTTGAGTAAAAGAGCTTTGAGAGGTTTGTGTGGTTGGCTCCTCCGCAATTCAATAGCACCCCTGGCGATAGAGCGTATGATTTTTATTTGAGTGCCAGGACCTATTGTGTAACCTGGATATTCTTGAGGTTCATGGAGTTGCCTACACTTCATACTAGTTCAACGACTTTACCAAGGAGTTATGGGGGTTAGTTGTAGCTCACACACCTATTGGATCTCCAATTATGACTTGTAAGTAGTTCACCAAGATATTATTTGAGAGGTTCATGCCATACAGCCTTCGAGACAGCCGTCGAGATGAGTACGATAGGCTACAATAGGGTTCTATGTCCATTCCTCACTACGAGGCTAGTTTTATATATTGTCCATTTATGCCTTGTCCAATATTCCTACTAAATTCAAGACGATTCGACAGTTTACCAAACGCATGGCAGGGTATCTTCAATAGGCCATAGCTTACTTAGTGTTAGATGGAGGCACTTTTTAGAGTGTTGTAGATCATGCTCATATAGTAGAGTGCATCAAACCGGATAGATAGGGAGGCGAGAAAAGATTCTATCAACATGGGCAGTTTAGTCGGCACCCACCATGGGTCCGAGAGAGTTAGAGGTAAGGCCATCAGCTCTTCCATCATCTGATAGTGTTGATAGATCAAGATCTACTCAAGTGGTTAGTGCACCTAGTTGTGGTGGCTTTTTCCAATATATATCTTAGAGGCAGGAGACCATGGCTTATTATCATTATGATTAGATTGGGCACTTGGCTCATCATTGTCCTCACCTTGTACCTCTTACTCTAACTCATGTTCTCAGTCAGCTCGTCCAGCTCTAGCATTGGTACAGAGGGACACACTTCAAGCTATGAAAGCTGGTGCCAAAGGAGGTCATTGTACATTGAGAGTTGGTGCTTGTGGTAGTCTACAAGCTAGTGATGGCATAGTGTTTGCTATTTTGTTCAAGATAAAAGTAAGGAAGATGCCTCTGATGCAATTATCACGGGTGTTGTCCCAATATGCCACTATTTAGCTTCTATTTATTTGTTCCAGACTCTACATATTCATATGTGTCGGCCTATTTTTCTTGTAACATTGATATTATGTATGAGCCGGTTGCCAAGCCTATTTATGTTTTCAGTAGGGTAGGTGAATCTTTAGTGGTGAATTGGGTGCATTATGGTTGCGTTGTGACATTTATGGGAAGAGATACCATTATTGATTTGATAATGTTGGACATGGTTTATTACATTGTGATATTAGGCATGGATTAGTTGTCATTTTATCATGCTATTCTTGATATTCGTGCAAAGATTGTGGCCCTATCTTTCCCCGACTTGCCTCAGTTGATGTGGACTGGAGAACCTAGCTCCTATCCTAAGGGCATAATTTCTTATATGCATGCTTGTCACTAATGAGGAAGGGGTGTTTGGATATTCAGCTCATGCTTAAGCTATTTCTTAGGAGCCTCCATCATTGGAGACCACAAGGGTTGCAAGATTTTTGGATGTATTCCTGACTAATTTACCTGGTGTTCCTCCGGATCATGATATTATCCTTGCTATTGATGTAGAGTCGGACACTAAGCCCATATCTATTGCTCCTTACTAGATGAACCCAGCTAAATTGAAGGAGTTGAAAGAACAATTGAAAAATTTGTTGAAGAAAGGATTTATTCATCCGAGTGTATCTACTTAGGGTACTCTTATACTATTAATAAAGAAGAAGGATGGCACAATGTGTATGTGTATAGACTATCGCCAGCTTAACAAAGTGACCGTCAAGAATAAATATCCTTTGCCTCGTAGTGATGATCTTCTGAACCAGTTGCAGGGTGCCTTAGTATTCTTCAGGATTGACTTGAGGAGTTATCATCAATTGAGAGGTCGGGAGTATGATATCTTAAAGATAGTTTTGAGGACCTGTTATAGGCATTATGCATTTGTGGTTATGTCGTTCGAGTTGACTAATTCCCTAGATGCCTTTATGAAGTTATTGAATCAATATTCAAGCCATATTTAGACATATTTATGACTGTATCCATAGATGATATCTTGGTTAATTTCGAGAATGAGGAAGATCAAGTTCAACAGTTAAAGGACCATACTCCAAAGATTGAGGGAAGAGAAGTTATATGCAAAGTTCTCAAAGTGCTCTACTGCATTTCTTGTCCATGTTGTGTGAAAAGAGGTTACTATGGTTGATCCGGCAAAGGTAGCAACTGTTCGTGAGGGGCTAGGCCTACTCCCTCACAGTCATGGTCCCTTGCATCATGTCGATGAAATCATGACCTTCACCTCCGTAAGCTCAATGGGGAAGAATCAATCAAAGAGGCACATTTGAATCTCTCCTAACAGATAGGACCCACTCCTTGACCTCTCTTATTGGTGTCATAACGTAAGCCTAGGGCCTTGACACGGTTCATGGGGAACTCGAAATGACAGCAAGCAAGCCTCTTAACATATCATTACACATCATTGGCCATAAAAGCAATAGAATACAACAAGAATTAGCAAATTGGGACAAAAGGGGATGAGGGAAACTTCCATATCATAATCAACATGAGTTAAGAGAGAGTCGAAGCTCAAAAACATAATACAAACATGTCCAACAACACCTCTAGAACTTAGATACTTAGTGGGGGGAAAGAAATGTTACTGGGTTCACCCTCATAGTCCACATGTATACTAAAAAAGGATAGTCTTAGAACATAGTAGATAATCATAAGCATCATCTTCAGAATGGCGGACTCACCAACAAGTTTAAGAGATGTTGTACTAGCCACGTAGAGGAAGATAATCAAGTGGGGCTCCAGTTCCTATATGATGACATCATGTAGGCATAGTGTATGCGTTAGTACATTTGAATGTACATTTGAATGTACTATGTATATAGGACGCAATGCAACAAGTGATAAGACCCATAATCAAAATGTATAACATATACCATTGGTAAACATATAGCAATATGGCATGTATGAGTGATGCTTGAATTAAAACCATGCTTATATAGAACTTAGTACATGTGTAACGAGAGACCATTGGTTGTGCATATCCTAGGCTTGCCACCCCCTTGGAAAGGCTAATGAGGTACGAGCTCCTCAATAGGTTGATGAGGTACAAACCTCCAAACATGATTGATGAGGTACAAACCCCCCAACATGGTTGATAGATTACAAACCCCCCCCCCCTTCAATGTGGTTATCAAGGTACAAATCCCTTGACATGGTTATATGGTCCTACCACCTCCCCGGCGAAGCGATTAAGGTAGAAACCCCTCAATAAGGTTACTCGGTCCTACAACCCCTCGAGTGAGGCTTGGTCAATTCCCAACACTATAGAGATAATATCATATACATATATTCCTTTCTTAATCATCATATACATACATTCCATTTATCATCATAAAGTCATTCAACTCATAATACGTGCATTGGACTTTCAATTCCTAAAGAAATCACAATTCAAACATTTTATCAAAACTTGGAGAGTATGTAGTGCTAGTGTAAAATTATGCAATTCAAGAGTGAAATCATGCTACAAAATTCAATGTAAAATCATCAATAGATACTTGGAAACACCCTCAAGAAATATACATCAAAACCCTATAACAAATGTCTCAATAGATCTTGGTTTCATATCTCAAAACATGTTAAAACAGTCATAATTTCATAAATCCTAATATAGTGTGCAGTGAAATTCATAATAGATAAGACCCATAAATCAATCAACTTTAAATCATGCAATTTTGAGTAAAAGAGAGCTTGGGTATCATGGGTGAAAGTAACCCATGAAAGAAACCCACATACCTTAGTTTAGGAGAATAGATTGATGAAGATTGGAGATGGAGACTTGAAGTATGATTGAGAGACTTAGAATGCAGATGAGTTTGAGACTTGAATTTAGGAGATGAAATATTTTCTATGTTCTTGGGAGTGTAGTTGGGAGTGCCTTAATATGAGGGTGAAATAAAACTTAGGCATTTTCATGCATAGGAACACTTAGGCCTAAGACCCAATGCCTTGGACTGAGATAAAAAAACTGGCAAAATATACTTTGAGGTGCGCCCTTCGCACGTCACGCCAAGGGCACAAAAACCTCTCTGGAAATTAATTTTTGGGAAATTGAAATTGAGATTCTCTTGCTCTAAAACCAGGGTTAGACCCATTTCCCACACAATTTGACCACCTGATAAGCATATGAAGTCGGATTTTCGATATCGTGGATTTTGAGATATATGGAAATTAAGATTCAGGGCACTTCCGAGGCACATTTTCAGGAACTTTTTGGGGTCGTTTCATTTAGCCCATTTCTTGTATCGGATCTTGGATAACCATCACCACCACTACCTATTAGGCCACCTCAATGAACTCAACAAGGTCCTTATCTATCTTTGACCCACGAAATTCCAACGGGCTCATCCACATAAAATCACATACTCTAGTGGCTCATAGGCACTTGAGGAGGTACCTATATCTCCCGGTTAGCCTGATTGGACAATTCTTGGGCTAATAGGGTGAACGCAGCTCTAAGCTCCATATGAGATACTCTATCATCCAGTTGGAGCGGAGGGACTTGTTCTTCTGGAGTGCCTCATTGATGTGGACTCTTCGTAGCAGCATGATCTAAAACAAGCAAAAGCCCATCGTTAGTTAGAAAAGCACCTAAGGGAAAACTTTTCTGAACTATCTCATAGCCTCTCACCCAAGATAGTGGTGTGGTTCACAACTTTGAATGAGACTCCATGTTACAGGGTGTGCCTGAAAATTCGAGGAATATTTTAAAACCTTGTGCAATGATACAAAGTTTTTAATGACCTGACCTAGGCGCCTTGTTGTCACACGACGAACGAGAAACTTGAAGGCACCTCAACCAAGTCATCTCAAGATCTCAAGCATCTTAAGTATTCATAAGTATTTAATGGGAATAATTTGTGGAAAACTAAGGGGAAGGGGCTAAGGGCTAGTTTGATAATGAAGCAATATTAAAAATAGTGGAATTAACTACAATCACTTTGTCCATATGCATACAAACTACATCATAAGCACTTGGGACCAGTAATGGTCGATCTCCATCAAATCGAAAGAAATACAAAATAGTGCAACATAGAAAGTAGATGCCTTAAAGAGCTACAGATACATTCTCAAAATAAAACTAAGGTACATGATAGAATGGAAAAGTGGAGGAGTCCCAAAATAAGGGTTCACTAGAAATAATAAAGCTAGTCTTGGACAATAAGCATTATCCACGAGACGGTGAAGGAATGCTTCTCCCTATATAGTTAAATCATTTTGGAAAAATATGCATTAGTACATTGAAATATACTATGTATGTGAGATACAATATATGGATGAAATTTTAATGCCATCATTACTAAACATAGCGCATAAGTATGCTTACGATAAAAGATACATAAAATAAGCTTAAGCATGCAAAGGAACATGGCCCAAGAAAAATACGATACAATGCATAAGAAAGCACATGTAGTGAAATCATAACATAAGATCATAGATCTTATGGAAATAGTTCATAACCCACAACAAGACCATACAAGTTATTAGATAGAATCCAATTAAGCTCCTTCCATTGGGAAAAGGCCAATGCACTCCTTTCATTGGGAAAAAGGAAATATACTTTGCAATTGCAGCTTTCATAATATTTGGGCCTACATGGATCCACTAGCCTCGCCTACAAAGGCCCTATGGTGGCGCATAGTTAGGGATATAGAGATTTAGCTTTTGACGGGTCATGCCTCAACTAACGAAATGAGTCTCAATATCAAGTCTTCTCGGGGCTAAGTCATCCCATGGAATCTTTAAAACACATTTTTAGAATCATAAGTAGTAATCAATAATAGTAGCTCAAAACTTAGGAACGACCAAGTGAAGATTGTCCTTTCATCTTGCAGACTTATCTTAACATCTTTAGGGCAATTATCATTAGATTTATATATTTGCTAAACTTAAAATTAAATATCTTCTTTAATACTCTAATTATAATCATAAATCATAGAAAACTTTACTTAAAAGCTAGGTGATTTAGGCTTTATCATGGAACAACCATAAATTGTATAAGTCATATGGAAAATTCTCTTTGAAAGGAAAATTGAATATGGCCAACCTTTATGACATCAAAATCCATCATGGAATCATTATCATTAGTCAAATATGCATATATATATATATATATATATATATATGAAAACACATAGGAAAATAGTTGTTAAATTTGATATATAACATTTAGTAACATGAAATCATCATAAGCATACACATTAACTTAAAGAATTAAATGAAAAAGAAAAATACTTAATAAAGTACTTTATGGTTGGAAGGATACCAATAAATCAACTCATGTACCTTGAAAAACTAAATAGAAATGAAATTGAAGCCTTCGGTGAAGAGACTTTGGAATTCTAGCCTTGCCCTAATGTGTTCTTCAGAGCCTTTTGCCTTAGAAAATTTCAGAGTTGAGAAAATAAAGAGAATGAAGGCTTCTTAGGGCTTATAGACTGACATAAGGCTCCTTTTCCGTTCTCAAAATGATGTAGTTTAGGAATAGAAAGTATGAAAATGAGAAAACTTCAACTAATTAAAATATCCGATTTCAACCTATGAAACCCCGATTATGGGTCGTAAGGTTATCCCCGGGTCGTAAGTGCCTTTCGTCTGACAACACACCTAAAATTCTTGAAAACTAACTTTGCTAGACCCAAAGCTTAAAAGCCTTATTACGGGCCATGGCTGGACTCGTACAGACCTTCAACATTTAGTGATTTTTCACCTTTTTCGTGGCCTTATTCCACAAAGAACTTTACAGGCCATATCCTAGTTTATGGGTCATCTGATAAAATGTAGGTTATCCTTTAGAAATATCTAAATTTCCTTCATGTATGATAGTTTCATTAATGATCCTACCTACAGACTGTATGACTTTCCATAGGCCATCACTTGGTCCATGGGTTACCCCACACTTGGAAACTTTTTCTCTTCCTAAAGTTCTATGTTTCAGAATGGAGCCTATGGGGGCCATAGGATCACTTACCGACTGTAAGTCACCTCATAACCCAGACTTCAGATCATTTTTCAGGCAAATATTTTTGCACTCAAGGTTCCTAAACTAGGGGTTGGTACACCACTTCAAAGTAGCAGTATCAATATCTTGTACTAGGATACCTGACCTTTGATATGAAACTCTGACTTGTTGGCAATTGGAACACTCGAACATAAATTTTGCAATATCCCTCTTCATTCCATTCCAACAATAGATCTCCCTTAAATCTCTATATATCTTTGAAGAATTAGGATGAACTTCTTGCGATATAAACTTCTTGAACTCACTATGATTTGGCACACAAAATCTCCCTTGATATTAAAGTACACTATCTCCCCCTTGTGAAGAAACTTCTATCTTTCCTTTTTTTACTAAGGCATTCAATTCAACTAAAGCTGGATCGAGTTCTTTCTTAGACTTAACATCCTCAATTGAAGAAGATTCGGACCCATATAGCATCACCACACCACCACTTTTGAATTATTCAACTTTACTCCCAACCAAGAAACCATATGGACTTCCTTGGCAAACTCCCTTTTCTATCATCTTCTATGTGAGATACACCATCCACGAAGACTCTATTAATGGAGTCATCTACTACATTGGCCTTAATCGGGTGGTACTTCACATTTATATTGTAATCTTTGAGAAGTTCTAACCACCTTTATTTCTTAGGTTGAGCTCCTTTTAGGGGAACTCATATTAAAGGCTCTTGTGATCAGTGAAGATAGTTACATGAACCTTGTATAAGTAGTGATGCCAAATTTTCAAAGCAAACACTAGGGCTACAAGCTCAAGATCATGAGGTGGGTTATTCGTGTCAATATACCGTCAATTGCCTTGAGGCATAGGAAATCACCTTATCATGTTGCATCAACACACACCTTAACCCAATCGTTGAAGCATCACAATAGACAACAAATCCATCATTTCGCTCTCTCATGGTCAAGATTTGAGCCGATGATAAGCGATCTTCCAAGGTCTAGAAACTCTTCTCACTCATTTATCTGCACAAATTTGGCCTTTTTTTAGTCAACATAGTTAGTGGGGATGAAATAGAGGAGAAACCTTCGACAAACCTTTGATAGTACCTGACTAGGTCCAAGAAACTCCTAAGGTTCATAGGAATCAATGACCTTAGCCAATTTATCACCATTTCTATCTTCTTAGGATCAACCTTAATACCATCACCTGATACAACATGCCAAAGGAAGACAACCTCACTTACCCAAAACTCACATTTGTCTTATTTTGTAAAAAAAACCTTTTCTTACTCAAGTCTTATAACACTACCTTTAAGTGCTCCACATGTTCTTCCTCACTTTAGAGTAGATTAGGATATCATCAATAAATACCATGTCAAGGGAAGACTTGAATACCTTATTTATATGATCCATGAATATAGCTTGTGCATGAGTGAGATCAAAAGATGTCACAATAAATCCAAAGTGACCATACCTAGTCTAGAATGCCATCTTAGGTATATCACTCTTCCTCACTCTTAGTTGGTGATACTCGAAGCATATATCAATTTTAGAGAAACGTATAGCCCCTTCGAATTGATAAAACAAGTTATCTATTCTTGGGAGTGGACATTTGTTCTTAACAGTGACCTTGTTGAGTTGCTGATAGTCTATGCACATGCAGAGTGACCCATTTTATTCCTTACAAATAAAACCAGAGCACCCAATAGAGACCTACTCGATCTAACAAAACCCTTCTTTAACAAATTCTTCAATTGGTCCTTTAGTTCTTTCTACTCTGTGGGAGCCATTCTATATGGAGGGAGTGAGATAGTGTAACACCATTCTTGTTTATAGGCTTGTAATACTAAAAGTTTAGAATTTTGTTGATGGTTTAATCCTATGAGCCACTCCACGGCTCGTATAAGGAACCATGGCTAATAGGTGTGTTCTTGGAATACGCCTATAGAAAATGAAAAATTGAAGGAATTCTAGGAGTTGACTTACATGTTACCAGGATAGGCCATATAAGAAACTATGGACTGGCAAAAGGTTTCGTATAAAGAGGCCTTGAATGATCTAAAATTTTCCACATTTATAACCACTTTATGAAAGGACCTATGATCGGTAAGTGGATCCATGGGTCATCCTACTTGTTCGTAGGTTGAAAGCTCTAAATTCTAGAAACTTGATTTTGTGACACAATATTATATGAATTGAAGTACGGATAGTATGATGATGATATCCTCATTCATTCCGAAAGTGAGCAATAATATATGGATCATTTGACATTAGTTCATTAGACAGGGAGAGAAATTTATATGCTAAATTCGATAAATATGAGTTTTGGTTGGGTGAAGTAGTTTATCTTGGTCATGTGGTATCTACTGATGGTATTAAGGTTGACCTAAAGAAGACTGAGGACGTGAAGAAGTGTCCTAGACCATTGAATCCTTCATATAATTGAAGTTGGCTTGTTATTAAAGGAGGTTTGTTGAAGTTTTCTCATCTATTGTATCTCTATTTACAAAGTTGACTTAAAAGAAGGCCAAGTTTGTATGATTAGATGAATGTGAGAAAAGTTTATGGACTTTGAAAGATTGACTTCATCGGCTCCTATTTTGACTCTATCAGATGGCTTAGACAAGTTTGTGGTATATTGTTTTGCATCTTGGATTGGGTTGGGTGGAGTGCTTACACAACATGGTAAGGTGATAGCTTATGCATCAAGGCAATTGAAGTTGCATGAGTATAACCACTCGACTAATGATCTTGAGCTAGCGGCTATTATGTTTGCTTTTAAGATTTGGAGACATTATTTGTACTGGGTGCATATTGATGTTTTCACCAATCACAAGAGTTTGCAATATGTGTTCACCCAAAGGTATCTTAACTTAAGGCAAAGAAAATGGTTGGAACTCCTTAAAGACTATGACATGAGTGTGCAATATCAACCCGACAAGACAAATATTATAGTTGACACTCTTAGTAGACTATCTATAGGAAATGTAGCTCATGTTGATAAAGGAAAGAAGGAGTTGATAAAAGATGTTCACCATTTGGCTAAGTTGGGTGTTAGTTTGGCCAACTCTATTAATGGTAGTATTCATGTTAAGAATGGGCTAAATCTTCTGTGGTGGTTGATTTCAAGGCTAAACAAAATTTAGACCCATCATCGATTGAGTTGAAGAAGTTGGTAGTTGAAAAGAAGATAGAGGTTTTCTCCCAAGGGGGAGATGGTGTGCTTCGGTATCAAGATTGATTATGTGTTCCTGATGCTGATGGTCTTAGGAAGGTGATCATATGTGAAGCCCATAACTCTCATTATTCAATTAATCTGGAATCAACAAAAATGTATCGGGACTTGAGGGAGGTGTATTGGTGGCATTATATAAAGAAGGATATAGCCAAGTTTGTATCAGAATGCCTAATTATCAACATGTGAAGATGGAGCATCAAAAGCTTGGTCGTGTGGCTTAAGATATTGAGATTCCTACTTGAAAGTGGGAAGATGTGAATATGGATTTTGTGGTTGGGTAGCCTTAGACCCGAAGCCAATTTGGTTTATCGCTGATCGGATGACTAAATCAGCTTATTTTCTTCTGGTCAAAACTACCTTCGATGCTGAAGATTATGAATGTTTATATATCTAAGAATTGGTGAGGTTGCATGGTGTGCCTAGGTTTATCATATGGGATTGTGGCACCCAATTCACTTCTCACTTTTGGAGATCATTCCAAAGAGGACTTGGCACTAAGGTGAAGTTAATTACCGCTTTTCATCCGCAAACCGATGGACACGCCAAAAGGACAATTAAAGCTTTGGAGGGCATGTTGAGGGCTTATGTGTTGGAGTTCAAGGGTAATTGGGATGATCATCTATCATTTATTGAGTTTCCTTATAACAATAGCTTTCATGCTAGCATTGTTATGGCACCGTTTGAGGATTTGTATAATAAAAGGTCAAGATCTCCGGTGGAGTGGTTTGTGTTCGAAGAAATGGCTTTGATTGGCCTAGATTCAGTATTAAAGGTAGTGGGGAAGGTGAAGTTGATTAGGCAGAGATTGAAAATGGCTCAAAGTCGCCAAAAATCTTATTAAGATGTATTTTATATATTTTTTTTAATTTAGATATTAGGAAGAGGGATCTTGGGTTTTATGTTGGTGATTGGGTGTATGTGAAAGTCCCAACCATGAAGAGTGTAATGCATTTTTATAAGAAGGGAGAGTGAGGTCCCCTGTATGTAGGTCCTTATGAAATTGTTGAGTGGATAGGAAATGTGGTTTATAGATTGGATTTGCCTCTGGATTTAAATTCCATTCTCCTAGTTTTCCATGTGTCTATATTGAGGAAATTGATTGGTCATCCTAGTACAATTGTGCCTTTGGAAGGTATTGATATTCACGCTCCAATAAGAAAGCGATCGTTGTCAGCAATTAACCTAACAAAGTTTAGGATCAAATCCATAAGGGCTTTATTACAAGATTTCACCACTAATCATTTCTAGTATTTATTACTACAATCTCTGAATAAGGGGGTTATGATTCAAAAGGAAAATAAAACAAACACTAATAATAACGAAAGGAAATACTCAATTTTGAGGAAAACTTGGGAATTGTGTTCCCTATGGTTCGTCGACTTGATTACCCTAGCTACAATTGGTGATTTGCATATAGGATGGCAATTTAGGTTCTTTCAGCCCTCTTATGAAGGTGAAGTTCGAATTTCACTATGGCGCTTGGTAGTCCACCATGGCGTGCCAACTAACCGTTACCAATAGTCCCTGTCAACGTCCCCTTGGTCAGGTTTGGTTGATTCAACGAGAACATGTCAATCAAATTATGTCATCTACTTCCCTTTTCCTATTCGTCACTACCTTGGTCGGGATCATGATAGTATATGGGGTTCGGTGTTAGCCACCACCAAACGACAATAATCATGAAGCAAAATACATAATACATGCAAAACACCAATCATAGAAATGCAAGAAACCTAGGTTATTTTAATGTCAACTACCCATGGTTCCCACAAGCCCAAGTTGTGGGTTCTTAGCTACTCATGGCTATGGAAAAACCACAAGAATGCAAATAATAAACATAGTTGAGAACTTTACCAATACCAATGAAGAAAATAGGTACCATAATTTGCAAACCCACAAGCTTAATTGATCAACAATGAGTACAAGGCAAAGTTTGCAATCCCCAAAATGGGTTTTCCAAGAGAGAACAATAATCTAATCTAAAAACTAAGAAAAGCTTCAAAACAAGTATTTCTCAATAGTCTATGGTTGAATCCCTGTTCAACTCTTGTGCTAAAAACGTAACTTAGACTATATATAGTATTTAGAAAGTAGCTTGAGAATTTACACAGAAAAGACAACTAGTATTTGATAAGTTACGTAGGTACGACTCCTACGATGACCTATGAGTCGTAGTTGGGGTCTCGTATCAGGTTTTCGGCTTCTTAGACTAAACTGGTACGACCAATAGGTAGGAGTTGTTGCTTGAGCTGTGACTCGTATGTTGGTCTCGTAGTCTTGGTATTCAGTTTTTGGTCTAATATCTTTGCTCTTTGATTCTTGCTGCAAGTCCACTTATACTAGTCATAGTGTAACTTATGACTCGTATGATGGGTTTGTAGGTTTGACCTCCACTTAGAAGATTTCTAAATTTTGATCTTTGATTCTTTTTAGGAAGCCACCCTACGACTCGTATCTTGAGCTACAACTTGTAGGTCGATTCGTAAGCCCTATGCTTCAGCAAATTCTACAACTTCTCTTCAAAATCGGGCCAACCTAACTTTTCTGCAAGATTAACACAAAAACATATCAAAACTCTAAAAAGTCACTTTAAGAACTCATAAAATCCCTTGTTTCAGGCACCAAATATGTTGTATTTTGATAGCATATCAACACCCTCAACTTAGAATTATTGCTTGTCCTCAAGCAACGACTCAATCTACACAGACAAAGAGAAATACATAGCAGTTATACTAATGGCATATACAATAGCTCCTCTGATCTGGGGCTATTTTCAAAATAGGATTGCAAAGATATTGAGCAAGCAAGAACATAATGAGAGACCTGACAATCCAACTATGACAAGCAAAAGAGCATGAATTGTCCACAGTCACTGGTATAGTCATATGCTACTCAAGTAGTGAAAATGCCCTCACTGGAAAGAAGTCCTTCACACTCACTTAAAAGCATTTAGAATTCAAGGACTGAGGAAGCACTTTCACTCTCATAATTGAAATTCAATACATACAGACTAACACCATAGGCTTGCCTCTATACTCATCGTCTGTCTTGGTGATAGAGTGGAGTTGGATCACTTTAGGACTTATATGCTTGTAACATTGGCTCAAAGTGCTTTGGTGTGACATCATGGGCAAGTAGTGACTAAAACCATCCTTTAGCTATGTTTACCAACAATATTTGCTTTCATAATCCAATGTTTTTAATCAATCCATACTTATTCTCCTGTTTTGAACTTTTCTCGAGTGCTTTCTTTCTTTTTTTTCAACTGTACCTCAATTTTAGGCTATTTTTTCTATTTTTCCTCAACTCAAGGAATTTTTCTTTTCTTTTTCTTCACTCGAATAATGCCTTTTTCATTTATTTCTTGATTTCCCAACTAACCACCTTATTATTACTTTGCCACAATAAAGGTCACCCTTAACTTAGGCTTTTAGCCTCAGGTGTAGTGTACAATATCTATGCCTCAAACCAGGGCCACTAACTGCAACCACCCTCAACTTAGGCCTTTGGCCTCAATCAAGGTTCAGATATTCAAGGATAGTCTAGGGCTAATATCAAGGCATTTCATCAAACAAGGTTAAGCTAATAAGGTATCAAGAAAGAATGAGTACATGATAAGCTCAAAAGTTTGTAACAAGGGATTCACTTACTCATCTGGTGGGTTATTTAGGCTAAAAATCGTTTCGCTAAAAGAATAAAGTTCTAAGATCCTTTCCATATCCACCACATCACCAAAGCAACTTTAGAGTAACAAGGCAAGTTCTGGGTCCATATAAGATACATGAATGCAGCAAAATAAGCTCACAACTCACATGAAAATTGCACCCACAATCAAGTATAGACTCACATGTCATGCTTTTAGTCTCAGCTTACCTTCACAATATCAGAACAGACATTGCTAGATACTCAAAAATGTATGAATGCATCAATAATCACACGCTAAAAAATTTTGAGAGTACTTAATTTTTCGTTAAAAACATATCTAAAAAATTTGTATATGCCAATAGATAACATTACTATGAATTTACCCATTATCTACACTATCTAAACATGCCAGATCAACAGAAAAGTAATTTTCTATAAGGAAAAAGAAGCAGGACAAGAAAACCTTGGGATCAAACATAGGAGAAGTTATGGAATTGAGGCTACTTAGACTTAACCTTAATCCATAACTTCGACCACCCACCAAAATGTGATACTTTGTCTCAAAGTAAAAGCAAAAATGAAAACAAAACAAAATAACATAGAAATATGTACATACATCCATTAAAAACCAAAAATTAATATCCAAAATACAAATAAAACATCCAACATAAGAATATTTAAACACAA
This sequence comes from Solanum ossicruentum, assembly GCA_025774065.1. Taxonomy (NCBI): domain Eukaryota; kingdom Viridiplantae; phylum Streptophyta; class Magnoliopsida; order Solanales; family Solanaceae; genus Solanum; species Solanum ossicruentum. The sequence continues at coordinate 7,513,863 of JAOTQR010000092.1, forward strand.
CCAAAAACCAACATAATAAAAATATTGTCTGAAAAGAGAACAAACAATAAAGTATCCAATATAAGAAAATGAGAACTGGGGTCAAAAGAAGTCAAACATCATGGTGTATCAAGCACTAGTCTCAGGCTGATCTGCAGGGTCTTTGCGCTGCCTCTCCTTTGTAACTGTACCGAAAGTACCCACTTCAGGTGGGGTGTGTTGTGCTCCCTATCTCTGAATAGATACTAACAAAAGCGGCTACTGCACCACCTCCTCGGGTATGGGCTCCTACTCCTGTCTTGGCCTTTTCGGGGTTGGCACTGGGTCAACGTGCTTGAGTGGCCTCTTCCTACGGGTGTCTGGACGGTTGGTGAGCCAATCAAACACCTCATCTCCTGCCGGTGCTACCTCTGGGGCTGGAACATGGGCTGCCAACACCTATAACAAGTCAACCTTGAACTTGGCCAACTCCTCAATTACCGCACTCACGTAAGCAGGCCTAGCTCCATCAAGCCTCTTGTGCACTCTAACCTCAAATGCATCAACCCTAGCATCCACTGCTCAGACTTTATCATCAATTAAATCTTGAGCAAATGCCTTCGTCCTCTCCTCGGAGTACTGAATAGTTTGATCAATCAATGGCCAGAACCTTGCTGATAACACTCGTTACCTACCCTCTACTACAACAACCCTGCGTAGTAAAGCTTGAAAAGCAACAATAGAAAAAAGAGGGTCAACAGTAAAGAAGATGTTGTTGGTACTGAAGTACTGGAGGATGGGGTAGATATGATCTCAATGGCTGGCATGCATTCTATAGTGGCCGGAGTAGTGCCTGTAGGAGCTGGAGGTGATCCCAGAATTTGAGCCTCAACTGGGAATGGCTTAGGGATAGCTGGAGGAATTGCTCGTGATAAGGCCACCTGATTCTCATCATCGTTTGTCAAGCTGGGATCTATGGTGTGTGTGGTCTCTACATGACAGTCCCGGTGAGGATCGATTGGAACAACTGTTGCTCTGCATAGTTGATGGATCAGAACTAAAAACAACAGTCAGGTGCTCGTCCGAGCTGTTGCCTCATGAATCTACTCCAAAATGATGAGGGCCCAATCTATAGCATAGCCAGCTAGTACTGCTCTCTTAAGTGTGATCACAGTATCCATGAAGGTTGGCCTAATATGCTAACGGATAATGGAACGGCAAAACTTGGCCTGAAATGATAGGTGTGCTTTAACTATGACATTTGCATGGTTTGTGACCTACGTCGGATCTATACCCTCCTCGTAGATTTGACCAACGATCTACTATAACAACTATATCCTGGCCTCGATATCCTTCCCTATCTCTGCTCTCCTTATTTTATCAATATGACTATCATACTCTGTGGTGGATGAGGCACTCTATAATTGGGCCCAAACTACAGTCGTCGGATTGTCTCCTCTGAGATATCAACTCTCCTCCCTAGACTGTCACCACCCGTAGCCTCGACTTTTCACTTGGCCTTTTGTTCTTCTACAACCCCCGGTGGAGTGTAGCAAGATACGCCGCGTAGAATTCACGGACTATGTAAAGGGCATATTTGCTTAGCTGCTATGTGGTCCACCATAATCTGTGTTCATCCAACGTAGCATCTAATCCTGTTACTCTATTTATGCCTGAGGTATTCAACTGGGACTCTTCATGAAATTGGCGAATCGGCTTGCCTTGCCCATTAGGCTCCAATCCCTGGTTGTATATTTCTTTCATTCCAGGAACACAACATTTGGAATCTGCTGGGGGTTGGGACTTAGCCTCTTCCTGCTGGTTCTTGGAGGTACTCTCGGACTCTGACTCAAAACCAGAATTTGAGGGGGTCATCTGTGGCAAGCTACTATTTGACCCATCCCTATTGCCCTGTTATTACTTCTCTTCAGACTGGGAGGAACCACTAACTTCCATGGGCGTCTGTGTTGCAAGTGCCCATGTTTGGGGACTATTGGCCTCCAGGTATACCCTGACTTTATGGACTTTCATAGAGCCCTCTGAATGCTCGGTCTAGGAGAATTCATCCATCAACCTCTATTGAAGAGTTTGAATTGCACGTTTCTCTTTAGGTGGCATTTTATCTACAAACAAACCACAAAGCAACATGTAACTTTAAGATGTTTGATCCATTAAAAAACATAACAAAGAACAAAGAAACAAAATCAACTCAAAAATAGAAATCTACTAGTGCAACTATAGGTTTGCAGTTATGACACATATGGTGACCTACGAGTCGTATACCATCCTTGTAGAACCAATTATGCCTTCAAAAATGCTTTCTGATCCTAGATACAAGACACAGTTATGACTCGTAAGGTGACCTACGAGTCATAGTCTGGGCTTGTAACTACTTTTTAAACATTCTTCAAAACTCAGATAAGCTTACGAGACTCTTACTAGAGCTGTAGCAAGAACTACGAGTCGTATGTGAGTCTCATATGCAAAATACTTAGAATGCATGAATGATTCTTGGATTTGAATCTCCAAATTCCTAATGACATAAGAAATACAACTTGATATATGATATAGAACTAATCAGTTTGGATCCCTCTCACTTTTCATTATTAATAATAATTATAACAACAATTATGAGTATATGTAAACCCCCAAGATAAATTGTTAGACGGATATATATTATTTATATATGTTCCCGATAGAGAATTATCAGATATCAGAAAAGTATCATACTTCACTTCCATGCCCCTGTCAAGGCGGAAGCTGCGGGTTTGGAGTGACTTTCTGCTAGGAGAAGGAAGTGGTCAATCAAGCCTAAGAACCCCGAAATAGCCAATGATGCTTAGCTCTGTATAGCCTTTAGAATGCAAACCACTGAGTGTACTGGATAGATAGTCACTTGGCTATATCCTCCTCAGGACCTTCCCGACATGCTGTTGACTTGGAGATGAATTCTCCGGCCATACCTTCTGCACCTTCTGCGGTTGTTACGCTTGGTCAGTCATCAAAGAAAAGTGGAAGCTTCAACCGTGTCGATGGAAATAACTAAAGAACTGCGACCTCCAAAATCAACATCTGCATATGAAACGTCATCCTCCCCCGCTAATCGCTTCAAGACCTTACCAATTGAAGAAATTGGGGATAACCTCTTAACATCACGGTCAACCTCAAAAATCATATTAGCATCAACAATTAAAGGCCATCTCTCCTCTTTTCCCCCTACCTGATCTCTTTCTATTTTCTGCATATCAAATGCCCCTCACACATAAGATGAAGGAAAGAATCTTTCTCTCTTTTCTTCTTTCTATATTATATAGATATGTACAACTTTTATCATCAATTTCCTTTATCTCCTTTATCTCTTTATCTAGAGTAAAGGAAGGGCTCAGAAGAGCATATCAAGAAAAATAGACGCCTCGCGAGCCGGACATTTAGAGATGAGGCTTTTTGGCGAAGCCAAGTCAATTTTGGGCCACCAAACCCTGCGAATTACATCCACCCTGTTGTCAAATATCATATCTAATTTCTCACCCGGGCGAAGTCGCTAGACCAACAGGAGAAAAGTTGAATTACTTTGTTTGCAGGAAAGTTGCTTTCCGCTCCTGAATATTCAAATATGAATGGCCTATACTGACCAGTGAACGAGGAGTAGTAAGGGTAAGTGGGGTACGTAAGCGAGGACTGATCACATAGTTTTGTACTGGTCAGCTTTGAGCTGTCGAGTGAGGATTGCTCTATCTCCTAAGAAAGGGGCTTTGGACAATCCTGCTTGAGTATTAAAAGCGGAGTAGTCTCTGAAACAGCAGGAAAGAGAGAAAGAGGGGGAACTAGATGAGCTTACTACTCCAACCTCACCACAGAAAAAAAAGGATTCAATAGCCTGACTTAAAGCTAATCTTTTTCTTTGTCTTCCAAACTCTCTTGGAGCTAGAATAGGACCGAAGAGTCCATTCATCCGGGTGGAGCAGCCATCAGCTCTCGGCTTGTTGGTAAGGTGAGAGCTTCAAGCCCGATTGAAGGTGGCGCACCCTCCACACAAGCACCACCTGACGAAGGGGGGACGAGGAAAGCTACAGGCCCAAAACCTTCGACCCTTCTTTCTAAATGGCCAAGCGGTCTAGCCTAACCCCCAGGGCGGACCCCAAGGGGCTCCTCTTCGTCGCCGACGCTTTTCATGTTGAGAAGGCCGCCCATTCGCTTTGCGCACGGGAAGGCAATGAAGTGAAGTTCATGAGACTGTAGCGCAGCGGAGTGAATCAAGTTGGGGGGCAGAGAGGGATGCCAGGGGAAAGTCCTGCAGTGTTGGAGGTAACCCAAGCCACCAAAGACTCCAGTGGGTCAATGCTTTGAAGCCCTAAACTGTTCGGATTGACTGTAAGGAGAGGGTGATTGATAAGGAAGCTCGAACGAATGTGAGAGGGCGACTCACAAGGAGGCTGCAATAAAAAAACAGCGCTAACGAACAAGTGTATGATTTCTTTTTGTATGAATTTTTCGATTGTCTCTTTGCGATATTGAAGTAGAACCTCGTCAGAGATCTGACACATATTCAAAATCTCAATCTTGATTGCACAAGTGTCGAATCTCATATATCATATCTGGGATCACCCTGCGTTAAGTTGAATAGTCAACTGCGCGAAATCAGGACATCAATAGCGGGAATACGTGCCGGAGGGGTACTCGTTGTATTTGCTTCTCCTGATGGAAGTAAGCATACAATTGTATGCAACTATGACACTGAATGCCCTTCTTTAGAATTAATTAATTCCACTTCCAATCTCATATCTAATATCTCACCCTAGTTGAATTAATGACTTTGTTTGCCGTCAAGTATAGTTCAAGATGTTCAAGTATAAAGAGCAAGAAGCAAAAGACGAGAGACAAAGAGAAGTTGAAGGCAAAAAGCAGAGAGAAGCCGAAGAAGCTCGAAAGCAACGAGAACTTGAAGCGAAAAGGCAGAAGGAAGCTGAAGCCAAAAGGAAGAAGTCTTACTGGTGACAATAACAATCAATTCAACTCTTAATCAAGTAATTCATTCCACCTTGTCAATTCCACTATCTAACTTCTCATATAGTTGTATTAAAGGTCGAAATCAATATATCTGATCTTCCCCGGACAGGTTGTAGCGGAAAAAGAGAGAGGGATAGTGGCCGGGATTGTGTCCTACCAAGCGGAAGTAGTATATTAGTGCCTTATGCGGTATGCTTTACACTGTTCCATTTTAGTATTTAACTTAATGAGGCCTAATGAATTTCTCTATTATACTGAACTTAATGAGGTGCACCTTGAAGTCAAGTGTCTTACTTCGTACCTTTTGAACAACCTGTCTGGGCGGCTGACCTTTCATTCTGAACTTTCTTTGCTCATTAAACTTCACTTAGCGCACCTGCAAACAAAATCATTAATGAAACTGAATGCAGGGTCTTAGTCTTAGATATTTTCATAGTGGAATTGCTTTCAACAAAAAAAATCGAAGAAACCACAGATGACTGTCGCTTGAGACGAGGGACCCTTACGACTCGTAGTGGAACCTACAGGCCGTACGAGTGCCTCATAGAAGGAAACAGAAGGCAACCGTTGTGCCTAAAATTTTCCCACAACAAGGAAACACATTTAATGACACAATCAACACTTTTGGCACATAACAACAATTACAAATACTTGGCACATAATAAATTCCCCGGTCTCATTATAAATATAGAAAAACAGTCACCCCTAAGGATCGATTTACCTAAACATAACATCAAGCATAATGACAACCAAACACTTTCAAAGCTTATACTTGACATTGACAAAATATTCTAAAGGGATGCAATGGTCATACATATCAATTAGGTCAAACCCTATAAGTTGAAGCATAAGCATCAAACCTATAACCCTTAAATTTCAACTCTGACAACTTCAAACCATGCACGGGTAACAATCATACACTACATGCCATGAAGGAATCATAAGTTGTGCAATCATCATCACCCATTAAGGAATTTCAACACAAATAGATTCATAACTCAACCATTGAAAGCCTAAAAGCCCTAGATTACAACCGTAGTTCAATGCTTACTATGTGATATGATTTAACATGATCAAGAAAAACACATACTCATATAGGGAAAACACTCACCGCAAAGTATTGCAAAATTCAATGTCGGAGCTTACCAAACGATTGTAGAGGTAAACCAAAGTGAAGAAAATTGAAAATCAAGTTGAAACCCTAGAAATTGGTAATCTCGCCAGATTTGTTGCTGGAAAATGACGTGGTTGGTCGAGATTTTCATCGTAAAAGAAAAAATATGGGTTGATTCAAGTTTTACGTCACCTATTTAGGGTTTCTGATCGAGAATAGGGGTCAAATTTTATTTTGATCCCTTATATAAACAAATCGGGTCGAGTTTTAAAAATCTACCGATCAGGGATATGAAACCCCAACTACGAGTCATAGTTTTTCCTACGACTCGTAGGTCATGGCTCGTATTAGACCCAACACTTGTAAAACATTTAGAGATCATACCTAGAAACTCCGAATCTCACTTACGACTCGTAGGGTACCCTACGAGTCGTAAGGTTGGCTCATAGTGTTTGTGACAACTTCTGGTACTTATTAATTCTTTCTATGAAGCATGACTACGAGTCATAGTGAGGACTAAGACTCATAGGCTTAATCGTACATATTGCTCCAAGTGCCATTTTTCAGATCATTAGTACTTTCAATTCTCACCTGCAAACCAAATCTCAAAGCACAATAGTTCCCAAAATATTACAAATGCACCAATGATTCAATAATAAAAACAAAATCAAACCTTTTACATAAGAATCTCAATAATAAATATAAAACTAAAAAACAAGCCAACAATTTTAAAAAATGCTTGGATTGCCTCCCAAGAAGTGCCTTGTTTAACATCATAGTTCAACTATGCCATCCCGGATAATCAGACTTCTCCGTGAGTTCCATCTCTGCTCCTTATACTCTTTCTTTGTTCATCAAGCACTACATATAGCTGCTCAGCAAGCTGCTCCATCCTATCACCAAGGCTTTGCATCAAATATAATTTTTTGTTCAACTTTGTAATTATATTTGAGGACATCAAACTTTATCTCCCTGATAATGTCATCTTGCTCATTCACCTTGGTCAAGAGTTGTTCAAGCGTATGCTCAATTCGAGCCAGTTTATCAATGATACAATACTGGTGGAGTAAACTCATCCAATGTGCCACACTTTCACTTATGGATTTACTAGAGACTCTTGTAGAGGCACAAGTAATTGGTCCGGCTTGCCCTTGAAGGGGTTGGTAGACTAGGGCAACTGTGGATAGCTTGTCCATAATCTCATTGATCTCATTAAATGGTCGTCTTATGAATTCCCAACAGTCCCCTCCAAACAATGCGTCAGCCTTCCCTGGTTGTTCAGAGTTTAATTCTCTATAGAATCTAGCCACCAATTCATCATCAGTTAGACCATGGTTCTGATTTTCTACCAAGCACTGCCTGTACCTTTCCTTAGACCACTACCAAAGGTTCACCTGGCATTCTTTTGAAATTACAACTGTTGTTTTGTAGCTTCTGGTTGTTGGATTCTCTATAGAAGTTCATAAGGAAGACCCTCTGTACTTCCCCTTAGTTAGAGAAAATATTGGGTGAGAGAATTGACCATTATTCTGCAGCTTCACTCCAGAGATTCATAGGGAAAACCTTAAGAGCCATGGCCTCCCAAGCGGGATGTCTTGTCCCAAGGGCCCCCTTCAACGTTTGAGTGAAATTCTATAGATGGATTTAGGGATCTTCGGCCTCTTGGCCATAAAATAGAGGACGCTTCTGCAATGTTTCCAACAAGTATTTTGCAATGTAGAAATTTTGCTTAGTCGTAGTTCCAGCCAACCTGCTCCTTCAGTCACTAGACAAAAACAAACAGAAAAAATGAAATACAAGAGACTCTAGAAATCAACAATAAAATTAACCAATAGTGAAATCAAATCAAAACCTATTCATGCTCCCTAGTAATGGTGTCATAATTTCTAATTGATATTCACACTCCAATAAGAAAGCGATTGTTGTCAGCAATTAACCTAACCAAGGTTAAGATCGAATCCACAGGGAATACAGGGCTTGATTACAAGATTTCACATCTAATTATTTCTAGCATTAATGACTACAATCTCTAAATTAGGGAGGGGATTTGTGATTCAAAAACAAAATAAAATAAACACTAACTATAATGCAAGGAAATACTTAATTTTAGGGACAATATGGAAATTGTGTTCCCCATGGTTCGTCAACTTGATTACCCTAGCTACATAGCTACAATTGGTGATTTCCATGCAGGATGGTAACTTAGGTTCTTCCAGCCCTCTCGTGAAGGTGAAGGTCGAATTTCACCATAGTGCTTGGTCGGCCACCACGGCGTGACAACTAACCGTTACCAATAGTCCCAGTCAACCTTCTCTTTGTCAGGTTTGGTTGATTAGACGAGTACACAGCAATCAAATTTTGTCATCTACTTCCCTTTTCATATTCGTCACTACCTTGGTCGGGATCATGATAGTAGGCAGGGTTCGGTGTTAGCCACCACCAAACAACAATAATCATGAAGGGAAATAGATAATACATGCAAAATCCCAATCATAAAAATGCAAGAAAGCTAGGTTATTTCAATGTCAACTACCTATGGTTCCCACAATCGCAAGTTGTGGGTGTTTAGCTGTTCATGGCTATGGTCAAACACATAAGAATACAAATAATAAACATGGTTATGAGCTTTACCAATACCAGTGAACAAAATAGGCACCACAATTTAAAAACGCACAAGCTTGATTGATCTACAATGAGTACAAGGCAAAGTTTTCAATCTCCATAATAGATTTTCCAAGAGAGAACAACAAATTAATCTAAAAACTAGGAAATGCTTCAAGAAATGTATTTATCAATAGGTTTATGGTTGAATCCCTGCCCAACTCTCCTTCTAAAGACCTAACTTAAATTATATATATTATTTACAAAGTTGCCTTGGAATTTAAATAGAAAAGATAGATGGCATTTGATAAGTTATGTAGGTACGACTCGTAGGATGACCTATGAGTCATAGTCAGGGTCTCGTATCAAATTTTTAGTTTCTTGGACTAAACTGGTATGACCAATAGCTACGAGTCGTTGCTTGAGCTATGACTCGTATATTGGTCTTATAGTCTTGGTCTTCAGTTTTTGGCATTACATCTTGGCTCTCTGATTCTTGCTATGAGTCCACTTATATAAGTCATAGTGTAACATACGACTCGTATGATGGCTTCATATGTTTGACTTCCACTTAGCATATTTCTAAATTTTGGTGGCTAATTCTTGCAACGACACCAACCTATCACTCATAGGTGGGCTCATAAGGCCTATGCTTCAGCAAATTCTGCAACTTCTCTTCAAAATCATGCCAACCTAACATTTCTATAGGATTAACACAAAAAATCATCAAAACTCTAAAAAGTCTCTTTAAGAACTCACAAAATCCATTATTTCAGGCACCAAATGTGTTGTATTTTGACAACACATCAGGTATTGAGGTTGATGAGAACTTGTCTTATAAGGAAGTCCCGGTTGAGATCTTGGATAGGAATTTGAAGCAGCTTTTGAACAAGGATGTGGCTTTGGTTAAGATGCTTTGGAAAAATTAACATATGGAGAGTCCTACATGGGAGGCAGAATTGGATATGATAAAATTATATCATCATCTTTTCCAATCTAGTCAAGCTTAGGGTATTAGGTTCTTCCTATTCCAAGTGGTCCTAATTCTTTCACTCTTGAGTTTCATAACATGACATGCATACATGTGCATGAAAATGATTTAAAGATGTTTTGGTATGATTTACAATGACTTTATGAGTTCCAAATGTTGAAATATGCATTATGTCTTTAAATGGTTAATATATATAGTGAAAATGTGCATTATTACTTATGGGATGTATCAAGAATGTGAGATGCAATGCAAATATGAAATTATAATGTCATCATTCATAAGTAAAGACATACATGCATGAGACGGTAGAGATAACATTAACATAAGCTTATAAATCCAAAAGGAATAATGGTCAATATGAGCAAGAATAATGTATAAATGGAAACACATGTATTAGAACCAATACAAGGATCACAGACATTGTGGCAAAAGACAATAATAGACATATTAAACCATGTGAGCTACTGCGTAGAACCCAATATAACCCCATATGTTGGCACGAGGATAGAATCCAACATAACCCCCTATGTTGGCATGAGGAGACTTTTCATCGGGTGAAACTCTGTCACTTACTATGCATCATCATATAACATAATTGGGCCTATATGGATATACTAGCCTAGCCTTATAGGGATCCTATGGTGGCACATAGTTAATTGATTGCTTCTAGAGTTCACTTATCGAATCCCACCTCGATGCCTCATTTGGTGTAAAGTCATCCCATGAAATCTTTTAAATAAACGCTAAGTCATATTATGACACATAGAATCATAAGTAGCAATGTCAAGAGTAGCATGAACTTAAAGTACCATCAAGTCAGAATTGTCCTTTCATCCTGGGGATCATTATAAATATTATTTAGGTCATTGTTGGCATGCTTATATCTTTGACAAATCATGACATTAAAACCTTTCTTTTATTCTCTAATCATCATCATCATATCAAGCAAGACGTGACTTGAAACTAAGTGGGCTTAGTCAGAAGTTGGACAGTTCATAAATCATATGTGACATACATGAACGTAAGGGAATCATTCTTATTCAAAACTACCCAAACAACCCACTTTTGACATTCAATAAACATGAATATAAGGAATCATGTTTATTCAAAACCTACAAAATTATTCACACTTCAACAATCAAAGTCAGATCATTTGGGTCATCACTATCAACTTAAAACACATGAAAATAACCAGTAGAACATCATACAACAACATTGAAGATACGTAGTAACTTGAAACATCGATAAATTACCATTAGCATGCATAGTAATATTTAAGGAACTTAAAGAAAAGGTAAGATATTTAATGTAGGACTTTGTAGGTGAAAGGAGACCCACAAATCAACTCAATTACCTTGGGTATAGCCTTGGAAGAAGTAACTTACTATTATATAAGAGACCCTTCAAACCCCAGCCTCATCAGCTTGTTCTTGTAAAGGAAGAATTGCCTTAGAAATTTTGAAAGTGGAAAAATAAAGTAAAGGAATGAGGATCTAGGGCTTTGTGGTCTGATTAGGGGACTAAAGAGTGACTAAAACTATGTAGTTTAGTTTTAATATTGGCAAATAGGATAAAAGTTCCCTTCACTAAAATTGTCAGACACTCTCTATGAGACAATGATTACGTGTTGTGGATGGAAACATGAGCCGTTGTTCTTGTCATCCTATTCTACTTTTTCAATCATTAGAAACTATTTACGAACCTCAAACCACAAAACCTCTATCTATGGGTCGTATTTCAATCCACGAGTTTTGGATAGCCAAATGGGGTTCTTCCACATGTAGTAAAAGTTTTACTTTTCTAGACCTTATTTACGAAAGCCAACCATGAGTCATGCTTGGGATTATGGGTTGTCCTATTAATCGTGGTTCTCCTTCAAAAAACTCCAAATTTTCTTCATGTCTGGAACTCACCCCTATGACCCTTTTTCACAAACCGTGAATACTTCTACAAGCCATAAATGACTATGTAAACCACTTGACACTTAGAATTTTTTTAACTTTCTGAGTTTCCTATCCACGAGCCTAGTTTACAACTTGTGCTCTTAACCACAGGCTATGGAGTTGGCTTTGTGGACTGACCCTGAGCATTTCCATTCCAACTTTTCTGGACTTTCTAGGCTCCTAGTTTGAGGGTTGTTACACATTTCTTCATGGCTTATGTATGATGCTATCCCAATTTCATGTTCTAATTATGAATTTGAACTACCCCTACTATTCCTTCAATCCTTATATCATGAGTATACATGAAAATGCCTTTTCATGAAGTTCTACTATGGATATGACTACCAATTACGAATATGATTATGATTTCAAGGCTAGTATGATTATCACATAAATATGATCGCAAAATGTCTATGATTTGGCTACTTGCAACACTCATGATGTGTATACACCATCATGTACACGCTATGAATACTCTATTCTTATGTGTGAAAGTATGAATTAAAGTATAATTTGACTTCTTGTGATCCTATGTATTCTTATGTATGAAAGTATGAATTAAAGTATAATTTGACTTCTTATGAACCTATGTATGTCTGATTATGAATTGAAATGATTTATTATCCTATTGCAAGCATATATATATATATATATATATGTATTCCCGTAGGATGACGACTTAACACCAAATGAGATTGGAGGTAGGGGCTCGATCTAAGGTGTCCTTATATAAAGCCTACCTTTGTCATAACTATGTGCCATTATAGCTTCATATTTATGCCCAGTATGGATGACTATGTGTACCACCACCAACTATGTGTCGTATATTCTACTTTTGGCAAGTAAGCTACTCTTTCTCTGTTGTAGAGGCAACATTGGAATTCCATATAATAGTTCGCATGGTCTTATAAGTTGATTGAGGTCCCATCCCCACTAATATTTTTATGTTATGGAATTCATGTATCATGATTTAAGATATCTTGATATGGTATTCCCTTTTATATACTTCTCATATATATATGGCCCAATATGGATGACTATGTGTACCACCACCAACTATGTGCCGTATAGTCTACTTTTGGCAAGTAAGCTACTCTTTCTCTATTGTAGAGGCAACATTGGAATTCCATATAATGGTTCGCATGGTCTTATAAGTCGATTGAGCTCCCATCCCCACTAATATTTTTATGTTATGGAATTCATGTATCATGATTTAAGATATCTTGATATATATACACATTCCATTGTCATATAATATTGAAATATAAGTTTATATCATATTCACTTATATTGCATGCATGAATACTTAGTACATACTAAAGTGCTAATGCATACTCTATGTTTGCATTATATCACAATGTAGGAGCAAGTGATACAATTGTTCATCCACATGGCTAGATCAAGATATTTCCACGATCCTAATTGGGTAAGTCCTCTAGCTTTGAGAACAAAGCTTGCTACCTAATCTATCATGTTTTATTTCTATTAGTGACAATCTTTCTTTATATTCAGGGTGAGATAGGGTTTAAGTCATGACCCAAGCCTAGGGACTAGACATACACACAACGAACGGGAACCCAGAGGGACCAAACAAGCCTCTTAACATATCAATCACACATCCTTGGTTGCGAAAGTAATGTAAACAATAGCAAGAGATATAACAAAAATGGAAGAGGGACTAAGGGAAGTCTTTGATAATCATTAAAGCATTAAAGAGTTGAACACAAGTATAAGTATATCATAATATCCAACAACACCTCTAACATGGAATGCGCAGGGGCCAAGACAGTTCCCTTGCTCACCCTCATAGTAACAAATATTTGACATAAAGAAGTCTCAAAATGTTAAGAGTAACAAAGATAGTGTCCTTGGACTTGAGGACTTACCAAAGCTTGATTCAAAGGATTGTCTTAGCCACGTGGAGGATGATCAAATGGTGTTCCTATCTCTATATGGTAATATCATGTAGGCAAAGAGTATGCGTTAGTACATTTAAATGTATTAAGTATGTAGGATGCAATGCAACAAGACATATGATAACAAGTAATAGATAAGTTAATCTCAATATGGCATGCATCATCAATATTTAAAGTAAAACATACTTGTAAATTATTCAACTTTTATAGAACATAATGCATGTGAGGAAGAGACCCTAACAAACAAAATTAAGACTAAGTGAGCTACAACTTGGAATCCCGATGATTACCTCTCATCAATAAAGAAGTGGTCTACTTGCCAAGGTAAGCCATAGTTCACCTTACAAGAGCCCATCCCATTTTGGAGAAGTAAACCCCCTTATGGGAACCCATCCCATTTCAGGTGAATTTCATGATAAAGTGCATTAAATGGATCCAATAGTATAGCAAGGGTAAAGCATAATCCTATGTTGGCGCATAGTTTGAGGAAAGGAGTATGGATCCTTGAAGATAGTCCACCTCGACATAATCCATCGGTGCTAATTCTAGTCCCACAAAATACTTTAAGTTATCATACTTTAATCATAACATGAATAACTTGTAAGAAAATGACTTGAGTAGCTCATAAACATGCTTATCAATATTTCATAAAAACCCAACATAATTCATACTCATAATTCATAATAAGAGATACCCATAGGTAATATAAGTTGGAAACATACAATTTTCATAAAAAAGGAAAGATTGGGCTCCATGGGGGTGAAAAAACCCAATGGATAAAACCCACATACCACAAACTAGGATTTTCTTGAGATGAACTTGAAGAGAACTTAGAGCTTGAAGAGAATCTTTGAGTTTCAAAGTTAAGCTTGAGATCCTTGAAATTTGAATAAAATATGTGGTTAAGTCTTGGAGAGGTTTTTGTGAGGGTTTTGAGTGACATAGAGTTGAAAAATTGCTAAGTATGAGTGTTTTCATGCATAAGTGGGCATGGGGTTATGACCCCGATGCTTTTGGCTGAGATAGAAAATCCAAGGAAAAACTTACACTGGTCTGCATCCTTGGCGCGATACAGACCCATCATACAGGCTACTTTTGTACTGCTCCGTACCCCCGGCATGTCGCAGCCAGGGCACGGATGGTCTTAGGAAATCGTAAATTAAAAAAAAAAAATTCACTATGGGTCCTCCAAAATTTGGGTGACACCTATCTCCCACTCAATTGTTTCCCTTGATCGAGAATATGAAGTTAGATTTTCGATATCATGCATGAATTTTTAGATATACGAAAATTATGATTATGGGTATTTTTGAAGCACAATTTTGAGGCATTTCGATATCTCCCCCTTGGGTATTTTTGAAGCACAGAAACAAGCAAAAGAGAAGTGATCATGAAGACTTCAGCCCGACATGAACTTAACAAACACATTTAAACATCATTTTCAAAACGTTTCAACATGAATGTTAAAAATCATCATAAACTTGCTACCATTAACATGAATGCATGGAAAATGACATGAGGGTTGAAACATAAGACTTTAAATTATATAGGGGACATAAATTAGTACCTTCGGCTTGAGTGGAGTGGAAAAAATATGGATATTGCTTTCTCATGCCTACCTTAGCTTTCGATGTGGCACTTTCAACTTGTTGGTTCCTCCAAAGGACCTTGACTGAAGCTACATCTTCATTTCTCAACCACTTCACTTGTCTATCAAACATTTCCACCGGGACTTCCTCATAGGTCAAATTATCTCCTACAACAACCACAACATCCAAGGGCACTATAGCACTTAGGTCACCCACACACTTCCTTAACGTGGACATATGAAAGACCGGATGAACCATATTCATCTCCATAGGCAACTACAATTCACAGGCAACCTTAAGCACTCTCCTCAAAACTTTAGGGGGACCCACTAATCTTGGGCTCAGTTTCCCCTTCTAACCAAATCGGACCACACCCTTCATGGGTGAGACTTTCAAATAGACCCAATAACTAACCTCAAACTCAAGATCTCTTCTCCTCACATCAGAATAGGACTTTTGTCTACTTTGGGTTGTCTTTAATCTCTCCCTTATTAACCTCACCTTCTCCAAGTCATCCATGATTGAATCTGGACCTAGAAAAAAGCCATTTCCCCAACTTCAAATCACCCAACTGGTTATCTGTAATGCCTACCATAAAGAGCATGAAAGGGAGCCATACTAATGCTTGAGTGGTAGCTATTGTTGTAAGCAAACTCAATTAGTGGAAGATGTTTATCCCAAATACCCTTAAAATATAAAACACAAGCCCTAAGCATATCCTCAAGGTTCAGATAATCCTCTTGGCTTGACAATCTATCTGAGGATGAAAAGCCGTGCTAAGCTTAACCTTGGTACCGAGACCCCTTTGAAATGACCTCCAAATGTGAAAAGTTAATTGAGCACCATGATCTGAAATGATAGATAAGGCACCTCATGCAATCTAACTAGGTCATGAAAGTACAACTTCACATAATCTTCGACACCATAAGTAGTTTTGACCAGTAGGAACTGAGTCGACTTTGTCTATCTATCCACAACAACACAAATAAAGTGAAAATGTTTCCTAGTCTTAGGCAACCCAATCACAGTATCCATGTTGATCTCTTCCCACTTTCAAATAGGAATCTCTGTATCTTGGGCTAGGCCACCAGTCTTTTGATTTTTGGCTTTCACTTGTTTGCAATTGTGACATCCGGATATGAACTTGGCAATGTCTCTCTTCCTACCACCCCACAAATACACCTCCCTCAAGTCTTTATACATCTTTGTATAATCGGAGTGAGTGGAATAGGATGAATTATGCGCCTCCTTCAAGATCAATTCTTTCAAGTCATCCACATTTGGCACACACAAACTACCTTGGTAAATAAGGACACCAGCTGCCCCTTGAGAGAAAACTGCAACTTTACCATCTCTGACCAAGGCCTTCAACACTAACAAGGCGGGGTCAAGATCTTGTTTCGCCTTTACCTCCTCAATCAAGGAAGATTTAGACCAATCAAGCACCACTGCACACCATTATCAACTTCATCCAATCTAGCCAAACGGTGAACCTCTCTAGCCACCTCCTTGCCACCATTGTTGACATGAGCTAGACTACCCATGGACACTATACTTAGAGCATCGACCACAATATTAGCTTTGGGTTGATAATGCACACTCATATCATAATCTTTAAGGATCTCTAACCAGCTTTTTGTCTCAAGTTAAGATCTTTTTGGGTGAACATATGTTGGAGACTCTTGTGGTTGGTAAGAACATAAACATGAACCCTTTGCAAGTAGTGATACCAAATTTTCAAAGAAAATACCATGGCCACCAACTTAAGATCATGAGCGGGACAATTCTTCTCATACACCTTAAGTTGCCTAGAGGCATATGCTATCACCTTAACATTTCGCATCAAAATACACCCCAAACCAATTCTTGAGGAATCACAGTATACAACAAATCCTTCCAGCCCTTCTGGTAGATATAAGATAGGAGCATAGACAAGCTTATTTTTCAAAGTGTGGAAACTCTTCTTACATTCATTGGTCCACACGAATTTTCCTTCTTTTGTGTCAACTTAGACATAAGAGAACTAATAGAAGAGAATCCATTTACAAATCTCCTGTAATAACCTACCAAACCTAAGAAGCTCCTATTATCTGATGGAGTCAAAGGTCTAGGCCAATTTTTAATCACCTCCGTCTTCTTAGGATCCACCTTAATGCCACCACTCGACACACATGCCCAAGAAAAACAACCTCTTTCAACCAAAACTCACATTTTTCATATTTATCATACAACCTCTACTCCCTCAAGATTTTCAACACCGCCCTTAAGTGACTTAGATGCTCATCCTCACTATGGGAATAAATCAACATGTCATCAATAAAAACAACCACAAACAAGTCAAGGTATGATTTAAATACCCTATTCATGATATAAATAAATATAGCTGGTGAATTAGTCAACCAAAGGACATAACCACAAACATAAAGTGCCCATACCTACTCTAAAAAGTTGTCTTACGAATGTTACACTCCATCACTTTCATTTGGTGATAGCCGGACCGAGAAGATCAATCATAGAAAATTGACTAGCCCCTTAAAGTTGATCAAAAAGGTCATCAATCCTTAGTTGAGGGTACTTGTTCTTTATGGTGATTCTATTAAGTTGTTGATAATCAATGCACATTCTAAAAGAACCATCCTTTTTCTTAAAAAACAACATCAGTGCACCCCAATATGACTTACTAGGCCTTATGAAACCCTTTTCTAACAAGTCCCTCAATTGTTCCTTCAACTGCTTCAACTCCTTGGGGGCCATACGGTAATGTGGAATGAAAATGGGTTATGTATAGGAAAGAAGATCTATACCAAAATCTATTTTCCTTTGGGGAGGAACACCGAGAAGCTTACTAGGAAAGATATCAAGAAACTCATTATCCATCGAAACTGACTCAACAGGAAGGAATTTTGTGTCAACATCCCTAACCCTCACAAGATGATAGAGACAACCCTTAGAAATCAACTTTTGGGCTTTAAGACAAGAAATAAATCTACCCTTGACAACTACATCACGACTTTCCCAATCAACAACAGGCTCATTAGGGAATTGCATTTTAACCCTATGGGTTCTATAATCTACAGAAGCATAATATGCATGCAACTAATTCATCCCAAGAATGACATCAAAATCCACCATATCTAATTCAACAAAATCACAAGGCAAGACTTTATACAAAATGAACACGGGTCAATTTCTATAGACTCATTTAGAAACAATGGGCTCACCAATGGGGGTAGACACTTCATAAAGTTCACACAAAAATTTGGGACTAACATGAAGCTTTTTGGCAACAAAAGGAGTAATAAAAGAAAGAGTGTCACTCGGGTCAATCAATGCATATACTTCAAAATCAAAAACTTTAACATACCAGTGATGACATAGGGTACCTTATCCGCCCCTTCTCTCCCTTGAAGAGCATATAACTTTATTTTCCTTGGAGCACCCCCTTATTGGCCTCCTCTTCCTTTTTGACCCGCATTTGCACCTTGGCCTTGTGAAAGACCATCTCTATCTTTATTTTGAGCAAGAAGATAATAAATAACCCTGTGACCCATCTCACCATAACTAAAGCAAGCATTAGAATTCCTCAAACATGGACCACTAAAATTCTTTTCACACCTTGGCTATCTAGGTTTTGTCATTCCTCCATTACCACCTTGGAACATTGGATTGGTCACTCTATCATTGGTAAAACTGTTGGTAGGAGCATTGGATGACCCTTGGCCTTGGAATTTGTGGCTTTGTGGAAATCGACCACTCTTAGATCCTTAGAAACCACCTTCAAAATGAGCCCTCTTAGACTCACCACTTCTTTTTCTATGCTTTTCCCCCCTCTAGTTGCTCGACATATGTTATGAGGTGGGAAAAATCCATATCACCTACTAGCATTTAGGTACAACACTCCTTATTTGCCCAGTCGAATACTCCCAACACAAATTTGTTCATCCTTGATCTAGGCTCGACAACCAATTGTGGAGCAAACTTGGAGAGTTGGTTGAACTTAAGGGAATACTTCCTCACACTCATGGAACCTTGCTTAAGGTTTGTAAACTCCATCATCGTAGCCTTCCTTAGCTCGATAGGAAAGAACCGATTGAGGAATACATCTTTGAACTCTTGCCACGGATAGCATCATCATTCCCTTTCTCCATCTTCCATTGGGTAAACAAATTTGAGCCGTCCATTTGAGTTGGTAGTCGACCAACTCTGCATTTTCTTTCAAATTGACCCCATGATGGATATCATTACCTTGTACACCTCATCTATTAACTCTTGGAGATCCTCATCGATCTTGAACCCATGGACCCTTGGTGGGCTCATTCTAGTGAAATCCCTCACCCTAGAAGCTGGAGTGGGAGCATGAGGAGCTTGGACCCCTTGGTTGATTTGGTTGGTCAAATAAAGAGCCAATATTGTAATAGCATCTCAGAAGTCATCTTGGGTTACCCTCCTCCTTGAGGAGCTTAAGGAGCGGGAAGGGTCGGTTGCTCCTTGGGTGTACAGGCTCTCCTTAGTCTCCCTCTTGGAATCGACATGATCTAGAATAGCAAAGAGAATTCTTTAGGAGGAAAAGCCTTACACTACATCTAAGCCATGATATAGACCATGAAGAAGTGAAACATTTCCTAAAATTGCTAATAGCCTCCCATTATTATTTGTGTCACGCTTCATAACCATAAATCAAACTCTAATCGATGCATTGTGTTGGATTCCAAGGACCATTAAAATGCTACTACTCTGATACCAAGTTTATCACGATCCATGCCTAGGGCCTAGATGTGACATGGCAAATGGTAACCCGAAGGGACCCAAACTAGCCTGTTAGCATATCAATCACACATTCCTAGTCGCGAAAGTAAAGTAAACAATAACAAGAGATATAATAAAAAGGGAAGCGGGACGAACAAAAGTCTTTGATAATCATTAGAGCATTAAGGAGTCAAACACAAGCATAAGTGTATCATAATGTTCAATAATACATCTAACATGGAATAGAGCGGGGGCCAAGACACTTTCAGGGCTCACCCTCATAGTAACAAATATTTGACATAAAGAACTCCCAAAATAACAAGAGTAATAAAGATAGTGTCCTCAAACTTGAGGATTTAGCAAAGCTTGCTTCAAAGGATCGTACTAGCCACATGAAAGATGATCAAATGGTGCTCTGGTTCCTACATGATAATATCATGTAGGCATAGATTATACGTTAGTATGTTTGAATTACTAACTATGTAGGATGTAATGCAACAATACATAACACAATATAGTCAAAATGCATAATAGTAAGAAATAGATAAGTTTAATCTCAACAGGCATGCATGATCAATGTTTAAAGTAAATCATGCGTGTAAATCATTCAACTTATATACAACACAACCTATGTGCGGGAACAGAACCAAACCAACAAAAGTAAGACCAAAAGAGTTACAACCTAGAATTCCAATGATTACTCCTTTTCGGTAAAGAGGTGGCCCACTTGCCAATGTAAACAATACTTCACCTTATGGGAGCCCATCCCATTTCGGAGAAGTAACCCCTTTACAGGAATTCGTTCTATTTCAGGGTGGATTTCATGATAAAGTGTACTGAATGGATCTACTAGTATAGCAAGGGTAAAGCATAATCGTATGTTGGCACATGGTTTGAGGAAAGGAGTATAGACCCTTGACGATAGTCCACCCTGACATCCAATCCTTCGGTGCTAATTCTAACCCCACGGAATACTTGAAATTGTCATACTTTAATCATAACATGAATATCTTGTAAGAACGTGACTTGGGTAGCTCATAAACATGCTTATCTCTAATGGTGAGCCTAATTTGAAGCATGAGAGTAGATCATAAGTTTAATGAACGCTTGCTTTAACATGAATGACTCACAAGAGGTAAAAATATTGAAATAGTGCTAAACATGATACTTGCAACATAATAGATACTTTTCATGAATTGAATACATACTTGAAAGCCCTTAATTATCATATAGTCACTTTAGTTGTAAATCATGAAATAGATCATCAACAACTTGAGAATTCTTAACTTGATATTTTATCAAACACTTGGTGGATTCATGATACTTGTTCAAAATCATCCAATTTGAGAATGAAATAAGATCATAAAACTTAATGCAAATCAATCCACCAATATGTAGTAAAACCCATATGTAGGGTACCTTAAAATCCATCATCAAATATCATAATGGACCATAGTTTCATAGCTCAAAACAAACATAGTCTCAATTGATATAATCAAACCTTGGTATAAGCTCAAAAAAAGCATAAACTCCCAACATAATTGTTGCTCATAATTCAAAATAAGAGATACCTATAGGTAATACAATGTGAAAGCATGCAATTGTCATAAAAAGGAAGATTGGCCTCCATGAGTGAATGGACTCAATGGATGAAACCCGCCGACCTCAAACTTGGGTTTTCATGAGATGAACTTGAAGAGAACTTAGACTTTGAAGAGATTCTTTGAGTTCCAAAGGTAAGCTTAAAATCCTTAAAATTTGAATGAGATATCTGGTTAAGTCTTGGAGAGGTATTTGTGGTTATATTTAGTGATATGGAGTTGAATATGGCTATGTATGGGTGTTTTCATGCTTAAGAGGGCATGGGGATATGACCCCAATGCCCTTGGCTGAGATAGAAAAACCAAGGAAAACTTACACTAGTCCCCGACCTTGGCGCGATGCAGACCCATCGTACAGGCCACTTTTGTACAACTTCGCGCCCCTAGCATGTCGCGACCAAGACGAGGATGCTCTCTAGAAATTGTAAATTAGCAAAATTTATTTTTCAGTATAGGTCCTATAAAATCTGAGTTATATCCATTTCCCCCTTAATTTTTCCCCCTGATTGCGAATATCAAGTTGGATTTTTGATATCACGCAAGAATTTTGAGATATATGAAAATTATGATTATGGGCATTTTTGAAGCATATTTTTGGGGTGTTTCAGTTTGTCTGAGCTAACATCATATGTTATGGTCTAGAGGCCCGTTTGGGACATATGTAGGCACTTTAGTTTCACTTGTATTCCATCATTACGATACACCCTGTGTTCTGTCCCATATTATGTATATGCTTTCGCTTATGTGTTTATCTTTCTTTTAAGTTTGATGCTTGATTGAATGCTAAAAGTTAGTTGGAGGTTCCTTTAGGGATCTCATTCATCACATTATGTCTGGGCCTTAGGCTTGAGCCATGACAAAAGTTTTCCACCAAAAAATAGATTTGCGCTATTTATTAATATGATGAATCTGAAGGTCGTGTCTAGAAAATTTTGGAAAACTATCATGTTTCCCCCTCCCCCCGATAATTTCCTGAGCCATAATAGCCTCATTGATATGCTTGATTTTGGAGTTTTGACGAAAAGTTGAATAATATATGAGTTTTTGAGTTTAAAGGTTTAAGTTGTTCAAAAGGTAATTTTTGATACCAATCAAAGTTATGAGTCTCAGAATTAAATTGTGTCAATTCCATCAGCTTTAGAATGTAGATATTTATCTACAAGCATCGTGTTTCCAAATTTGATGTTATTTTTTTGTTTAGAGGTCCTAAGTGGGAAGTTTGAGTTAAAATAGATCAATGTTTTACTTTAGTCAGCGTTTGAGTTTGGATATTCGGATTGAATTTCTTATTATTCCACTATATTCAAGAGGTGATTTTAGGCCTATAATAAACTTCAGCAAACTTTTCGAATGCTCAGAGGGTGTTTTGATCTTTTTGAGTTTTAAATTAGTTTAGTTTCAACTTATTGGGTTTCAAATCAAGAAAACATCAAATTCAAGTTTTGATGGTTCTATTGAGCCCAAAGTGTCAAATTTAGTAAGATATAAAATATGGTTTGTGTATATAAGGTGTTGAACGAATTCCAAGGTCCAATTGGAGACATTGTAAGATTTCTAAAAATCTGATATCTCATGTTGCTACTTTTCTCTTTACGATCGCAAGTAGGGGTACCGTGTTTGCGATGTGTATTTTCTCATTTCTTTGCGATTACAAAATATGTCCTGCATTCATGATACATAGTTCCTCAGTACTTCGTGATCTCAAAAGGCTTTGTCTCAAAATCGCGATGCACCAATTCGATGATTAATCCACGAATTTTCTTGTTTCTTCATCTTCATACCAGATTTTCTTTACCAAATTGTGGCAAGATTTGTGGGTTTGATTTAAGGAGATGTTTCCTCGCAAAAGCTCAAGCATTCCTCTTCTTATTTGTTTCAAAGTTTTGGATATTGTATGAACTTACATGAACTTCCTTTCAATTGTTAATATGATAAAATATTTTATGTTCTTGAGGTACGTATGATATAGTATTACGGAATGCTATAAAGATTGATGTTTTATGAGGTGATTTTCATGATGTCCTAATTAAGATTTTACAACGATTATGGAAGGTTGTGTTTGAATGATTTTTAATGATAATTATTTTCCTCGTTTATTCATGGTACTCTTAAATTTCATTAATTTAAGTCTTTATGCATGAAATCCACCATGTCTTGAACTCAAGATATATGATGAATTATTTTATTAAGGAAGGGGGGAGGTTTCAATCTATGCTATGTCAGAACATGAATGTCTTGAATGATGAGAACTACCAACTATGAATCCATGGGATTTCCTATGAAAATTATGTGAAAGGAAATGCTCAGTTGAAGGGGTTATGATTTTTAATGAGCTACTTCTACTATGAGGTCATGAATTACAAGCTTATGTATCTTATGATTATGGTTATGTTTATGTATTCTATGGGACTAGACTTAACACCAAATGAGGCATACTAAATAAGGCTTAAGTATGGGGCTCGATCTAAGGAGCCCTTATAGAAAGTGTTAGTCTCGTAACTACGTGCCACTATAGGTTTATGTATTTGCTAGTGCATATAGATTCATTTTCATGTTTCAAACATCAAAATTGTTATGACCTCATAAGGTATATGTAAAGCACTCTCTGAAATGGGTAAGAACCCATAAGGTGACATATAGTATACCTTGGCAAGTAGACTACTTTTTTTCTAATGTGAATGAAACATTGGGATTCCATGTAGTAGCTCGCATAGTCTTAGTGTCAGTTAACGTCTCCTCTTGCATATGCATATGTTATGTTATGAAATTATGTTCTCCCATGATTGTTTTCGTTAAGGCATTGATTATTCATTTCATAATGAGCTTACTGCCTTTATTATGATTATATGTCTTGTTTATTAAGGAGTATGATTTCGTCATTGCATTACACCCCATATATTTAGTGCTTTAAAAGTACTAATGCATATTTTTCCTATATGATTTAACATTGTAGAAACTAGGGCTCTTCCCCATCCACTGCATCGTGGCTAGTTCGAATTAAGAAGATCTTGCTTATGATGAGTTCTCTATTTTGAAGGCTACAACTACTTTCTATCTAGCTTTCTTATGTTAAGAATTTTGTTACTTTACTTTGAGGCTGAGTCCAGGACATGTCTTCGCCCCTACTCCTTCTGTGACTTAGAGTTGTATCAGATAATATGCTATATATGTATCACGTGACATTTTTTTTCTATTGAGACTTTCTCTTGGTACCTACCTGTACTTGTTGTTGCTTGCGATATCATTAGAAAGATGGTGAAATTCCTAAGCCCCTACTTCCCATAAACTATATCCCACATCCCTATCCCTTAGAATTCCTTATGGTGATTGAATCATTGTAATCCCTTACCCCTTTACACATAGAGTGCATCCTAAGTAACTAATACCCTTAGTACTACTTGATAATGATCAAATCATGTTTTCTTACTAAGGATGTACTTATATATGCTGTGAGGTTTGTTTGGGGTGGCGCAGCTTCGAGTGCCGTATTTGCCATGTCGCACCTGGGCCCTGGTCTTGGGGAGTAACAAGCTTAGTATCAGAGCACTAGGTTGATAAATGATCCTTGGAAATCCAACGTACCTTATTAAATGTGGTCTTGTTCATGGTTCTGAAGCTTATCACAACTATGCATGAAAAAGGTTGTGAGGCATTTAAAACATTGCTCAATTATTTCATGTTCTACATCAGGCCTTACAACAAATCCTAAGAATTCCTATTTCTAATGACTTGTCCTTTTCCTTTCTAGAGAATGCCACCAAGAAGAAAGCCACCAGGGGCTCCTATTCCCAAAGAGGACCAAACCTCTTCAGCCCTACAAGCTCTTGATGAGGATGGGGTTATCCATATTGAATACTGAAATGTTGTCAAATTGTTGGCAGAATTTGTGGACAACCAAGTTAACCAGGGGCCCAAGCTCCTCATGCTTTGACTCCATCCACAGGGGTGAGAGACTTCACTAGGATGAATCCTCTAGAGTTCCAAGGCTCTAAAATGGAGGAAGATCGCAGAGAATTTATTGATGAGGTGTACAAAGTCCTAGCTATTATAGGGGTGAGATCGTAGGAGAAAGCACATTAACTACCTTCCAACTTAAGGGCCATGCTCAAATATGGTTCATTCAATGGGAGATGGAGAGGGAGGATGATGATCCTATTCCGTGGGAGGAATTCAAAGTTCCCTTCCTTGACTGCTTCTTCCATATTAAGCTAAGGGAAGCAAAGATGACATAATTCATGAACATCAAACAAAGCCCATAAGTGTGCAGGAGTATTACCTCATATTCATCAACATCGGATGATATGCTCCTCACTTGGTTGTCGATCCTTGGCAAGGATGTAAAAATTAATGTTGAGAGTGTCTAATTTGATTAATGAAGAGTGCTGCATTGATATTCTTATAGGGGATATGGACATATCTAGCTCATGACATATGCTGAGAAACTTGAGGGAGAGAAGCTCAGGAAGAGGTAAATAGGGGGAGTCTAAGAGGACTCGCTTTGTCGGAGGCTTCCAAGGTGCTAAAGGTGGTGGAAGTAGTTTCTTTCAATAAGGCCACAAGTTTTCAGTGTAAAGGTCATCCCGTACTCTAAGTGAAAGGTACCAATGAGAGGATTCCAAACCCTAAAGCTCAAGGTGGTAATGGTGGACCAACATTTTTTAGGTATCCCATATATGGAAGGAACCTTAGTGGTAAATGCTTGAGAGATTTAGGTGCTTGCTTTGGGTTTGGCAACATGGGCCATAAATTTACATATTGTCCAAATTCCCAAAAAGGTAGAGATGGTCATTCTCAGGGATATGTTACTCATGGAAGTCAAGGGTCTCAAGAAGTCCAAAAAAGAGATGTTCCACGACATAAATTATTTTATGCTTTTTAATAGAAGCAAGGGGTAGATAACGGCCCAATGTCATCACCGGTATGTCAAATGTTTATGATCATGATGTTTATGCTTTATTCGATACAGGTGCCACTTTGTCTTTCTTTATCCCATTCATTGCTAGTAGGTTTGACATATGTCCCGTAATGTTATATGAACCTTTTCTGGTGTCTATCTCCATTGGTGAGTCCATTGTTAGTAGATGAGTCTATAAGGGTTGCCCTGAGTCCATTTTGCATAAAGTATTTCCTTATTATTTTTTTGAACTTGATATGTTAGATCTTGACATTATTCTAGGGATGGATTAGTTACATGCATATCATGGCTCTATTGATTGTAGAACAAATAAGGTTAGGTTCTAATTACTTATTGAACCCATCTTTGAGTGGAAAGGTCACTATTCGGTGGTTAAGGATAAGTTTATCTCTTGTCATACGACTCATGAATTGGTTTCTAAGGATTGAATTTATTATCTTATAAGAGATAGGGATGTTGAGTCTGAAACTCCTTCTACTAAATCAGTTCCGATAGTCAATGAGCTTCTCGATGTCTTTCCCAATGAACTTCCTAGTGTTCTTCCTAAAAGAAAAATAGATTTTTGTATAGACCTCCTCCATGGTACTCAACCTGTATCTATTCCTTCTTATTGTATCACGCTGGAAAAATTTTAAAAAAATTAAATGATCACCTAAAGGACTTGTTGGAGAAAGGCTTCATTAGGCCTAGCAAGTCACCTTGGGGTACACCAGTGTTGTTTATGAAAAGATAGATCGCTCCCTTAAAATGTGTGTCAAGTAATGGGACCTCAATATATTCACCATAATAATAAGTACCCACTACCGAGCATATATGATTTATTTGATCAATTGAAAGGGGCAAGTTGACAGCATCTATGATAGCATATCTTCGTTAAAGTTGAATTTGAGAATGAATTCTTTTCAAGAAGAGGAGAATCATAGAATCCATAGAAGATATAATACATTAGAAGAACAATAATGAAGCTTTAGAGGATCCAAGCAGGCCTTTAGAAAATCTCAAGCCAAAGAGTTGAAAGCCAATTCAATTGTAGATCCAAAGGTATTGGGAAAGAAGAGCTAAAGCCCAAGAAAGATGAATTCCCCAATTGCTACAAATATTTAATAGCCCAAATTAAAGTCTACGTGGGGTATTTTTGAGGTCCAATTTCATTCAAATAAGCTCAAGAAGAGTCCAAGAATCAGCAACAACAAAAGTTGCTTTTTGCCCAAGTTTGGAGAGAAGAATTCTCAAACTTTCCAAGATTGTTAAGATTCTCTTTCTAGTTGGGTTTGACCTTGTTCCCTTATTTATATATAGGTTATTAATGTCTTCCTTGTTCTGTTTATGGTCTTTCTAGTACCATTTAATGCTTTTCTAGAACTACTAGATTTATTCATAGTTAGGTTACTTTATTTCCTTTCTAGAGTAGGATTTACCTTATAATTTTGTTTGTAGGTTTTGGCTAGATCATTAGCTTGAACTAAGGAGTCTTGGACGTCCAAGGACCTGATCATATATGTAGGAGCCCTTTTTCATTCATTAAGGACAACTAAATTGATATTAATAATATTTGAGAGAGTTCTTTTAAACCTTTATGATTCGTTCTCTCAGAATTTATCTTTAAACTTTCATTTTTTTCATAGTTTAAGGTATAAGGTAATTTACTCTTGTGATATCTTTGATTCCATTTTGATATTCTTTAGAAGGTGATTAGTTTCATATACTAATTACTGTCTTAAGTACTCTTAAAGCGGTCAAGATCCGTATCTACTGTTTTGATTCATTTTCTCATGTAAAGACATTAGATTTCATTCATATATCTATATATTGCTACTTGGATGTTTTTAAGGCTTTAGAAAAATCCCTTTGAAATTCTTAGATCAGTCCTTTGAATTTCTCATATGTTAGTTCTAGTTTTCTGATTCTTCTAGGTTTGCTTTTGCACTTCAATATTTCAGCACTAAATTTGGGATCTTCCTAACCACCTTGTTATCACGTTGTATTAGAATGGTTCTATCACCATTTCATTCTTGGTAAATCTCTGAATTTCTTGAATATCAAGAGCAAATTTTATTTTTGTTAAAAAAAAGAAAAATAAAAAAAAGTGATATCTTTCTCTCTAAGAAAAGTAATTATTTCCTTTTCCAAAAATCTGATTAATTGCCCTCTAAGAAATCTAATTACAACCCTTTAAGTTTGACATTACTTTGTTTCCAAACAAAAAAACTAAACAAAAAGAGGAGATTCTTGAACTTTCAGGATAATAGAAAGTTTTTCTTCTTGTTCTTTAATTTCTAAATAAGTTCCTTTTTATTCGTGGTGTATTTTAACAAAATCCTACTTGTTCTAGGACTAGTTCTTTACTTTTTTTTGTGCCCCCAATATTCATTCTTTATTAGCAAGAATGTGATACTCATTTTTATTTAATTGTAAATTTATGAAGTATTCTTGTTCAAAGGTTATTTGAAGGGAAAAGACAAATGTGATTGAGCTTAATAGAAAGGAAAAAAGTCAAATCAAGATATATTTATCTCCTTGGTGCTTTTTTTTTTTTTTTGGTTTTTTAAGATGTTTCCAACAAGTAAGAAAATTGAAGTTGGAATTTAAAACAATACCAACTTTGTTGAAGTATTGATCAACGATTAGAGAATATGAATGCCACCTTTGACAAATTGAGGAGGAAAAATATTTTTCATACAAGGTGTCCAATAATAGATAATACTTTCTCTATGATTATTGATTGTAGAAGTACTGTTAATGTGGTAAGTTCACCTAGTAGATAAATTGGGTTGTACATGCGTCGATCTTACTACTCTTTATAAACACCAGTGGCTAAATAATGTTGGTGCATATAAAGTGACTAAACAATGTATGATTTCTTTCTCTATTGGGAGGTATTCCAATAATGGTCTATGTGATGTGATTCTAACGAAAAATTGTCATATCTCTCTTGGAAGTCCATGACAATTTAACAGAGTGCAATTCATGATAGGAGAATGTCACGACCCAAGCCTACGACCTAGATGTGACACGGCGAATGGAGAACCCGAAGGGACCTCAAACAAGCCTCTTAGCATATCAATCAAACATCCTTGGTACCGAAAGAAAAAATTAGCATCACATGATATAATAAAAAGGTAAGCAGGATTAAGGGAAGTCTTTGATAATTACTATGAATAAAGGAGTCAATCTCATAACATAAGTACATCATAATATCCAACAACACCTCTAACTTGGAATTGAGTGGGCGCCAAGACACTTTTCGGGATCCCTCTCCTCATAACAAATATTCATAAATGATGAAGTCTCAAAATAGCAAGAGTAATGTAGATAGTGTCCTCAGACTTGAGGACTTACCAATGCTTATCTTTGAAGTACCAAACTAGCCACGAGGATGATGATTAAAAGGAACTCCGATCCTTGCATGGTAATATCATGTAGGGATAGAGTATGTGTTAGTATATTTGAATGTAATAAGTATGCGGGATGTAATGCAGCAAGACATAAGCCAACATAGTCAAAATATATAATCATAAGCAATGGATATATAATCTCAATATGACATGCACGATCAATGCTCATAATAAAACATGCTTGTAAATCATTCATCTTGCATAATATATATAGCATACTTATGTGGAAAGTGACCTCAACCAACATGGACCAAGCATCTACAACTTGGACTCCGAGGCCTGAACACCGCAGGTTCAGGTGACCGGGCATGACACCCCCCAATAAAGTGTGATCTACTTTCCAAGGAAAACCAAATATGATAACATGAACTAGGTAAATCTACTAGTATAGCAAGGGTAACAATCATAATCCTGTGGTGGCACATAGTTTAGAGACTAAAGACTTTTTATAAGGACTCCTTGAGTCAAGCCTCCATCTTAAGCCTCAATCTGTGCTAAGTCAATTTCCACGGAATACTTGAAATAATAATACATTAATAATAACATGAATAGCTTGTAAGAACATGACTTGAGTAGCTCATAAACATGCTTGACCTCTAGTAGTGAGCCTAACTTGAACATGAGAGTAGATCATAATCATACATAAACCCTTTCTTTAATATGAATGGTTCACAAGAGGTGAAAATTTTGAAATAGGGTTTAAGTTGATACTTGTAAAATCATAGGTACTTTTCATGAATTCAATACATACTTGAAATCCCTTAATCATCATATAGTCACTTGACTTGCAAATCATGTAATAGATCATTAATAACTTGATAATTCTTGTCATGTCATTTTATCAAATACATGGTGGGTTCATGATACTTGTTCAAAATCATGCAATTCAATAGTGAAATAAGATGAGTAAACTCAATACAATTCAACCCACCAACTTATAGTAAAACCCTCATGTAGGGTACCATGCTCATGATAATTTATAGTTTCATAGCTTAAAACATGCATAGCCTCAATAGACATAACCAATTCATGGAATATGATTGAAATAGATAGTCATGCATAATCAATCAATAATTCATAAAAACCCCAACATAATTTATATTCAAAATCCATGATAAGAGATATCCATAGGTAATACAACTTGAAAACATGCAATTTTCATAAAAATGGAAGGTTGGGATCCGTGAGGAAAAGCACCCAATGGATCAAACCCATATACGTTAAACCTTGAATTCTTTGAGGTGAACTTGGAGTATTCTTAGAAATTGAAATGAATCCATGAGTCCAAAAATTGAGCTTGAGACCCTTAGATTTGAATGAGAGGATTGATAGAGTCTTAGAGATGGTTTAGAAAGGGTTTTTGTGAGTTATAGAGTTGAAAAATGGCTAAGTATGGGTTATTTCATGCTTAAGTAGCCATGGGGCAATGACACCAATGCCCTTGGCCAAAATAGAAAAAGCAAGGAAAATAATATAGTGGTCCGTGCCCCTGCCATATCGAGGACCAGGCACGGACTTGGGATTGCATAGTGGCATGCCCCAGGTGTGTCTTCCCCTGGGCACAGACAGCCACTAGAAATTGAAAATTAGTTAAGATTATTTTTCTCTAGAGGTCTTCTAAAATCTGGATTATACACATTTCCCACTCAATTTCACGCCCTGATCGAGAATATAAAGTCAAATTTTTGAGATTACTCACGGATTCTGCGATATACAAAAATTATTATTATGAGGCATTTTGAAGC
This sequence comes from Solanum ossicruentum, assembly GCA_025774065.1. Taxonomy (NCBI): domain Eukaryota; kingdom Viridiplantae; phylum Streptophyta; class Magnoliopsida; order Solanales; family Solanaceae; genus Solanum; species Solanum ossicruentum. The sequence goes on from JAOTQR010000092.1 coordinate 7,545,384, forward strand.
ACATTTTGGGGCATTTTAGAGAAGCAATTGAGTTTCTACTGATCTAAACCAAATAAAATATGCAATTGCATCTCTCACTCTATCTCATGTTTTTGAAGATAAAAAATGTGTGAAAGAACTAATGAAAAATTTTGAGAGACAAAAGAATGAGATGAGAAAGGGAGTGTTCTATGAAGAAAATAGAAAGTCAAGGGAGAAAAAAAGTGAAATCAAGAGAAAAGAAAAGAGTGGACATGACAGGAAAAAGAAAGAGGAATGGGTATGAGGTAGATAGAGAACAACAAGAGAATTTGAGTGAGGTTATTTCTTATTCTAACTTGAACATTATTGATCTTTCTTCTAGTTCTCTTGACTCTTTCATAGGTACTCATGGGAAAGATTAGAATGAAGAACTTCATTGGATGAACATAATCTTAAGATGGTAAATAATACGTGTTCTATTAGCCAAATGCATGCTAATGAGAATTATATAGGTAAAGAAAAGTATTTTTGTTTTCTCCATGATAAAACACATGACAAAAAGTCTAACAAGGCAATTGTAGATCTAATACCAATGAGAAAGAAAAGACTAGGTGATGAGATTCCTATTCTACAAAAAAACCAAGTATGGTATGTATTATTTGTTTATTCACATTCTTGGTATTCCTAAGATACCTATAATGACCCAAAGTTAGGAGCCATGAGTGTAGAAAAGTTAGCCTGAAAATGACCTGAGATCAGGTCCACGAGAGCACCTTATGGCCCATAGGATTGGTCCTTAAACATGAGACTTCAAGAAGGAAAAGGGTTTCCAAGTGTGGGTAACCCACGTACCAAGTGACGGCCTGTATAAAACTTTATGGCCCATAAGTAGGATAGTGAGTGACACTATCAAACATTAAGAAAATTTGGAGTTTGTTGGAAGGTGACTTGAGTGTTACCGAATGACCCGTTAAATAGGATACAACTTGTAGGGTGGTTAGTGGAATGAGACCCAGAAAATAAGAAAAATGAATAAGTATAGAAGTACTCTACGAGTCAAAACCATGACCATCGGTGGTTACACGGGCCATAACAAGGCTTCATGGTTTAGGGTCCAGAAAAGTATTTTTTTTCAAGGATTTTAGATGTGTTACCAAACAAAAGGGACTAACGGCCTGTGGATTGACCTACGCCCTGTAAATGAGGTTTCATAGGTTGAATCCAACTGTTTAATTAAGGGGTAGTTTTATAATTTCTATCCATTTTATTCCTAAACTACACCACTTTGGGAATGAAAAAGGGACCCTATATCAGCCTTAAAGCCTGAAGTCCCTCATTCACTCCTTTATTCTTCAACTCTAAAATTCTCTAAGGCAAAGGCTCTCAAGAACAAGCTAGGGCAAAGGCTAGGGTTCCATGATTTATTCTCCAAACTTTGAGTTTATTTCACCTAAGTTTTCACATGGTATGTGAGTTGATTTATGGGTATCCTTCCACCCATACAGTTCCCTTTCAAGTATTTTACTTTTTCTTTAAGTTGTTTAAGTTAATATTCATGCTTATGATGATTTCATGATATTTATGTTAATAAATACTACTCATGATATCCTACAACTATTTTACTAATTATATATTTGAGCTATTGATTATAACCCTCCTGATGGGTTTCTATAATGATAAAGAAAGGGCATTTTCAATGGTCCTTAAAAAGAGAAATTTCATTATGTCTTATGTGATTTATGATTCTTCCATTTAAAAAGCCTAGCCCACCTAGTTTTTATCGAAGCTTATATGGTGTACGAATATGATTAGGGCTTTAAAGAAGAGCTTTCAAGTTATGTTTGTCAATGATATAAGTAAGTTTACAATTGCGCTAAAGATGTTAAAATAGGTCTGCAAGATGAAAGGACAATCCTCACTTGGTTGTTCTTAAGTCCGAGCTACTTTTATGATTTTATACTTATGATTCTATGTTATGTTTTAGATATTTCCATGGGATGACTTGGCACCGAGTGGACTTGAGATTAGGACTTATTCCATTAGTTGAGGCATGATCCCTTAAAGCTAAATCTCAATATCCCTAACTATGTGCCACCATAAGAACTCTTATAGGCTAGTCTAGTGGATCCATATAAGCACATATTTCATGAAAGATGCAATTACGAGGTAACTATATTTTGGACATCTGCCATGGCAATTTGATTCCCCTTCTCCCAATAGAAGGAGTTCATTGGCCTTTTCCCAATGAAAGAAGATCATTAGATTCCATGTAGTAGCTCACAGGGTCTTTTATGTCTGTTATGGTCTAATCCCATAAGTCTATGATTCCATGATATGTTTCCACTACATGCTATTGCTTATGTATTGACTCTTATTCATATTGAGCCATATTCCTTATGAATGCCTAAGCTCACTTATGTATCTTTATCACATAAATGCGTATTTGTATATTTATGAAAGATGGCATTACAATTTTTTATACGCATTGCATCTTAGATACTTAGCATATTTCACGTACTAATGCCTGCATGATTTAACCATTTAGGGACAAGCAGTCCTTCACCCGCTTGTGGGTAGTATTTAGTGTTCAAGAATAGTATTGTTATTTTGGTGAGCCCTTAGTCCGGGACTCTACTATTATTCTATTCTATCTTGTATTTACATTTAAGACATTGTATTTGTATCACTTCTTAAGCATTTATTTTCTATGTTGCACAATTGTGGATTCTTTTTTATTTGATGGAGACCGAAAATTATTGGTTCATCCATTGATGTAGTAGTTCGTATGCTTTTGGACGTAATTCTTCAACTCTTAATGATTGTAATCTTAAAAAGGAAATTTAGAAGGAGTAACATGATTATTATGATATTTTGATCAAGTATTCTATGTTGAACCAAATCATAAACTCTTGAATAATAATTGGAGTAACTACTTTGAAAATAATGGAGATTCTAACTTGAAATATGAAGCTTTTTGTAACTTTCTTGGAAACTCTTGTGTTTATGTGAATAGTTTTTATGTGGAAGAATTTTAGAGAGGTAGTATTGAGGATGTTTGGCTATATAATAAAAGTAACCAATTTGATGTGGATTCTTTATTGTCTTTATCATACCTATTGGATTACTACATTCCTAGAACTCACTTAGAGTTGAATTTATTATTTTCTATGATATGAAGATGAGTATTTTGTTGTGCTTGTATAAGTAGGAAAACTTTTTATTGCAATGATGATGTCCACATGCTTTATAAAGGAGTATTTATACATACTAAGATTACTTAGTTTAAGTGGACACATGGTCACTATCTTGGTTTGTTCCTACCATTGTTGATTTAAATTAATGGACTTATTTACTAATGCATGTCTTCACGTGTTTGCGAGATTATGATTCGAGGATGAATTATTTTCAAGAAGAAGGTAATGATAACATCAATGATGGCATATCTTCAGCAAAGTTGAATTCAGGGATGAATTCTTTTCAAAAAGAGGAGGATGATAGCATCCATAGAAGATCCACTTCATTAGAAGGACATTAATGAAGCTTTAGAGGCACCAAGGAGGCCCATGAACAAACCTTAAACCAAAGAGTTGAAATCCAACTAAATGGGCTATAATTGTAGATCCAAAGGCATCTTATTTGGGAAAAAAAGAGTTGAACCCAAGGAAGAGAAATTCTCCAAATGCTATAACTATTTAGTATCCCAAATAGTAGTCTAAGAGTGGTAATTTTGAGATCCAATTTCATCCAAATAAGGTCAAGAATAGTCCAAGAAATAGCCACAACAAATGTTGGTTTCTGCCGAAGTTCGAATAGAAGACTAGTCAAACATACCAAGATTGTAATGGGTCTTTTCCTAGTTGGGTTTTTACCTAGTTTAACTATTTATTTATTAATGCTTTTCTTGTTCTATTTATGTAATGACCCGGACTTTGTAAGGCCTTAATAGTGCATGAATATTTTTTCTGAAAGATTTTTTTAACCATAGTGACACCTCATAGGCACCTCCACGGGTCGCGTGACTCACCATGGGCCATGTGGAGGAGCCTTGAGATGGCCCTTGGCCTTGTGTGTAGAGTGTTGGCCTTAAGTTGGTGTTCAAGACCAAGGATTATGCCACATGAACCCCACAGGGCTCGTGTGGCTCTTTACTAGCCACGTGGTAGCTTGTGAGAGGAGTCTTGGCCATGAAAACCACATTTTAGCCAAGGTACTTCACACATGAACCTCGTATGGTCCGTGTGACCCTTCACGAGTCATATGGGCTCTCGTATGAGTGTTGTTGTGAAACATTTCTAAGTATGAAATCACCATCGTGGAACTTCATCAGTGGAGAATTTATCTATGTGAAGCTTCATGGAAGGCAACACGGTCCGTGTGACTTCTACAAGGCCTGTGGTGCCTCTATATGCAGCCCCTAGCACCTTTTGACACTCATTTCATTAATGGCTTTCTTGGAATTTTGGATATACTTAAGGGTAATTTATGACTTTGTAACCTACCCTAAACCTATAAAAAGACGTATAATCCTATATTCTCATTCAAATTCAATTCAACACTTAGAATTATTCATAAATCGCCTCTAAAGACCTCTCAAGTGAACCATCGGAGAACTGCTTGGAGCTCAAGGAAGGTTCTTCTTCTTCAACAATTTCTTCACATTTTCCATTGGTTAGCTAAGTTATGTGGGACTGATCAAGGTCCCTTTCAACCATTAAGACCCCAAACTCTTTTACTCTTTGATTTTATGAAATTGAGCTACTTTAAACATGGGTCTTTTAGATTATTATTTATTTTATTCAATTGAGATATGGGCTATGTTTAATTGTTGTTTTTAAAGTGACTTAAGCCCTTATATATTGAATTACATGAATATTATGAAGATTTGAATATGTATTATCCATTTAAAGTTTGATTTAAACATGAGTAATTTAAATTATGATTTAAATGTGAATTTACGTATCAATTTATTTGAATTTCATATTGTATTATTGATTTGAGTTTGAATCACTATTGCGTATGCTATTCTCTCATTATTCGTTTCATATGCATACATGAGCATTGGTTTTATGAAGAATAAGAAGTGGGCTATGACCCAATTGTGTTTATGAATATGATTTTGAAGAGAATATGGTTATGACAAGAATGTGCTCACATAAATGTCTATGATATGGCTCTTTGAGAAAACTCTGGGTGTTTACACCACTTTGATATATGTTCATGGGCTATCCTATGCATGAAGGTTTGATTTGAAGTATGATTTGGCTTTTTAGCCCATGTATGAATGATTATGAAGAATGTTTGGGTTTTAAACCCAAGTATGCATGAATATGGTTTGAAATGACTTATGCCTCTTTTTAAAACATGTATACCTTAATTTTTTCTTATGGGAGGATGACTTAGCGCCGAGTGGACTTATGGGAGGGGGGCTATCTCCAAGCGTCCAGTACCTAAGTTCTATAACTATGTGCCAGCGTAGGTACTTTTTTATGGTAACCCTTACCCGAATGGGAGGCCCATAAAGAAGGTTGCTTCTCTGAAATAGGAGGCATGTAAAGAGAAGTATGGTGTACTTTTTGAAAGTAGATCACCTCTTATCCAATGTGAAGAAGACATAGGGATTCCAAGTAATAGCTTGCTTCGTCTTATATGTCAGTTGAGGTCTCATCCCTTCTATATGCAAGCACTATATGTACAATTCATGCCCGTATACTTGGTAAATTTAAACGTATTAATGCATACTTTTACCTACATGATCTAATCATATAGGGACTGGAGACATTATGCATCCCCCCTTTGACGGCTAGCTCGGATTGTGACGTTGTTGTGGTGAGTCCTATCATCGAAGGACAAGCCACCTTTCAACTACATATTATGTTATTTCCACTTATGTTATATTTAGTTTAAGGGCAATCCCGGGTCATGTCTTGGTCCCTGTCATACTCTATGACTTAGAGGCATTGTTGAACAACCTGTATACTCTTGTAAGGATATATGCTTACTTTTTCTATTTTGAGATTATGGTTATGGCTATGTATTAGATATTGGTTATTTGATGATTTTTCTATGATATTATGTTAAAATGTGGAAAGTCCTAAGTCCCATTCTTCTCTGATAGAGTGAGTTATACTTATCGCTCCTTAGTTTTTATGTGTTATGTGCTATGTGAATTCATGCTAATCCCTATCCTTATAACATCCCCATAGCACGAGTCCTATTTTCCCATCCCCTAGAACTATGTTTTCACTACTTTATTATGTACTTCAGAACCGATGATGTGAATTTGGATACTTTGAAACGTATCCAAAAAGTGCCTGAAAATGTACTTCGTAATGCCAGAAAATTTAAGTTCAATATAACTCAAAATCCATTTGTTATTTCAAAAATCCAACTTTATATTCGTGTTCAGAGGGTTAAAACTATGTCGAAAGGGGTCTAAGCCCGACTGAAGAGTGAAGATTAGCAATTATGAAATTCAAAAAAATGCAATTTCCAGTGGCAAATCTGCATCGCAAAAGTGGCCTGTTTTTTTTATTCAGTCCTATACTTCTAAGTCTTGGACCTAAGTGTCCCCAAATGTATTTTTACCTTTACGTAGCCAAATTTTACCATCATATTACCCAAAACATTTTCCAATACTCACTCAAACACTTAGGCATATTTTCACTCCCCAAATTCAAGTCCCAAACCCTTATCTCAAGCTAAGGTTCTCCTTCAAGGTTCTTATTCAAGCTTTAAGTTTCCATGTCCAATCTTCACCAAGTTCATCTCTAAGCTAAAGTATGTGGGTTTTAGCCATTGGGTCCTTACACCCATGGTACCTTAACCTCCTTTTACTGTTGATTTACAAATGGGTCTTGCTTATTATAAAATTCACTGCACACTATGTTAAAGCTATATAAAGTTGTAACTGTTTTGCAATGTTTTGAGCTATAAATATTTGATCTATTGTATGATTTGATGAGGGGTTTTGATGTATATTACTTGAGGGTGTTGCAAGGTCTTTATTGAAGGTTTTACAGTGGATTTTCTTGCATGATTTCATCTCTATATTTTATGGTTTTATACTAGCATTACAAAGCCTCTAAGTGTTTGATAAAATGTCTAGATGTGGTTTCTTGCGGAGTTGAAGCTCCAAAGCATGAGACATGATATGATTGACTATATAATGATGAAATGAGCTTATGTATATGATATACTTTATATAAAGTGTTACATTAGACCATAACCAATACGGGGGATAAGATCTTGGGTTACCGAGATGGGGGTTTGTACTCATCAACCACGTGAGGGGTTTGTACTTCGCCACTGTGATGATGAGGTGTAGTTACCATCAACTAAGTTAGGGGTTTGTGCCACACAACCACCAAGGGTTTTACACCTTGAAAATCTAGCTTGGTCTCTTCTACACATATGATATCCTATATGAGTATGAGTTACTTATGCATGTTTTACTTAAGCATTGATCGTACATGCGATATAGTTTTATTATGCCTATTACATATCATCATGCATTTGGATTATGACGTCTATCTCTTGTTGCATTGTATCCTACATAGTTAGCACATTTAAATGTACTAGCACACACTCTTGCCTACATGATATAACCATGTAGGAACTGGAGCCCAAGTTGATCATCCTCCTCCACGTGGCTAGTTCAGTTCTACTCAAGATAGTTAGTGAGTCCTCCACTTAGGGACACTTAGTATACACTCTCTTATTATGTATTGACACACTCTCGTTTTTAGTTTCTTTTTGACTATGAGGATGAGCTCGGTACTTTGTATTGACCCCCGCTCTTATCTATGTAGTAGAGGTGGTTGTTGGACAAGTTATGTATCTATGATATGAGTTTGACTCTTGTCTCTTTACTATGATATTATGCAATCTTTTCCCTTAGCCCCTTTGTCCCTATTCTTACTATTTTATGTTTTTATATGCTTCTATGTCCATTGATGTGTAATCACAAGTTGAGAGGCTTCTTTTGGGTTCCTTTGGGTTCCCCATTTGCCGTGTCATGTATAGGCCCTATGCTTGGGTCGTGATAAACTTGGTATCAGAGAACTAGGT
>JAOTQR010000092.1:7557497-7588583 GCA_025774065.1 Solanum ossicruentum
GTCCATCCATAGCTCAATTTGAGCCAACCATGATTCATACTGGTCCTTCTTCAGTTCCAGCAAATTCTCGTATGACCTCTATAGTTCACCCCTAGGCATATAGGTCAAGTTTGGGTTCCTAGTTCCAGAGTTTGGTTGTTGCTCCATCTATTGCACCACCCTTATTTATGGTGCCACCATCTTCTATTAGTCCAGCCATGTCCACAGCAGAGCAGAAGAGCTTTGAGAGGTTTGTACGGTTGGCTCCTTCGCGATTCGATGGCACCCCTGGTGATAGAGCCTGTGGTTTCTGCTGGAGTGCCAGGATCAATCATGTAACCTGGCTATTCTTGAATTGCATGGAGTTGTCGATACTTCATACCAGTTCATCAGCCTTGCCAACGAGTGGTGGAGGTCAGTGGTATCTGTCGACCTGTTAAATCTCCAGCTATGACCTTAGGGTAGTTCATAGAGATATTTTGGAGAGGTTCATGCCATATTGCCTCCAAGATAGCTGCCAGGATGAGTTGATAGGATACAATAGGGTTCTATGTTTGTTTTTTATTACGAGGCTAGATTTTGCACATTGTCCAAGTATGACTTCTCTAGCATCTTTATTGAGTTTGAGAGGATTCTATGTTTTTCTAAGGGATTGGCAGGGTATTTTCAGGAGCTACTACTTCCCTGGTTCTGGCTGAAGGTACTTTTCAGAGTATTATGTATCACACTCTCATGATAGAGCGCATCAGGCATAATAGATAGGGTGGCGAGAAGAGATTTCGTCAGAATGATCAGTTTAGAGGACTTTACCTTGGGATAGAGGATTTCAAAGACAAGTCCATCAGGGTCGGGCAGTTCAGGAAGCTCTTTCAGCTTCCGACAGTAGTGATAGGTCTAGGCCTACTCAGACAGGCTATGATAGCTCTCTTGGTTCAGCTAGACATGGTGGTTCTTCGATACAGTCATCTCAGGGTTAAGACCCCAAGGCTTGCTATATTTATGATGTGGTAGGGCAGTTCACCAACCATTGTCTATATCAGGTGCTTCCTACTCAGAGTTCAGGACCTCAGACAGTAGTCAGAGGCACCTCTCATGGCATGAGAAGTAATACTATAGGAGGTCATGGTACATGGAGAGATGGATCCCGTGGAGGCCCATATGCTAGTGGTGGTCATGAAGTTTGAAATGCAGTCTCAGATAGAGCCGAGGCAGATGCTTTTGATATGGTCATCACAGGTATAGTTCTAGTATGCCATCATTCAGCTTCAGTTTTATTTGATCCAGGCTCTACTTATTCCTATATGTTGGCCTATTTTGCTTTTGATATTGACATAATGTGTGAGTCATTTGCCGAGCCTATCTGTATATCCCCCCCAGTAGGTAAATATTTAATAGTGAATCAGGTATATCGGGGTTGTGTTATGATTGTTATAGAGAGAAATACTATTGTTGATTTGATAATATTGGATATGGTAAACTTTGAAAAGATATTGGGAATGAACTAGTTATATCCTTATCATGTTATTCTTGACTGTCAAGCAAAGATCGTGATCTTATCTTTCCCCAACTAGCCTTAGTTGATGTGGATTAGAGCACCTAGTCCTATCCTAAGGGTGTTATTTCTTATATACAAGTTTGTCAGCTGATAGGGAAAGGGTGTTTGGCATACTTAGCTCATGACCAGGCTACTTCTCAAGAGTCTCCATCATTGGAGACTACCAGGGTTGCTAGAGAGGTTTTCAATGTATTTTTGACTGACTTACCTAGTGTTCCTCTAGATCATAATATTGACTTTGCTATTGATGTGGAGCTGGGCACTAAGGCCATCTCTTTTTCCCTTATCAGATGCCTCCGACTGAGTTAAAGGAGTTGAACGAACAATTGAAAGACTTGTTAAAGAAAGGCTTTATTTGTCCAAGTATGTCTCATTGGGGTGCTCCTGTATTATTTGTGAAGAACAAGGATGGCACTATGCATATGTGTATTGACTACCATCAGCTTAACAAAGTGACAATCATGAACAAATATCCCTTGCCTCGCATTGATGATCTTTTTGACCAATTTCAAGGTATCTCAGATTCTCTAAGATTGACTTGAGGTCCGATTATCATCACTTGAGAGTTCGGGAGTCTAACATCCTGAAGATAGCTTTTAGCACCCATTATGGGAATCATGAGTTCGTGGTTATGCCATTTGGGTTAACAAATGCCTCAACTGCATTTATAGAGTTGATGAATCAAGTGTTCAAGCCCTATTTGGACATCTTTGTGATTGTGTTCGTAGATGATATGTTGGTTTATACCAAGAGTGAGGTCGATCATGTTCAGCGCTTAAGGATCGTACTTCAGCGTTGAGGGAAGAAAAGTTGCATGCAAAGTTTCAAAGTGTGAGTTTTGGCTTAAGACTATTGCATTTCTTGGCCATGTCATGTCAAAATAGGGTATTACGGTTGATCCGACTAAGGTAACAATAGTTTGTGAGTGGGCTAGGTCTACTTCTATGACTGAGAATTAGAGTTTCCATAGTTTGGTGGGTATTATCAGTATTTTGTGTAGGGTTTCTCATCTATAGGATCTACATTGACTAGATTGACTCAAAAGGTTATGTGAGTGGGCTAGGTCTACTTCTGTGACTGAGAATTAGAGTTTCCATAGTTTGGTGGGTATTATCAGTATTTCGTGTAGGGTTTCTCATCTATAGGATCCACATTGTAGGGTTTCTCATATATAGGATCCACTATTTTGTGTATTTCAGTTTTTCAATGATTGTGAGACAAGCACCCGAAAGATCAAGGATTTATTGACTTTTGCACCGACTCTTGCCTTACCCGAGAGGGAGTCCCATTTGTAGTATATTGTGATGTTTTTGGTATGGGTTTGGGCAGTATATTGATGCACAGGAGGAAGGTGATAGCCTATGCTTCTAGATAGCTAAAGTTGCATGAGATAAACTACCTTACCTATGAGTTAGAGTTGGCTATGCTTGTGTTCAGGTTGAAGTTGTAGTGACATTATCTGTATGGGTGCATAGTATGGGTGCATTGTGAGATCATTGCCGATCAATGGAATCTCAAATATATCTTTTCTCACCCTAACGTGAACATGAGATAGGGAAATTGGTTAAAGGTTCTTAAGGACTGTGATATCTCTATTCTATATGACCCTGGGAAGGCCAATGTGATGGTATATACTTTAAGCCGGAAGGTTACTAGTATGGGGAGTTTGGCATTATTGAGGGTGGAGGAGAAGCCCTCAACTTTGGAGGTTCAACTGCATGCTAGACAACTGGTTCGTTTGGATATTTCTTCTCCTGTGAGTATTTATGCCTTTGTTGAGGCTAGATCTTATTTGTTTGATCAGATATCTGCTCATCAGTTTGAGGATCCCAGGTTGTACATTATTTGTGACAAAGTGTTGAGAGGTGAAGTCAAGATGGCTATTATTGATTTTGATAGTGTTTTAAGGATAAATGGTAGGGTTTGTTTGCCTAAGGTTGCGAAGTATGTGAGATTGATTTTAGAGTAGGCCCATTGGTGCTAGATATTCTATCCATCTAAGTGTGGAAAAGATATTCCATGATTTAAAACAACGTTATTGGTGGTTTGGCATGAGAAGGGACATAGTTGAGTTCGTAGCTAAGTGCTTGAATTGTGAATAAGTCAAGTATGAGCACCAAGAGCCCAGTGGATCGATGCAAAGGGTGCCCATCCCCGAGTGCAAGTAGGAGGGAGTGAATAGACTATGTTACAGGTCTGCCCATGGCCTTGTGCAAGTATGATTCAGTTTGGGTGGTTGTTGATTGGTTGACCAAGTTAGCTTACTTCTAACCAGTGAAGACTAGCTACAATACGGAGCAACTGGCTAGGTTGTACATCTGGGATATTGTCATATTGCATGGTATGCCAGTGTCTATACTATCAGACAAAGGGTTTGTGCTTACTTCCTACTTTTGGCGGGCTCTACCGCATGGTTTAGGGTACTAGAGTGGATTTGAGTTCAACTTTTCAACCTCAGATTGACAGTCAGTTAGAGAGCACCACTAAGGTGTTGGAGGACAAGCTTTAGGACCAACACTTATCATTGGCAGAGTTTTCATATAACAACAATTACCATTCCAGCATTTAGATGACACCATTTGAGGCCTTGGATAATTGGACGTGTAGATCACCGATCGAATGGTTTAATTCAGGTTTAGCCGAGGTGTTAGGTGTCACGACCCAATCCTAGGGCCGAGACGTGAAACGACAAATAGGAACTCGAAGGGACCCCAATCAAGCATCTTAGCATATTAATCGCACTTCCTTGGTCGCAAAAGCAAATTAAACAACAAGAGATATAATAAAAAGGAAAGTAGGACTAAGGAAAATCTTGATATTCATAGAGGCATAAAAGAATCAAGCTCATAGCATAAGTACATCATAATATTCAACAACACCTCTAACATGGAATGGAGTAGGGGCCAAGATAATTTTCAGGCTCACCCTCATAGTAACAAGTGTTCAACATAAAGAAGTCTCAAAATAGAAAGAGTAATATAGATAACGTCCTCAGAAAGAAGTCTCAAAATAGCAAGAGTAATATAGATAACGTCCTCAGAATTGAGGACTCACCAAAGCTTGCTTCAAAGGATCGTACTAGCCACGTGAAAGACAATGATCAAATGGGGCTATGGTTCCTACATGGCAATATCATGTAGGCATAAAGTATGCATTAGTATATTTGAATGTACTAAGTATATAGGATGCAATGCAACAAGACATACGCCAATATAGTCAAAATGCATAATCATAGGCAATAGACCAAAATAATCTCAATATGGGCATGCATGATCAATGCTTGAAGTAAAATGCTCATAAATCGTTCAACTTGCATAATAGTAATACATGTGTGGGAGGAGACCTTAACCAACATAGACCAAGTAGCTACAACCTGGCATCCAAGGAATGACACCACCTCGGACAGGTGGATGGGAATGACACCCCCCCGACTAGGTATAGTCCACTTGCCAAGGCAAACCAAACATGATAACATGAATTAGATGGATCCACTAGTATAGCAATGGTAATAATCATAATCCTATGATGGCACATAGTTTAGAAACTAAAGACTTTATATAAGGATCCCTTGTGTCGAGCCCCTACCTTAAGCCTCAATCGATGCTAAGTCTAATCCCATGGAATACTTGAAATAATCATAATTTGTCTAACTTGTAAGAACATGAAACATGAACTGAGTAGCTTTTGAAATATGCTTGACCTCTATTAGTGAGCCTAACTTGAAACATGAGAGTAGATCATAATCATACACGAACCGTTGCTTTAACATAAATGGCTCAACGGAGGTACAAGATCTTGAAATAGGGATTCACTTGTAACTTGTAAAATCAAAGATAATTTTCATGAATTCAATACATACTTGAAAGCTCTTAATCATCATAAAGTCACTTGACTTATAAATCATGTAATAGATCATCAATAACCTGAGAATTCTTTACTTGACATTTTATAAAACACTTGGTGGGTTCAGATGCTTGTTCAAAATCATGTAATTCAAAAGTGAAATAATATGAGAAAACTTAATGCAATTCAACCCACCTACATGTAGTAAAACCCTCATGTAGGGTACCTTGAAATATCATCAAAACTCATAATAGATAATAGGTTCATAGCTCAAAACATGCATAGTCTTAATAGACAAAGATCAACTCATAGTGTAAGATTGAAATAGATATTCATGCATAATCAACAACACTTTGATAAAACCCCAACATATTTCATGCTCATATTTCATAATAAGAGATACCCATAAGTCTTACAACTTGAAATCATGCAGTTTTCATAAAAAGGAAGATTGGGCTCCATGGGTGAAAGGACCCAATAGATGAAACCCACATACCTCAAACTTGGGTTTTCTTGAGATGAGCTTTAAGGAAACTTAGATTTTGAAGTGAATCCTTAACTTCTAAAGTTAAGATTAAAATCCTTAAATTTGGAATGAGATATTTGGTTAAGTCTTAGAGAGGTTTTTGTGAGGGTTTTGAGTGATATAGAGTTGAAAAATGGCTAAGTATGGATGATTTCATGTTTAAGTGGGCATGGGGCTATGACCTCAATGCACTTGGGCGCATAAGAAAAAGTAAGGAGAATTTTTTACTGGTCCGCGTCTGGTCCATAACGTGGACGAAACGCAAAGGAGAAAATAACATTGCTCCTCGACCCTGGAGCATCGGGGCTAGGGCGCGGATGCTCTATGGAAATCGAAATTTAGCAAAAATTATTTTTTTCTAGGGGTCTTCTAAAATTCGGGTTATACCCATTTGGCACTCAATTTTGTCCTATGGTTGAGAATATAAAGTCAAATATTCAATATCATGCATGGATTTTGAGATATATAGAAAATACAATTATGGGCATTTTGAAGCACATTTTTGGGGCATTTCAATATCTCCCCCTTGGGAAAATTCGTCCATGAATGTCAAAGAAACATGCATAAGAGAAGTAATCATGAAGATTTCAGCCTGATGTGGATGCAACAAATGCACTTAAACATCATTTCATAAAGTCTTAACATGAGTGTCAAAATCACCATAAACTTGTTATCATGAACATGAATGCATGCAAAATGACATGAGAGTTGAAACTTAAGACTTGAAATCATGTAGGGGACATAAATTAGTACCTTTGGCTTGAGTAGAGTGAAAGAGATATAGGTATCGCTTTCTCATGTCCGCCTCGGCTTCCCATGTGGCACTTTCAACTTGTTGGTTCCTCCAAAGGACCTTGATGGAAGTTACATCTTTATTTCTCAACCTCTTCACTTGTCTATCCAAAATTTCCACCGGGACCTCCTCATAGGTCAAATTATCTTCTTCAACACCCACATCATATAAGGGTACTATAGCACTTGGGTCACCCACACACTTTCTCAACATGGACACAGGGAAGATCGGTTGAACCATATTCATCTCCATAGTCAACTCCAACTCATACGCAACCTTACCTACTCTCCTCAAAACTTTGTAAGGACCTATAAACCTAGGGCTAAATTTTCCTTTCTTGCCAAACCGGACCATACCCTTTATGGGTGAGACTTTCAAGTAAACCCAATCACCAACCTTAAACTCAAGATCTCTTCTCCTCACATCAGAGTAGGACTTTTGTCTACTTTGGACTATTTTCAATCTCTCCCTTATCAACCTCACCTTCTCCATGACCTCCATGACCAAATCCGGACCTAGCAAAGCCTTTTCCCCCACTTCAAACCACCCAACCGTGGATCTACAATGCCTACCATAAAAAGCTTCAAAGGGAGCCATACCAATGCTTGAGTGGTAGCTATTGTTGTAAGCAAGCACAATAAGTGGAAGATGTTCACCCCAACTACCTTTAAACTTAAAAAAGATCTCTAGTCATATTCTCAAGAGTTTTGATAGTCCTCTCGGCTTGACCATCTGTATGAGGATGAAAAGTCGTGCTAAGCTTAACCTTAGTATCAAGCCTTCTTTCGAAGGACCTCCAAAAGTGAGAAGTGAATTGAGCACCACAATCCGAAATGATAGACAAGGGCACCCCAAGCAATCTAACCAACTCATGAATGTACAACTTGGCATAATCTTCGGCACCATAAGTGGTCTTGACCAGTAGAAAGTGAGCCGACTTTTTCATTCTATCTACAACAACCCAAATAGAGTCAAAATGTTTCCTAGTCTTAGGCAACCCAACCAGAACTCTATGTTGATCTCTTCCCACTTCCAAGTAGTTATCTCTATATATTGGGCTAGGCCTCCCAGCCTTTGATCTTAGGCCTTCACTTGTTGGTAGTTGTGACATTCGTATATGAACTTGGCAATATTTCTCTTCATACCACCCCACCAATACACCTCTCTCAAGTCCCTATACGTCTTTCTAGATGAATAGAATAGGATGAATTATGGGCCTCCTTCAAGATCAATTCTTTCAAGTCATCCACATTTGGCACACACAATCTACCTTGGTACCTAAGGGCACCATCTCCCCCTTGGGAGAAAACCTCCACCTTTACCATCTCTCACTAAGGCCTTCAACTTTAGCAAGGCGAGGTAAAGATCTTATTTTTCCTTTACCTCTTCAATCAAGGAAGATTTAGAATCATCAACAAACACTCTACCACCATTATCAACTTCATCCAACCTAACCCCCAATCTAGCCAATCGGTGAACCTCTCTAGCCACCCTTTTCCACTATCATCAACATGAGCTAGACTATCCATGGACACTCTACTTAGAGCATCGGTCACAATATTAGCTTTGTTGGGGTGATAATGCACACTCATATCATAGTCTTTAAGGAGCTCTAACCACCTTCTTTGTCTCAAGTTAAGATTCTTTTGGGTGAACACATATTGGAGACTCTTGTGGTTAGTAAACACATCAACATGAACCCCATACACATAGTGATGCCAAATTTTCAAAGCAAATACCACGGCCGCCAACTCATGGGTGGGATAATTCTTCTCATGCAACTTAAGTTGCCTAGATGCATATGTTATCACTTACCATTTTGCATCAAAATACACCCTAAACCAATTCTTGAGGCATTACAATATGCCATGAACCCTTCCAATCCTTCCCGTAGAGCCAAGATAGGGGCGGAGACATGCTTATCTTTCAAAGTTTAAAAACTCTTCTCACATTCATCGATCCACACAAATTTTTCCTTCCACTGGGTCAACTTAGTTATAGGAGAAGCAATAGAAGAAAAGTCATCCACAAACCTCTGGTATAAACCCGCCACACCCAAGAAACTTCTAAAGTCTAATGGAGTCAAAGGTCTAGGCCAATTTCTTATCACCTCAGTCTTCTAAGCACCAACCTTAGTGCCATCACCCGACACCACATACCCCAAGAATGCAACCTCTTTCAACCAAAATCCACATTTTTCATATTTGGTATACTACCTCTCATCTCTCAAAATTTGCAACACCACCCACAAGTGATTCACATGTCCTCCTCACTATGGGAATATATCAAGATATCATCAATAAAGACCACCACAAATATTCAAGGTAGCATTTAAAGACCCTATTCATGAGATCCATAAGTATAGTCGGTGCATTAGTCAACCAAAAGGACATAACCACAAAATCAAAATGCAAATACCTAGTCCAGAAAGCCATCTTGGGAATATCACACTCCCTCACTTTCACTTGGTGATACCCGGACCAAAGATCAATCTTAGAAAAGTGACTAGCCCCTTGAAGTTGATCAAAAAGGTCATCAATCCTTGGTAGAGGATACTTGTTCTTTATAGTGACTCTATTAAGTTATCGGTAGTCAATTTATATTCTAAGGGAACAATCCTTTTTCATCACAAATAACACCGGTGCACCAAGGTGACTTGCTAGGCCTTATGAAACCCTTCTCCAACAAATCCCTCAATTGATCCTTTAACTCCTTCAATTCTGCCGGGGCCATATGATAAGGGGGAATGGAAATAGGTTGAGTATCAAGAAGGAGGTCTACACCAAAGTCTATTTCCCTTTCTGGAGGAACACTGGATAGCTCATCGAGAAAGACATCAAGAAACTCATTATCCACCGAAATCGACTCAATAGGAAGGACTCCATATCCCTAACCCTTACAAGATGATAAAGGTAACCCTTAGAAATCAACTTTTGGACCTTACGACAAGAAATGAAGCCACCCTTGCCCACCACATCATGACTTTCCCAATCAACGATGGGCTCATTAGGGAATTGAAATTTAACCTTACGAGTTCTAAAATCAATAGAAGCATAATATACATGCAACTAATCCATCCTAAGAATGACATCAAAATCCATCAAATCTAATTCAACAAAATCACAAGGAAAGAATTTATGCAATGTGAACACAGGACGATTTCTATAGACTATTTTAGAAACAATGGACTCAGCAATGGGGGTTGACACTTCATGAGGTTCACGCAACAATTCGGGACTAACATGAACCTTTTTGGCAACAAAAGGAGTAATAAAAGAAAGAGTGGCACCCAGGTCTACTAATGCATACACATCAAAATCAAAAAGCTTTAACATACCGATGAATCGAGAACCTCATCCATCCCTTGTCTTCCTTGAAGAGCATAGAATCTATTTTGCCTTGGAGCAACCCCTTGTTGGACTCCTCTTCCCCTTTGACCCACATTAGCAACTTGTCCTTATGGACAACCATCTCTACCTTTGTTTTGAGCATGAGGACAATCAATAACCTTGTGACCTATTTCATCACAACCAAAGCAACCATTAGAATTCCTCAAACATGGACCACTATGATTCTTTTCACATCTTGGGCATCTAGGATTTGTCATTCCTCCATTACCACCTTAGAATCTTGGGTTAGTCACATTATCATTAGATAATCTCTTATTAGGAGCATTGGATGACCCTTTGCCTTAGAACTTGTGGCCTTGAGGAAATCGACCACCCTTAAAACCTTGGAAATCACCTTCGAAATGAGACCTCTTGGACTCACCACTTCTTGTTTTTCTAAGCTTTTTCTCCTCTAGTTTCTTGGCATAAGTCATGAGCCGAGATAAATCTATATCACCTACTAGCATGGAGGTATAACACTTCTCATTAACCAAGTCGGACAATCCTGGCACAAATTTATTCATTCTTGATCTTGGTTTGGCAACCAATTGTGGAGCGTACTTGGATATCTTGTTGAACTAGAGGGCATACTCCCTCACACTCATGGAACCTTGCTTAAGGTTCATAAATTCTATCATGTTAGCCTCCATTAGCTCGATAGGAAAGAATTAGTTGAGGAATGTGGCTTTGAACTCTTCCCAAGGGATAGCATTATCATTCCCCTTCTCTAACTTCTATTGTGAAACCAAATTTAAGCCAACCCTTTGATTTAGTAGGCCACCAACTCCACCTTTTTCCTCTGAATTGACCCCTATGATGGATCGCACCTTATACACCTCATTTTTGAACTCTTGGGGATCCTCATCCGTCTAGGATCCATGGAACTTCAGTGGGTTCATTCTTGTAAAATCCCTCAGCTTAGAAGTTGGAGTGTGTGCATGAGGGGCTTGGGCCCCTTGGTTAATTTGGTTGATCATAGCATGAGCCAACATTGTAATAGCATCTAGAAACTCATCTTGGGCTACCCCTCCTCCTTGAGGAGTTTGAGGAGCGGGAGGGGTCAGTTGCTCCTTGGGTGTACAGGCTCTCATTAGTATCCCTCTTAGAATCGGCATGATCTAGAAGAGAAAAGAGCATTCATTAGGGGAAAAGCCTTACACTTATATCTAAAGCACGATATAGACCATGAAGAAGTGAAACATTTCCTAAAACGCCTCATTGCCTCTCTTTCATAGTTGTGGCGCGCTTCACAACCATGAATAAAACTCTAATCGACATGGTGTGTTGGATTCTGAGGACCATTAATAACCTAGTACTCTGATAACAAGTTTTTCACGACCCAAGCCTAGGGCCTAAACATAACACGGTGAATGGGAATCCGAAGGAACACCAAACAAGCCTCTTAGCATATCAATCACACATCTTTGGTCGCGAAAGCAAATTAAACAACAACAAGAGATATAATAAAAAGGAAAGCAGGACTAAGGGAAATTTTGATCTTCATGAAGGAATAAAAGAATCAAGCTCATAGTATAAGTACATCATAATATCCAACAACACTTCTAACTTGAAATGGAGCGGGAGCCAAGATACTTTCTAGGCTCACCCTCATAGGAACAAGTGTTCAAAATAAAGAAGTCTCAAAATAGCAAGAGTAATATAGACAGTGTCCTCAAACTTGAGGACTCACCAAAGCTTGATTCAAAGGATCATACTAGCCACTTGGAGGAGGATGATCAAATGAGGCTTCGGTTCCTACATGGTAATATATGTAGGCATAGAGTACACGTTAGTACCTTTAAATGTACTAAGTATATGAGATGCAATGCAACAAGAAATAGGCTTATGTAGTCAAAATGCATAATCATAGGAAACAGAC
This sequence comes from Solanum ossicruentum, assembly GCA_025774065.1. Taxonomy (NCBI): domain Eukaryota; kingdom Viridiplantae; phylum Streptophyta; class Magnoliopsida; order Solanales; family Solanaceae; genus Solanum; species Solanum ossicruentum. The sequence goes on from JAOTQR010000092.1 coordinate 7,569,462, forward strand.
AAGTATAATCTCAATATGGCATGCATGATCAAGGCTTGAAGTAAAACATGCTCATAAATCATTCAACTTGCATAATACGTAATATATGTGTGGGAGGAGACCTTAACCAACATAGACCAAGTAGCTACAACTTGGAATTCAAGGCATGCCACCCCCTCGGTCATGTGGACGGCCATGACACCCCCTCGATTAGGTGGACGGGCATGACACCCCCCCCCCAACTAGGTGTGGTCTACTTGCTAAGGCAAACCAAACATGATACCATGAATTAGACGAATGCACTAGCATAGCAAGGTTAATAATTAATCTTATAGTAGCATATAGTTTAGAGACTAAAGACTTTATATAAGGACCCCTTGAGTCGAGCCCCCATCTTAAACATCAATTGATGCTAAGTCTAATCTCACGGAATACTTGAAATAATCATAATTTGAATAACTTGTAAGAAACATGAAACATGATCAGATTAGCTCTTGAAACATGCTTGACCTCTATTAGTAAACCTAACTTAAAACATAAGAGTAGATCATAATTATACATGAATCCTTGCTTTAACATGAATGGCTCACAAGAGGTAAATAATCTTGATATAAGCTTATCTTGTAACTTGTAAAATCATAGATAGTTTTCATGAATTCAATACATACTTGAAAGCCCTTAATTATCATAAAGTCACTTGACTTATAAATCATATAATAGATTATCTATGAGAATTCTTGACTTGACATTTTATCAAACACTTGGTGATTTAATGATACTTATTCAAAATCATGCAATTCAAGAGTGAAATAAGATTAGAAAGCTAAATGCAATTCAACCCAGAAACATGTAGGAAAACCCTCATGTAGGGTATCTTGAAATTCTTCATCAGAACTCATAATAGATCATAATTTCATAGATCAAAACATGCATAGTCTCAATAGACAAAGATCAACTCATAGTGTAAGCTTAAAATAGATATTCATGCATAATCAACAATACTTTGATAAAACCCCAACATATTCATGCTCATATTTCATAATAAGAGATACTCATAAGTAATACAACTTGAAATCATATAATTTTCATAAAAAGGAAGATTGTTCTCCATGGGTGAAAGGACCCAATGGATGAAACCCACATACCTCAAACTTGGATTTTCTTGAGTGAGCTTGAAAGAAACTTAGAGCTTGAATTGAATCATTGAGTTCCAAAGTTAATCTTGAAATCCTTAAATTTGGAATGAGATATTTGGTTAAGCCTTGGAGAGATTTTTGTGACGGTTTTGAGTGATATAAAGTTGAAAAATGGCTAGATATGGGTGAGTTCATACTTAAGTAGGCAAGGGGCTATGACCCTAATACCCTTGGGTGCATAAGAAAAAGTAAGGAGAATTTTGTATTGGTCTGCTTTTAGTCCACGACGCGGACCAAACACGAAGGAGAAAATAACACTGCTCCGCGCCCCTGGCACGTTGTGGCCAGGGCGCAGATGCTCTCTGGAAATCAAAATTTAGCAAAAATTATTTTTCGCTATGGGACTTCTAAAATCTGGGTTATACCTATTTCCCACACAATTTTGCCCCTTGATTGAGAATATGAAGGATTTTCAATATCATGCACGAATTTTGAGATATATAAAAATTACAATTATGGGTATTTCGAAGCACATTTTTGGGCGTTTCATTAGGTGTTGATTTGCTTTAGGATGTCATAGACCGAGTCTAACTGATTCAGAGTGGACTTTTGATAGCTCAAAGTCACTAGAAGAGTTATGCTGATAGGAAGGTTAGGTTTCTTGACTTCTCTGGTAGTGACAGTGTTTGGCTGAAAGTTTCACCCATGAATGGTGTGATGAGGTTTAGGAAGAGAGGCAAACTTAGTCCTAGATTTATTTGCCCATTTGAGATTTTGAGGAGAATTTGTGAGGTAGCCTATGAGTTGGCTTTACCGCTGAGATTATCATTAGTGCATCCTGTTTTTTCATGTTTCTATGCTTTACCAGTACATTCCTAATGACTTTCATATGATCTCTTATGATTCTTTTGAGTTGGGTCCAAATTTATCCTTTGCGAAAGCGCCCATAGCTATATTGGATAGGCAGCTTCAAAGCTGGAGATCCAAAGATACACCTTAGATGGAGGATCAATGGCGGCACCATTTTATTAGTGAGGCTACTTGGGAGTTGGAGGCTGACATGCGGGCCAAATATCCTAGCTTTTTAGTGGCTTTAGGTACTCTTTTTTCCCTTATGTTCGAGAACGAATGTTATTTTTAGTGGTGACTGAAGCAATGACTTGGTTGGTCTTTTTTGGCTTTATTTGTGAAAATTACTATTTTACCCTTTCATGAGTTGCTTTAGGCCTATTTTGAACTATCTGTATTGTTGGAACTGAAATCCTGAGTTTTAAAGGTTGGAAATATGAGTTTTGGCATTTTTGGAAGCTTAAGTGGATGAAAAAGTGAGTTTTTGCACCATTCTGAGTTTTGGGTGTCAAATCGGGGATCTGTTGAGTCCATTAGCTTTGAAACGTTGAAACTGAACTATGAGAAAATGCAAAAATGAATTCAGAGTTAAAATGAGGTTTCTAGGCCCAAAGTTGTGATTTTAGTCACTTCTAGAACCAAATCAACATTTGAAGTTTGGAAGCTCAGATCGGAATTTCGATAATTACAGTAGTTCCAGCTAGTGATACAAACGCTAGAATGGTCACGTAATCATATTTGGAGTTGTTGAGGGTAGATCTAGTATTTTGAATTTTAAACTAGTTCTATCATGTTGCATTGATAAATGCGACGAGTAGGCCTTGAAACTTATTTCTAATGATTTCATTGAGTTCGGACCGCTATTTCTAGTATGGATACATATAAAGTTTATGAAATTCTGATTTCGGATAAGTTCCAAGGGTCTATTCCAAATAGGGGATTGGATTTGGTTTGCTGGTTTTTGTTAGTATTTAGTGTAGGTAAGTTCCTTCGTTACCTTCGCGGAGTACATATATGTGCAAATGGCCCTCCCCAATTTACTCTCCGTGTTTGTGAGTTTGTCTCCGCGATCGTGGAGGTTATTTTGACCATCATCCTTCGCATTCGTAGGATCCCACTAGCGTTCGCGAAGCACGTTTTATAACTGAACAATGTTAAATCCTTAAGTCACCATTTTCACTACATTTTCAAACTTTGAAAGCTTTTTGGGGCAATTTTGAGAAGATACTTTCGAAGATTTAACTTGGATAAGTGTTTCTAACACTATATTAATTATTTTTCATAAGTTTTATCTTGATTTTGACTTGAACTTCATGAATTTGAATGCCAAAATTGGGGATTTTTGGACCATGATTTTCAAATGTATATGTTAATATTTCATTCAATTTAAGCTTGATTTTAGTAGGACTTTCACCCATGTACTCCATTGTTTTGCGTAGAACTTGATTTTAAAGTTAATGTTCATATTTGGGAACTTTGGAATTAAGCCCTAAAATTGAACATGTTGCCCCAAAATTAACCATTTTGCCCCTAAGCCTAATTTATGCAAATATGGGTATCAAAATGTTCATCTTAATGCATTGTATCTATTGTTGATAATAGTGGACCGATTTGAGGATCTTTTTGTGGATTGAGTTGATTGAAAACTTAGTCGAGTGTGGTTTCAGCATTAAGGTAGGTTCAGCTAACCTTTTTGGAACTGGATTGAGGTATTGATCATGCTTATGTGATATTTATGAGAACTAGACTGATTTATAAGTCATAATAATCAAAATGCATAATCATATACAAAGATAATAAGCTCAATATAACATGAATGATCAATGTCTTAGTCAAATCATGCATGAAAGATGAGTAAAACTCATGACATAGCATACATATGTAGATGGATACTGTAACCAACATATAAGACCATGCAAGCTACAACATGGAATCCTGATATTACCTCCACACTGAAAAAGGAGAGGGTTGCTTACCAAGGTAAATCATACCCCACATTATGTGTAATCAAATCTAGATGGATCCACTAGTACAAGCCCATTTAGGGAATCAATAATACAAACCTATGGTGGCACATAGTTATGAGAAGTAAAGCTTTATATAAGGACCATTGGGGATAGTCCCCTATTCTACATCCGATTCGGTGCTAAGCCTAGTCCCACATAATATATAACATAACATAAGCATAATCATGACTTGAATAAGTTGTAAAAACGTATAAACACAGTAGGAGTAGCTCATTCACATTCTTGAACCCTTCAAATGATCATTATCCTCTCACAAGAGGGTATAACACAGCATAATACGGCTCATAATCTTGCTTATCATTCATAGAATTTTTCATGAGTTCATAACATACTTGGAAGCCCATATTCATTCATAACATACTTATCTTGCATATCTTTTAATAAACCTTTCATCAACATAAGAAGCTTTATCATATAAACTTAGTCAAAACATGGTGGGTCTATGCATAAAAGTTTAAAATCATGAAATTCAAGAGTATTGGACATGAATGCAATAAAACATGATCATTTAGAAACTAACCAAATCAACCCACCATTATCATAGTAAAACCCCTAATTTGGATATTATGAAATCCATTTCAAAATCCCTAATCTTTCATAGCCTTTCATGGCATCATAGCATACATGGTTTAAGTATCATAAAATCATTCTTGGAATCACACCTTGATAGGTGTTCATGCATATTAAAACCAATACTTGAAAAATTCCAACTTAAATCAAATTTATAAGGAATAATAGGAAATAACCATAAGGAAATAGTCCTTGAAATCAAGAAGTTTCATTGAAAAGGAGGGTTAGGCTGCATGGGTGGAAGAACCCATGGATAAAGGACTCACATACCTTGAAGCCTTGAGAAACATGGAAGAAGACTTGAGGAATCTTGTTAAATCACCCTGAGACTTGACCTTCAATAGAGGATCTTGAAACCATAGAAACTTGATGGAATTTGAAAGAGGAACCATGGTGAATTTGAGAGGAATTTGGGAGAATTTATAAAGGATTAGGGATAAAAATAGCTAAACTTTCAAGGATTTCTCATCTATAAGGGTCTTGGGATATGTCCCAATTGCGCTCCCTTAAATTTGAAAATGTTTGGAAAATTTTGTTCATGGCGGAGCACAGGTGCATCGTGCCTTGATTTTACCACTGTGTATTTTTGTACAAAATTCAATTTTCTCCTATTTTTTCCTAGCAATGAGTTTAGGCCACTTTGTACTATCTTGAACTCTCTGCGACGCGGAGAGATCGCATACTTTTCTGATTAGTACAAGATCAATCAAAAATTATTTTTTTGACTTTAAAATAAAGGGAGACTTTTTTTCTCACATAATTTTTCTTCCTGAAAATGAATATGAACTCTAATTTGCCAAATACATATGAAATTATAATATTCAAGAAATACATAATAAAGACATTTTGAATTGCTTGGGAAGTGTTACAATGTCTCCCCCTAAGGAACATTCAACCCTGAATGTGATGAAAATACACTTGAGAGGAGTGATTGGACAACTTTTCAGCCCAACATGAATACATCAATGCAATTTAAACACCACTTTCATGAGATTTCAAACTTATGCATCAAGTACCATCAAAACATATTACTATGAATATGTACACATGCATGCAACATGACATAGAAGCGCTGAATTACATGACTTGACACTAGAGATAAGATTACCTTATTACCTTAGACTTGTGTAGAGTGGAAAAGATAAGGATATCGCTTCTTCGTGTTCACTTCCACTTCCTAAGTAGCACTTTTGACTTGTTGATTTCTCAAAAGGACTTTGACAGATTCTATATCTTTGTTCCTCAATCTCTTTACTTACCTATCTTTCAACCAGAACTTCTTCATAGTCCAAATTCTCCTCAACACCTATAACCTCCAAAGGCACAATAGAGTTTGGGTCACCTACACACTTCATCAACATTGACACATGAAAGACTGAATGAATCATACTCATCTTCATAGGCAATTCCAACTCACAAGCAATCTTACCAATTCCCTAAAGATCCTATAAGGGCCTAAATATCTAGGGCTCAACTTTGCCTTCTTACCAAATTGAACTACAGCCTTCATGGGTGAGACCTTCAATATATCCAATCATCAACACTAAACTCAAGGTCCCTTTTCCTCACATCGGAGTAGGATTTTTGCCTACTTTAAGATGTTCTCAATCTTTCTCTTATTATTCTCACTTTTTCCATGGCATCCATAACAACATCTGGTCCAATTAAGGTCATTTCACCAACTTTAAACCATCCAACCGATGACCTACACCGCCTACTATATAGAGCTTCAAAGGGGTCCATTCCAGTGCTAGAGTGATAACTATTGTTGTAAGCAAATTCAATGACTAGAAGATGCTCATCCTAACTACCTTTAAATTCCAAAACACAAGTCCTAAGAATATCCTCAAAAGTCTGAATTATCCTTTTGGCTTGACCATTCATTTATAGGTGAAAGGTTGTGCTAAGCTTGACTTTAGTACCAAGGTGTCTTTGGAAAGATCTCCAAAAGTGTGAAGTAAATTGATCACCATGATCCTAAATGATAGACAATGAAACCCCATGTAGTCTAACCAACTCATGGATGTATAATTTGTTATAAATGTCGACACCATAAGTTATTTTAATAGGTAGAAAATAAGTTGATTTTGTCATTCTATCAACGATAATTCAAATGGAGTCAAAATGGTTTTTAGTCATAGGCAAACCATTCACAAAATCTATGTTGATCTCTTCCCACTTCCAAGTAGGAATCTATATATCTTGGGTTTAGCCAACCCAGCCTTTGATGTTCAGCTTTGACTTGTTTGTAATTGTGGCATCTGGCTATAAACTTTGTAATGTCTCTTTTCATATCACCCTACAATTACACTTCTTTCAAATCCCTATACACTATTGTAGAATCGGGGTGAATGGAATAGGATGAATTATGTGTCTCCTTTAAAATCAAGTCCTTGAACCCATTAATATTTGGGACACACAACCTACTTTGGTGCATAAGATCACCATATCTCCCTTGGGAGAAAACCTCTACCTTGTCGTCCTTTACTAGTTCCATTAATTCCAACAAAGCGGGATAAAGGTCTTGTTTAGATTTGACCTTTTCAATCAAAGAAGACTTGGAACCATCTATAACCACCATACCTCCATTTTTAGCTTCATTCAACCTAACCCCCAACCTAGCTAATCGGTGAATATCCTCTGTCAACTCCTTATTTCCATCCTCAACTTAGGCTATACTCTCCATGGATACTCTTTTTGATGAGTTGGCTACAATATTAGCCTTGCCTGGATGATAATGCACACACGTGTCATAGTCTTTAAAGCGTTCCAACAACCTTTTTTGCGTCATATTAAGATATCTTTAGGTGAACACATATTGAAAACTCTTGTGGTCGGTGAAAACAGCTACAGGAACCCCATACAAATGATGATGCCATATTTTTGAAAGCAAATACCATGGTCGTTAGCTCAAAGTCATGGGTAGGATAAATTCACTTATGTACTTTTAGTTGCCTAGAAGCATAGGCAATAACCTTTCCACTTTGCATCAATACACACCCAATACGATTCTTGAAGAATACAATAGACAACAAACCCTTCTGGTAAAGCCAAAATAGGAGCGAATGCAATCTTGTCCTTTAAAGTTTAGAAGCTCTTTTCACATTCATCGGTCCAAATGAATTTCACCTTATTTTGTGTCAACTTTGTCAAGGAGAAGAAATTGAAGAGAATCCCTCAGCAAATCTTTGTCAGTACACCACCAAGCCCAAGAAACTCCTTATATCTGTTGGAGTCAAGGGCCTAGGCCAATTTTTCACCACTTTTGTTTTCTTAGGATCCACTTTGATTCCATTACTCGACATCATGCCATAAAAATTCAACCTCTTTTAACAAAAACTCACATTTATCAAACTTAGCAAACATATTTTCTTCCCTTAAGGTTTGCAACACTAACATCAAATGTTGCACATGCTCTTTCTCACTCCAGGAGTAGATAAAGATGTCATCAATGAATACCAAAACATATCAAGGTAGGGTTCAAAGATCCTATTAATGCGATCCATAAATGTTGTCGGTGCATTAGTTAGGCCAAAGACATTACCATAAATTCAAAATACCCGAATCTGGTCTAAAAAGCTATCTTAGGGACACATTCCCTCTCCCTCATTTGATGGTATCCAGACCGAAGATCAATCTTAGAAAAATGACTAGCCCCTTGCAATTGGTCAAATAGATTATCTATCCTTAGTAGGGGATATTTGTTCTTTATAATGATTTTGTTGAGTTGTCGGTAAATCAGTACACATTCTAAGTGAGTCATCCTTCTTGCTCACAAACAACATCGGTGCACCCCAAGGAGACTTGTTAGGCCTAATGAAACCCTTCTCTAATAAGTCTTTCAATATATGGTAGGGAGGAATGGAAATGGTTTGAATGTCAAGGAGTAGGTCTATCCAAAGTCTATTTTCCTTTCGAGAAGAGCACTGGGGAGTTCAACGGGAAAGACATAAGAAACTCATTGCCCACTAGAATTGACTTAATGGAAGAGATGTTGGACTTTACATCCTCAACAAACATATAACAATGGATTTAAAATTGTATCCAAGCATCACCCATTGGTTCTATACCCATCTCATAAGTAGAAAGTTTCTTTAGCCCTTTGCTAATCGGGGCTAACACTCCAGAAATCAACAATGCCAAAATAGGAAGAAGGATGGATACTATTAGAAATGCCCAAAAAAAATTATATTCATAAAGCAAATTCATTTTGGTCAATTCAAATTGGAATTGTCAAGTCATCCACAACTATTTAGTCAAAACAAGAATTCATTTTGGCCGAACAACCTAGTTTGCTTTTACTTAAATATGTTCATATCGCCAGAAAAGCCAAGGGGTCAACAGGTCAAGTTCTCTTATAATTACTTGAAATGCGTATGGATAACATCCTTTTCTCAATTTGGTATGGCTTCCACTATTCTTGTAGCCCATCAATTAGTTAACCATCGACATGTTTTAGTTAATGTTGTATAGTAGATATACTAAGTTATCGCTGCACACCCCGAGATATTATTACAGCAAAGGATGAACAAAAAGCATTCGTGTTGCTTTTGTATTGTTTTTTAGTTTTATCCTTTTTTGTGTCTTATTCCATGTAATCTTTTTCAAGATCGTTTTGATGGTTTGAGAAAATAAGACCCAGATTTTCTTTGTTTTCTATACCTGATTCATGCTCTCTTTTACTTGCGGGTTCTTTTGCTTCTTGAATTCTATTTTTTTTATTTTATGGTATAAAAAAAATTTTGGTTTTTATTTTGACTAATCTTTTCATTTGTATTCAAATTTAAAAGAAGTAATTTGCTTGGTTTATCTATTTTTGAAATTCAGAAATAGTAAGTGATTCCATAGGGGATTTCTAGGGATTTTTGAAGTAAGTTATTTATCTTATTATATTATTATTAATCAAGAATTTCTTATCTAGCTAGAACAACCCTCAAAAATTGCGAATACTAATTTTTTAACAATTAATCGGATTGAGGATATAGAATCATCATTCGTTGAAATTGAGATATCTGCGAGATAGGGATCACAATTCCTATCGGTTAAACAAATTGTTGGAATTCCTAAAGTAATACACTCTCGCAGGGCCATATATTCTTCATGCTAATCAATGATGATTACAATATCGAGTACCCCTGTCATATATTTAATCCCGCTTAGGTCTAAGTGTATCTTGTCTTTACTACGAATTATTTTCCTTGGTTAACAATAATTGTAGTTTTCTGATATTTGTGGATTCTTTAATTTTCTTTCTTCCCCATAAAGGAAATAGGGTAATTCGGTGGTATATCATATTTATAATTCTACGAGTCATACTAATTGAGTTAAGGAAGCAAACTGTATTAACATCAATTGTTTTCTAGATGGTGCTGCAACATGTTTGGGACAAAACAAAAATATCTTCATTTTGAAATTCCATTGGACTCAACAGGAGTAATATGTTATAGGAATCATCCTCTTTCAATCAAAGAGCTATTTCAACGATTCCCATGTTTGTAGTTTGAAAGAAAGAGGATCCCAGGAAATTTATTCGAAACTAATTCTTCCTAAATTTTCTATTCCAATCAATGGCCTCTTCATAGCTATTACCTTGACACCAAAGAAGAGTTCAACCCAAATCTATATTTATGTCCTAGTTGATCCTGATTCGACATTAGAAGTATATTGATTTTTCACCCTAAAAAAACCAATGAGTCACACACTAAGCATAGCAATTATATCAAATGGTTAATCGAATTTTTATTCAACCTTATGGAATTAAGAATTAGAAATGTTCCCCTTAACTTGAAAAAGAATGAATTGGTCTTTTTTTTCAATCATTTGATAGGAGGGAATGACAAGTACTAAAACTATTCCTCGTCTAGAAATATCCAAATTTTAATGTCCAATATTCCATAGATAGTTTGAACTGTATAAGAGCAATAATCAATTTTAGCTCAAATTGTTTGTAGGGGAACCCTGCCTTCTCTGATCCATTTGACTCGTGCAATTTCAAGATGATAAATGCAACTCTTAGCAATCAATTTCTGAGCTTTAAGACAAGAGATGATCCTACCATTCATAATCGAATCATGACCTTCCCACTTAAGAACGTAAAAGTTCATTTGAAAATTAGAACTTAACTCTATGAGTTCTACAATCAGTGGAAGCATGATATGCATGTAACTAATCCATTCCAAGAATAGTATCAAAATCACCATGTCAAGCTCAACAAAATCACAAGGAAAGTCTTCATGCAACATGGAAACGGGGCAACCCTTATAGACTCTTCTAGCAAAAATAGACTCACCAACTGGGGTAGACACCTCAAAGGGTTCCCATAGCAATTTGGGACACACATTAAGCCTATTAGCAATAAATGGGGTAATGAAAGATATAGTGGCATCCAAATCCACTAAAGCATATACATTATAATCATAAATCTTTAACATATCGATGATAACATCGGGTGCCTTATCCACCCCTTATCTTCCTTGAAGACCATAGAATTGGTTATGACATGGAGCACCCCCTTGTTGACCAACTTGTTCCCTTTGATCACCCTAAGCACCATGTCCTTGAGAACAACCATCTCTACCTTTGTTTTGAGCATGAGGACAATTAATAATCTTGTGGCCCATTTTGCCATACCCATAGCAAGCACCTATGTTTCTAAAGAATTTACCACCATGATTTTTCCTAAATTTTGGGTATCTAGAAGGGGTTGGTCCACCATTTCCACCTTAAACTTTAGGGTTGGCCACCCTATCATTGAAGAACCTTTGATTTAGAGCATTGTTGACCCTTGGCCTTGAGATTTGTAGCCTTATTAAAAATGACCACCTCCATCACCCCTAGCACCTTGGAATCCACATCATAATAAGCCTTCTTGGACACCTCACTCTTTCTTTTTCTAAGCTTTTCTCCTTCAAGTTACTGGCATATGTCATGAGCTGATACAAGTCCATTTCCCCAATAGGCATAGTGATGTGACATTCTTCATTGACAAAGTCACCTAGGAATGAGTTTAAGCCACTTTTGTACTATCTTGAACTCTCTCCACATCATATTTTTCTAATTAGTGCAAAATCAATTGAAAAATTATTTTTTGATATGGTTGACCAAAAATAGAGGGAGACCCTCTTCCTACACAATTTTGCCTTCTGAAAATTAATACGAACTCAAATTTACTGGAAATGTGTGGAAATTATTATATTCAAGAAATACACCATAAGGACATTCCAAATCACTTGGGAGGTGCTACACTTAACACAATTTTCTTGTTCCTCAAGCCCTTAACTTGGTGATACAAAATCTCATCCAGAACTTCTTTATAGGTCAAATTTTCCTCAATGCTCATATTATCTAAGGGTATAATAACATTTGGATCACCAACACATGTCCTCAACATTGATACATGGAATATCGGACAGACCATGGCCAATTCCCTTGGTAAATCCAATATATAATCCAGTTTACCAATCCTGTCCAAGACCTTATAGGCTCCTACATATCTAGGACTCAATTTTTCTTTCTTGCCAAAATACATTACACCTTTCATGGGGGACACATTTAGATATTTCCAACCATCCACATTAAATTCAAGATTCCTTTTCCTAACATCGTAATAGGACTTTTGACAACTTTTGGCGGTCTTCAACCTTTACTTTATGAGTCTCACTTTCTGCATAGTCTTAAGTACCAAATTGGGACCAACTAATGCTATCTCACCAACTTCAAACTATCTTACTGGAGACCTACACATCCACCCATAAAAAGCCTCAAAATGCATCATCTCAATATTTGAGTGATAACTATTATTGTATGCAAATTCAACAAAAAGGTAGATAATCATCTCAATAACCTTCGAAGTCAAGTACGCATGCCCTCAACATATCTTCCAATGTTTGAATTGTTCTATTGGCTTGCCCATCAATTTGGGGATAAAATGTAGTACTTAACTTTACTTTGGTACCAATACAGGACTTTCAAAAGTGCGAAGTGAATTGGTCACCACGATCTGAAATAATAGTGTAATGATCTGGACCTAGGTCCTACTCATCACATGACGAATAAGATGCCCATAGGCACTTCATCCAAGTCATCTTCACGTATCAAGCATATCATAGGTGATGATATAAAGATAAAATAGAAAACTAAGGGAGATGGGACTGAGGACTATAACATAAAATCATAATAAGATAAAAGAACTAGATACAATTATAGCATGTGTCTAATAATACCTCTAGCATAGATTTGGCGGGGGCTAGGACATGTTCAAACTCACCCTCAAATACAATCGTAGAAAAAGAAATTATAAAATTGAAAACTAAAATGTCCTAATACATCAAACTACAAAGCAAACTAGGATGTCATCCCTGAACTAGAGAACTCACCAACTTCCGTCTTCAACAATCCAAAGCAAGCCACATGGAGGATATCGAGGAGCGCTCATCCCTACATGGTTAAATCATGTAGGCATAGAGTATGCTTTAGTACTTTGAATGTACTAGTATGTAGGTATGCAATGCATGACATGGAAATAAGGATAAGATGGTTCATGCTAAGTCTCATGTTGAAATCATACATTTACAAGGGAATTAGTAAATCATAATCAAGTCAATACCATTTAAACATAAAAATGTAACTTTAGAAAGAACTTAGTAGGATGCATGGATGAACATACTCATGAATAAGGAAATCATATAATTTTGGAACATACATGAAATATAGGGATTTAAATCATACACCATAGAAGAAACATCTTTGTAGTATGAGGAGAACATACATACGGGTGACTATTTAACACATTACTTTAGCCATAGAATATGAGATAATGCATATGAGAAATAAAGAAGTTACCCTTACTTGAATGCATGATGAGGCACATAGACTTAGCACAGTTCATAGTTAGAGAACACATGTTGTTATGAACAATTAAAATATTAATATCCTTGGGTGAATAATACATCACTTTACATAAAAGAATATTTTATTATGAAAGAAACATTAATAATCATAATAGAGACTACCTTACATACATGAAGACATAGTTATATACCTTTGGGAGAAATACCATTTGAATTTGTAAAACAATGAGTCATAGGAACGTTAAAACACCTTTGGACATAATATGGAGGCACCATCATAAATCATCATAGGAGGACACCTTGGGTACATGAGGAGAACATGAACATATGTGAGAGTAACCTTTAACTGATATAAACCATGTGAGCTAAACCACGGAATCCCGATAATTTCCCTACACCGTAAAAAAAGTGGGGATCACTTGCCAAGGTGACTCCTAAGATGCCTAAGTGGATCCTAAAGCTAACTATTGAGCAAGCCTTTGCTAACGGGTGGTCTAGAAATCAACCTCTACTAGTGGTGACTCTTATTTCCTATAGTGGTACGTAATTATGGGAGAATGGGATTCTACTAATAGTCTCATGCCTCGTCTAACAAGGAGCTTCCTCATTCATTCTAAGATCCATTCGGTGCTAAGTAAACTCTGATGGAATAATCATAAGCATGAATCAAAAAGTCATTTAATATGGAGAAGTATTCTACTAACTTATCCCATAAGTATTTAGAACATCAATCATCTTCATAAGGACAACTCTTAAATCTTATCTATGCCTCTACTAACGAGCTATTATCATATCATAATCATAGTTAGTTGAGAGAACTCACATTTCAATCATTCATTCTTGACTTTAATACCATTATAAGAGCATGTCATGTCATGGGATATCTCATGATGCAATGCACTAATACATGTAAATTAGCTTTAAGTTCTTGAAACTTGAAGGAAATATGCATACTCATATGTATCCATGATAACCAACCCATACTTGAAGTAATCCATAAACCAATTCAAAAACTTGTTACTTGAAATCAATAAGATACATGAGTCAATACACCAATTAATGAAATTCATGTGATTTAGACTTGATTTATATACAATAATAATAACAGAAGTATGAATTTAAGTAAAATCAAGCAACCCTCCATCAACTTCATAACCATAAATTCCATAAGTAGGAAGAATCACAATAAGTTATGGAATCATGGAAATTACTAGCTATTATGTATAAAAGTAGTAAGATTCACCAATTTAAAAAATAATTTAAGGAACTCATATCATAATCTTCATGACCCCCAAATTGGCTTGTAAAGAAACCTCAAATAAATTCATAAATCTCAAGTAAAACAACTTATGTTATAGTTTCTCATGCTTATAGGTAGTATAATCCATCAATTTAAACCAATTTTAGGAAACCCATCAAATATCTTCAAAATCCTAACTTCCATGGGAATTCAAGACATAACATCCTTCCCATGAAATTAAATATTATTTCATAATAATATAGGTTAACTATCATCAATAAATTTATAATATAAGCATCTGGAATCATAATATAAAAATTCATAAAAAAAATTGCATACTTGAAATTAAGGAATAGAGTAGAAAATAATTTGGGTCTCTATGGGTGAAAGGAACCCATGGATGAAATCCACATACTTTTAAGCTTTGAATAGAAGTTTGAATGAAGTTTAACTTTGAACTTGGTGATTTTTGAAGGATTATTCACTGAACTTGGTGATTCTTGAAGGATTCTTCACATGAACCTTGAGAGAAGACTTGAGAGGATTTTTTAGTATTGGGGGTTCAAGAGTTTGATTGAGAAAGTATTGAGTGTATTAGTATAGGTTTGAGAGGGTAAAAGGGTCAAAACTTCCCTTAGGATGCTAAAAATTATATGAGGAACATGACCCAAAAGTCCCCACTTAAAACCAAAAGGGATGAATAGACAAAACCTTCCAAAAAAGCCATCCACGACCTGTCAACTACACTACTAGCCGTAGTGTAGGTCATATGTGCAGGCAGTCTGACAGTGCTTCACCCAAATAGGCATAACTTTTTTTTTCGAACTCTGAATGAGGTGAATATAGTGGCGTTGGAAAGATAATTCAAGAGCTTTCATTTGATAGGTCATCCAGCATCTAATTTGTATTGTACTAAATGGTATGATCATTTGAAGTTGAAAGATATATGAACTCATGCTAGAACTTAGTCGATTGGAATTGTTTGCGCTTGGCTTGATGGGAAAGGGGATTAGAATTTCATGAGGGGTCATGGAGGGGCTAGCTAAGGTTGTTAAGGGCTTAAGGGAATAGGAAAGGTCAAAAAATACCCTTCATAAAAACTGGTCGAATCAATCCACAAAGGCCCATTTACGGGCCGTAGATAAATGTATGACCCATCCTGCAAATCGTGAGCCATGATCCAGAAATCATCGTATCTGACCCAAAAACCAAGAACCCTTTCATGGAACATAAAACTTACCACAGGTGTTAAAAACCTTTCATAGTTCCCTTCTTACATAACTAAAGTTCCAAATTTCCTGGACCGTGTCTACAATCCATTATTATGACTCGTAGAGTACTTTACAACCCGTAAAACCAACTCATGCTTCACTCCAAACTTCAATTTTCCCAAGGCCCGATTCCCCAATCCTCGAGGCCTTTGTATGATCCGTGAACTAAACCATGACCCACACTTAGGTCTCGTGGTTTCATAGACCAAATTTCAACTTTTGCATTGGTCTCAACTTCAAACTTACGGGTTGTTACAAATAGACAAAGGCACACCATGAAGCCTCACGAATTCTCAAGTGTATAACTTATCATAATGCACAACACTATGGGATGTCTTTACTAATAGAAAATGAGTTGATTTAGTCATTATATTTACTATCACCCAAACCAAATCATGTTGCTTCTATCTACGAGGTAACCTATTACAAAATTCATATTCACATCCTCCTACTTTCAAGTAAAATCTCATTATTTTGGGATAATGTCTCGATTTTGATGTTCAACATTCACTTGTTGCCAATTTGGACATTCCACCACAAACCTTGCTATATCTTTATTCATGTCATTCCACCAATACACTTTTCTTAAATCTCTATGCATTTTGGTTGATCTAGGGTGAACAGAATAACAAGAGTTATGTGTTTCATCAAATATGATCCCCTTTACACCATCAAAATTTGGAAAACACAACCATCCTTGGTAATAAAGTACCCCATCTCCCCCTTGGGAGAAAACCTAAGCCTTCCTGTCCACCACTACTTTATTTAACTCTACTAAAATTGGATCCATGTCTTCCATTACCTTCACCTTTGCTACTAATAATGACTGGTGCACAAGAATACTACCCAAATGTGAATCACTCCACCATACATCCCAATCAAGCCAATTAGTGTACATCCTTCATCAGCTCCTTTCTTTCATCCTCAACATGGACCACACAAACCATAAACGCCCTACGAAGTGTAACGGTGAGTATAGACCTTCCATCATTATATATTCATGCTTAGGTGACATAACTCACAACAATTCATACTTGACTTGAATTTCATCATAAAACTTAGTCCACACTTTTCATGTAACTTGCTTGAAATCATGTAAATACAAAATCATAGCATAAAGTTATCTGTAGAGAATAGAGTCTCATGCATGGATCTTTAGGAATCTGCATGACCCAAGCCTAGGGCCTAGACATGACACGGTGAATGGGGAACCCGAAATGACCCCAAACAAGTCTCTTAACATATCATTACACATCCTTGGTTGCGGAAGCAAATAAATAACAATAAGAGAATAGAAACAAGGGAAAAGGGAAAAAGTAAGTCTTTCATAGCATTAAAACATACAAGAGTCAAGAGAGTTAAAGCTCATAGTTTTATTACATAACTTGTCCAACAATACCTCTAAACTTAGAATTGAGTGGGGGCCAAGAAAAATTTTCGGGCTCACCCTCATAGTCAAAAGTCTACAAATAGATAATGATAGTCTTTACACAATCACAAGAATAAGAGATATCATCCCCGAGTTGAGGACCCACCAAACTTACTTTGAGAAGATAGTACTAGCCATGGGGAGGATGATAATCGTGAGGAGCTCCAGCTCCTATATGATAACATCATGTAGGCATAGAGTATACGTTAGTACGTTTGAATGTACTAACTATGCAGGATGCAATGCAACAAGAGATAGGCAATATAATCGAAATGCATAATTAGGGAATAAATGAGCATATAGCAATGTGGAATACATGAGTGATGCTTGAAGTAAACATGCTTATATAGAATATATTTGAAACGACCCCAAGAAGTGCCCGAAAATGTGCCTCGGAAGTGCCCAGAATCGTAATTTTCATATATCTAAATATTTGTTCGTTATATCAAAAATCCAACTTAAGGTTCTTATTCAAGGGGCAAAATTGAGTGGGAAATGAGTCTTACCCGAATTTTAGAGCAACTGTATCAAAATCAAAAAATCACAAAAAAATATGATTTAGAAGGGTCAATTTTAAAGGGGCATATCTCTTAGCACACAAAGAATGGGTGGCTCACGACCTATCAAATTAAAGCTCTTTGAATTATCTTTCCAAGGCACTTGATTTCACCTCATTCCGAGTTCAGATGAAGAATTTATGCCCATTTTTGTGGAATTCGTTTGTGTAGAGATGCAAATTCTAGTGAGCAATCCGTGTCGCTTCCGCAACGCGTACCAGTGTTATTTTGGTCTCTTTTTTTTTACTTCGGTCCAAAACTTTCAAGTCTTAGGCTTAAGGGTTCCCACACTTGAAAAAACCTATACTTAGCCTTGCTTCACCCTTATATCATCCTAAACATTCCCCAATACTCACCAAAATACTTAGCCAAATATTTACTCCCGAATTCAAGTCTCATAAACCTCATCTGAATCTAAGGAATTCCTTCAAGCTTCAAGTCTCCATTAAAGTCTTCTTCAAGAAATTCTTCAAGGTCAAGGTATGTGGTGTTGAACCATCAGGTCCTTCCACCCATGGTGCCTAAGCATCCTTTTTACTTAAATGACATGATTTAAATGTTGATTTATTTACAGATCTTGATTATTATAAATTTATTATTATAAAATTCACTGCATAGTGATTTGGGGTTTATGCAAGTAAGATTGTTGTAGTATGTGTTTTGAGCTATAAATCTTGGATCTAATGTAAGATTTGAGGAGGGGTTTTGATATATATTGCTTGAGGGTGTTGCAAGGTGTTGATTGATGATTTTACAATGGATTTTCTTGCATGATTTCACTCTTGAATTGCATGGTTTTAGACTAGAACTACACACCCTCCAAGTGTTTGAAAATGCCTTTTTAAGGATTCTTTAAGTTTTGATGATCTATTAGTTGAGTTATGATTCAAGTGACCCTTTGGTGATTATGAGCCTTCTAAAGATGTGTTTAAGTCATGAAAATTTTGATGATGTTGTAGGGCTGAATTAAGCCCTTTTTCTAAGATTATATCTCTTGTGATCCTTTGATGTTTGATGATAATGAAAGGATAATGTTGATGATGATTTAGGATAATGTTGATGATGATTTATTCTTATGTTTGAAGTTAAGCTCACCATATGAGGTCAATGATGTTAAGAGCTACTCGTGTCATGTCTCTATGTTTATTGCAAGTTATTAAAGTATGATTATCTTATATATTCCATGGGATTAGACTTAGCACCGAGTGGACTAGA
>JAOTQR010000092.1:7592634-7629851 GCA_025774065.1 Solanum ossicruentum
ATGTTGGTCTTTAGAGTTAATGGTTGTATAAGGTGCCTAATCGGCACTAGCCACGGCCCCTGGGTTGGGTCGTGACAAAGGATTATTGTATAAACATATTTTTGGTATTAAGTTATATAATATGATCATTACTAAAGTTCGTATCTTGATTATTAAAATAGTTTTAAAATGATATATCGATATTTTTATTTAATTTAAAGAAAATGTCAATTTTAGTGTCCGAAGGAGAAAATAATGTTTGATTACCAAAAAATTTAATAAGTTGATAATGTATTCATCAAAATATTAACTATTATTAGTTTTTCATTTTTATGTATGATATTTTCTTAATATCAATATGATAAACTATTTAACAGAGAAAATTTGAAGAAAAAAATTTAATATTCAAATTAGAGGAATGTTAAATTACAAAATAAAGAAGAATGGGGAGTTAGAAAATAAAGCAGGACAACAAAAGAAAATGTCAATAGAAAAGGACTATGTTGAGAAATATATAAGAAAAAAGAAAAAAAATTAAAAAATAAATAAAGAGAAAGATAACATGAAATAGAAAAACAAGTATATTAGTTATTTTGTGGGTGTAAGATTCAAAATTTTCTTTTACGGCATGATATTTAGAGTTCAAATATCAATTTTTATATAATAGAAATTTAGAATTTAACGTTAAGGTAATTGTTAATATCATATAAAAAGTTGCTTTCATGATTCTTTTATTTTTGTGAAATTAGAATATTAACTTTTTAATAAATATTTTCAATATTAACATCAAAATAAATAGAACTATTTCTACTTATTGAAGATAATAATAAAATAAATCACAATTCATCGACAAAGCTAACCACAAATAAATTATACATGAGTTGATCAAAGATTTGTATATACTATCATATTCAAAGCTTGTTGTGCAAATATTACAAATTGAAGGTAACAAATGTGGAAAATAAATAGCACTTGCAAAAATATATGAAGATTGACAATATTTTTAAAGATATCAATATTTTATATATTCCTCGAACATGAAATCTGCTAATTTATAATCTAACATGCTTCTCTATTTCCTCTATGCTTAGAATTTCTTAAAATTCAACTTTAAAAAGTTTGACTGTAAATGACACATTTATATCATATGAACATATACAAATGATAAAGTAATATATTACAGTTGTTTACGGAAATAATATTTGAACTTATACTGGGCCCATATCATGGGCCTTAAATTATCTAGTTTATATAAAAGAGCTAAACTAGGGACGATCAAGGGTATTATTGTCATTTCACATTTAGATATTTTATCCACTTTTTATAAAAGATATTAATTAAAGCAATCATACAAGGACAAAATTGTAACTATGACATATTAGCAACCATAAGATTTTTTTTATATATGTGTATAGTGCATTCTAGAAGTATCTTCCTCTCTGCACTCTTTCACTCTTTACCACAATAATTAATGATCAAATAACTAATTTAAAATAAAATGTGTTTGAATAGTTAATTTTTTTATTCCTAGAATACTTTTAAGTGTTATTGCATAAACATATTTTTGGTATTAGTTTACATAATATGTGCACTACTAAAGTTTATATCTTGATATTAAAATAGTCTTAAAAATAATGTATTAATATTTTTTATTTAATTTTAAAAAATATTGATTTTAGTGAGTAAAAGAGAAAATAATTTTTGACTATCAAGAAATTAATATCAAATGTGATAATTATTTAATAGAGAAAATTTGAAGCAAAAAAATTAGTATTTAAATTTTGAGGAATATGAAATAAAGATGATTTCAAATATATATAATAAACTAATTAATCTACAACTAATATAGTCATGTTTTATTTACATAAAAAATAGCCAAAATTCATAGAAAAGATACACTATTATATAATATAGCTTGCTTAAAATGAAGAATTTCTATTTTTTAACTTCTGACAAACAATAATAAATGCTAAGCTTGTTTGGACATGTTTTAGAAAGAAAATTTTAAACTAATTTAAAATTAATTGTGTTTCAATAGTTAATATTTTTTTTCTAAAAATACTTTTAAAGTTTACAGCATAAACATATTTTTTGTAGTAAATTATATAATATGACTACTACTAAAGTGTGTATTTAGATTATTAAAATAGTTATAAAAATGATGTATCAATATTTTTTATATAATTTTAGAAAATATCAAATTTAGTGACTAAAAGAGAAAAATAATGTTTGACTGTCAAAAAATTAATAATTTGATAATGTATTCATCGAAAGATCAAAAGTTATTAATTTTTCCTTTCTATGTAGGATCTTTTTCTTAATATATATAATAAAATATTTAACCAAAAAAATTGAAGAAAAAAATTAATATTCAAATTCTAAGGAATATTAAAATACAAACTAAAGAAAAATGAGGAGTTAAAAAATTAAAGATTAAAGAGCAAAAACAAAACAAAATGTCAACAGAAAAGGACTATATATGTCGAAGAACATAAATGAAAAAATATAAAAGAAATAAAGGGAAAAACAACTTGAAAAAGAAAAACAAGTATATTGAATATATTGTGGGGGTAAGATTCAGAGTTTTCTTTTGTGACGTGATATTTAGAGTTCAATATCAATTGTTTTAATTAAATTTAGTATTTTCTATAGAAATAAAGTTGCTTTCATGATTCTTTTTATTATTGTGGAATTAGAAATTAACTTTTTGATAAATACTTTCAATATTATATCATCACATATTACTAATTACTAAAAGTGGAAACAAAAAAAGATAAAAGTTGAAATACCAAAATACCCCTACAAAGTTAAGTTATTACAATAATACCATCAAAAAAATAAGGTTTTCTGTTACACCCTCTAAAAATTAAACTATTAATTAATTGCTTATTAGTTATTGTGCATTATATGAAGAATGTAAATTATGTCATGTCCCGAACCTACACCCTGGACATGACCGGCACTCCGAAACCAGTTCTAGTCCCAAGCGAACCACTATGACTGGCTTACAAATACTAGTGGAAAAAACCATAAAAGCAAAAAGATGATCTAAAATTGTCTGCACAAGCTGAATATGAAACTTTTAAGCACTATCCTAATGAACTAGAACTGAACTACTTATACATGGTCCATGGAACCTCCAATAACTGTCTGAAAGGGCTACTAAGACAGGATCCAAGTAGCCAGAACTAAAGCAAAAATCGAAATGAAATAACACGAATATAGGAGCCTCGGACTGAAAAGAGGCCTCACCAATAACTGATAGCTTTCAGGTTCTCAACGAAGCCGCTGCTAAGGAACTCTGTCACCTGCGTCTGCATCACAAAACGATGCAGGTCCTAAGGACATCAGTACGTGGAATGTACGATATGTAAGATAGTCAAAACAGTTAAACGATATATCATAAGTACTTCTCAGAAACATAATCAATTAGCAATAATCATAAAGGTTGGTATACTGAAAATAATATGCTAAAAAAATGACATTCTAAAAATAGTAAATAAAATAAAATTTTCTTAGCTTGAGGAGTTTCTCTAACTGACAACCATCACTATAAGCTTCATGGTGATACATCATCTTGCCCACGCAGCCAGAGTCGTCCGGTACTTTATCGGGGTAGGGGATGAATAACTAGGGGAGTGGATCCATCCCAAAACTGGGCCATCTCAGTGGCTAATGAGGAAGGTATTGTGGTACGATCCTATCCTATGCTGGCTACATAGTTTATGAGTTCGAATAATTTATTCTACTATCACCCATATTGGTTCTCAATACTACTCCCAAAACACTTACATAGCTCATACTTAAATGATTATAAGTTCTTGAAAATCTGATATTTCTTAGGGACTTAGCCCAGCTTACTACTTAGCTTTCTCAACTGAAATCTTTAACATTACTGAACTAGTATCTTTCATGTACTTTCAAACATACTAGATTTCTCAACTAAAGTATCAAGAAACCTTCAACAAAACCATTCTTAAAATATATGACATGCTCAGTTAAAATGCAAGAATAATTCAAGAAAGACATTCTTTAACTAGTCTTGAACCATAATCTTTATGCGCATTCATGAACCCCACATGAATTCATAGGAAATCATTTATACTTTAAAACTTGAAATGAATACTTTAGTAACAGTTAAAGAATCAAGAATCAACATCATTCAATCAAGAATCTATGCATACATAGGGAAATCTACTAAACTTTATAAGGTTTTCATGAAATTACTCTAAATCAAGACTTGGGACTTTAGGAACGAAAACTAAGTCGTACTTTTCTAAAATATTCTAGAAATAATAAATTTAGAGTGGTCTTACATACCTTGGAAAGAATTCTTGAAAATTTGAGAAATCTTGGTGTTTCTTTACACTTGGATGCTACTGGAGGATTTGAACGAGCGAATAAAGTGAAATGAATGTTTTTAGGACTTGTTTAGGATTTAAAATGGATTATTTTAGGATATGGGGTGTGAAAAAAATCGATTTTACCCCTCCCCATTAATAGAAGGAAAACTGGCCCCGATTTGCACTAGTGCCCGACGTGCACTAGTGTAAAATCTCACTTTTTTGCAAATTTCAGCTTTTCATCAAAATTTTGGAAAACACTAAGTGTAGATCCACATTCTCTCCACATCGCGGAGGACATGGACCCTCACTGTGCAACTCCGCGTTCTCTCCATGTCACGGAGAGGACGTGGACCCTCACTATTTTGAATTTTTTTTGAAAAAATAATTCGTGTTTTTTCGAGTTTTTATAGAGTCGAGACCATTTTCCGACTCGATTTTTTGCACTGATAATAAGTTGGGTCTCAGATTTTCAAATGGAACAAGGGAAGATACATAACGCCAAGGTCAAGTCTAGGGGTATTTTCATCATTTCACGAGGGTGTTACAATATCTCCCTTTTGGGATCATTCGTCCTCGAATGATAATGATACGTACAAATTAGCTCAAAACACATTATTCTCGAACTTAACAAACATAATTCTTCAAGGCGAAATATGAAAGTTACCTTCAAAGTCCTCATTTAGGCCAACGAACAAGTGTGGATACTTGGCCTTCATGTCTGCTTCTGCTTCCCATGTGGCTTCTTCCACGAATTGGTTCCTCCACAGAACCTTCACCGAAGCAATCTCCTTGGTCCTCAATTTACAAACTTTCTAGTCTAATATCTGCACCGGAATCTCTTCATAAGACAAGTTGTTCTTAATCCCAACACTTTCAACTGGGATAACTAAAGAGGGATCTCCCAAGCACTTCTTAAGCATGGAGATATAAAATACTAGGTGTATAGCACTCAACTCCAATGGTAGCTCTAGTTCGTAAGCAACACTGCCCACTCTTCTCAGAATCTAGTAAGGCCCAATATATCGTGGGCTGAGCTTTCCCTTCTTCCCGAATCTCATAACTCTCTTCACTGGAGATACATTCAAGTATACCCAATCACCCACCTCAAACTCCAGGTCTCTTCTTCTAACATCTGTGTAAGACTTTTGTCTGCTCTGAGTTGTCTTAAGCCTCTCCTGAATTACCTTTACTTTTTCCATAGCCTGGTGGACTAGATCAGGTCCTATCAATGTGTCTCACCAACGTCAAAGCACCCTATGGGTGATCTACACCTTCTTCCATAAAGAGCTTCATATGGTGCCATTTGTATGTTGGCCTGAAAACTATTATTATAAGAGAATTTAATCAAAGGTAAATGATCATCCCAATTACCTTTAAAGTCTATCACACTAGCTCTCAACATGTCTTCAAAGGTTTGTATAATTCATTCTGCTTGTCCGTCTGTCTGTGGATGGAAAGCTGTGTTAAGATTCACCTTTGTGCCAAGCCCTTTTTGAAAGGACTTCCGAAACTATATTGTAAACTGGGTTCCTCTGTCTGAAATAATAAATGTAGGGACCCCGTGCAGCCTAACAATCTCCTTAAGATAGAGTCTAGCATAATCCTCAGCTGTATCAGTCATCTTACAGGTAGGAAATGAGCTGACTTGGTCATTCTATCTACTATGGCCCATATCGAAACATGTTGTCTACGAGATCGAGGTAATCCGGTCACAAATTCCATATTAATCACTCCCATTTCCATTCTGTAATCTCTATGCTCTGGGCTACACCACAAGGTCTTTGGTGCTCAACTTTAACTTGCTGGCAGTTTGGGCATCTAGACACAAACTCCGCAATGTCCTTCTTCATACCTTCCACCAATAGACTTCCTATAAGTCTCTACACATCTTTGTTGCACCAAGGTGGATAGAGTATCTGGCATTATGAGCCTCAGCCAAGATCCTATCTCTAAGACCGTCAATGTTTGGCACACATAACCTACCCTGGTATCTTAGGACACCATCTCCCCCTTTTGCAAACACTAATACTTTCTGCTTCTGAACATCTTCTTTTCCTTGTCTTGCTTTTCTTTCAGTTCTATCTCCAAAGAGGACTCTGATCCATTTCTGACAATGGCCCCACCTTCGTTAGAATCTTCAATCTGAACCCCCAAACGAGCTAGTCTGTGGACCTCCTTAGCTAACTCTTTCTTTTCAGCCTCAACATGGGTTGTGCTCCCTATGGTCACCCTGCTAAGAGAATCAACAACTACATTAGCTTTACCTGGATGATAGAGGATACTCATATCATAGTCTTTCAGCAGCTCCAACCATCTCCTCTATCTCAAATTTAACTCCTTCTGGCCAAACACATATTGCAAACTTCTGTGGTCCGTGAATCCATCCACATGCCCACCATAAAGATAGTGTGTCCAAATCTTCAAAGAAAACACCACCGTAGCAAGCTCAAGATCATGAGTTGGGTAGTTCTTCTCATGAATCTTCAGCTGTCTGGAGGCATATGCTATCGCCTTGCCTCTCTACATTAATACACAACCCAAGCCAACTCTAGAAGCATCACAGTATACTACAAAATCATCAACTCAATCTGGTAGGGATAAGACTAGGGTTGTAGTCAGCCTAGTCTTCAACTCCTGGAAACTCTTCGCACAAGCTTCTGACCATTTGAACTTAGTCTTCTTCTAAGTCAGCTTAGTGAAGGGAGTTGAGATAGAAGAAAACCCTTCTACAAACCGTCTGTAGTACCCTGTCAAGCCCAAGAAACTCCTTATCTCTGTGGGAGTTGTGGACCTTGGCCAATTCTTCACTGCTTCAATCTTTTAGGAATTAACTTGGATACTCACCGGACACAATATGCCCCAGAAATGCCATAGACTCCAACCATAACTCACACTTAGAAAACTTGGCATATAATTGCTGATCCTTAAGGGTCTGAAGGATAACTCTAAGATGGTCTACATGCTCCTCTCTACTACGGGATTAAATCAAAATATCATCTATGAATACGATATCAAATATATTTAGGTATGACCTCAATACCCTGTTCATAAGGTCTATGAAAGTTACTGGTGCATTTGTTAGCCTGAAGGACATGACTAAAAACTCATAATGAGCATATCGGGTTCTAAAAGTTGTCTAAGGAATGTCTTTCTCCCTAACTTTAAGTTGATGATACCCAGATCTAAGATCTATCTTGGGAAAACAGGTACCACCCTAAAGTTGGTCGAATAAATCATCAATTCTGAGAAGAGGATAATTGTTGTTAATAGTGATCTTGTTCAACTAATGGTAATCTATGCACATCCGAAGAGAACCATCCTTTTTACGCACGAAAAGAACTGGAGCACCCCAAGGTGAGACGCTTGGTCTAATGAAACCCTTATCTAAGAGGTCTTTCAACTGTAACTTTAACTCTTTTAGCTCCGAAGGAGCCATTCGGTATGGAGGAATAAATATGGGCTGAGTATCTAGAAAAATGTCTACCCCAAAGTCTATCTCCCTATCAGGAGGGACTCCAGGAATATCCTTGGGAAAGGCTTCTGGGAACTCATTTACAACTAGAACAGATTGAATAGATGGTGCTTCAGCACGAGAATCCTGAACTCTGACTAGGTGATATATACACCCCTTGGAGATTAAATTTCTAGCTTTGAGATATGAAACAAACTAGCCTTTAGGGAAAACTAAGCTACCCCTCCACTCTATGACTGGTTCGTTAGGAAACTAAAACTTGACTACTCTGGTTCCACAATCTATGGAGGCATACCCAGCAAGAAACCAATCTATCAAACTCCATCATATCTAATCCACCAAATCAACTATAATAGTCTTATGATAAATAGAGACTGGACAGCCCCTATAAATTCTTTGTGCTAAAATCGACTCTCCAGTAGGAGTAGAAACACTGAAAGGCTCAGAAGACATTCTGGGTTGACCCCAAACTTCACAGCTACATATGGGGTTACAAAAGACAATATGGCTCTTGGGTCTAATAATGCATAGAGACATCATGAGTAAAGATTTTGAGCATACACGTAACTACATCTGGCGAGTTCTCCTACTCCTGTTTGGTGCCCATGGCATACAAGCGGTTTGTGCCCCCGTTTGTCCCTGTTCTAGTTACCCTGTAAGGTGGCTTACCCTGTGGTGCCGAAGATACTGTTTGTGACCTAGTGTCTCTCATATTCTGCTTCCTCATAGGATAATCCTTCAAGAAATACCCCTCCTGACCATATTTGAAACAACCATTCGTGCCCAGAAGGCACTCTCCGGGGTGAGACTTACCACACTTACCATAAGTAGGATATCGGTTGGATGGAGCTATGCTACCCTATGACTGGCTGCACGAGAATCTGCGGTGCTGTGATCCCTGCTCATTCCTAACTCTTGGTGTAGGTGCACTGGCGGATGAAGGTGGCGGATGAAGGTGCTGGTCCGGCTATCTTAGGCTGGAAGGATGAATGACCTCTACCTCCACTCCCTCTCTTGCCTGACTCCTGGCCTGATGTCTTGGCCCTCTTACTCTTGAAATCCTCCCTATCCAGCATCTTCTCCTCCTCCACTTGCTGCACATACATCATCAACCGAGCGATATCCATATCTCCAATCAATATCGCATTCTTGCCCTCTCTCTTAGTTATTCGAGAGAGCCCATACACGAAGAGATCTATCCTAGTCCTCATATCTGTCACAATAGCTGGAGAGTAACGGGACAACCGAGTAAACTTGAGGTTGTACTCCTGTACACTCATATTCTCCTGCTTCAAGTTCAGAAACTCTCTTACCTTAGCCTGCCTCATCTCTCTAGGAAAGTACTGCCCCTTAAAGGCCTCCTCAAACACTGCCCAAGTAATTGTTGCCACCCGTTCTGCCTTACTCCCTTTCTACTGGTCAAACCAGAGTCTAGCTACCCCCTTTAGCTGGTAGGCAGCCAACTCAAGTAGCTCAGTGTCAGCTGTCCGCATCACCTGGAACACCTTTTGAAGCTCCTCAAGGAAGTTCTCAGGATCTTCCTTCACATTAGACCCCGTGAACTCTAGTGGGTTCATCCTCAGGAACTCACGAACTCTGGCGGTATCTTCCCCATCATTCCTACCATCTCCCTGCGTCCTCCCTATTAGTAACTGCCTGAGCCAAAGTCTGAATGGTCTGGTGAAGCTCAGCGTTAGAAATGTCTGCCTGTTGTGGCTGCTCCACAGGCACAGTTGAGCCTCTGGGTTCCTCAGCAATTTTGCCAGGCTAGTTTGCATTCCTTCTAGCTAGGCATCCTCTGCCCCTGACTAGTCTGTTAGCTCTACGTGGAGGCATAATCTGAAAAACACGGCGTGAACGCACGAGCTAGAAGGGATTTCACAGAAATACACTCTGAAGCATGAGACACGGAATAACAAGAAAGGATGACACTTCCTAATGACCCATAGCCTCCCTATTACAGATGTGGCGCGCTTCACAACCATAATGCAGACTCTACTAGACACGGTTCCATAGACTCCCTAGGACGCTTGAACTCTGTGCTCTGATACCAAGTTTTTCATGCCCCGAGCCTACACCATGGACATGGTCGGCGTCGAAAATCATTTCTGGTCCCAAGAGAACCACTTGGCCTAGCTACTTACTTAGCGAAAGACTCATACTAGTGGAAAAAGCCATAAAAGCAAAAAGATGATCTAAAACTGTCTACGTAAGTTGAATATGAAACTTTTAAGTATTATCTAAATGAACTAGAACTGAACTACTTATACATGGTCCATAGAATCGCTAATAACTATCTGAAAGGACTACTGAGACAGGCTCCAAGTAGCCAGAACCAAAGCAAAAACTAAAATGAAATAACACGAACATAGGAGCCTCGGACTGAGAAAAGGCCTCACCAACAACTGATAGCTATCAGGTTCTCAACGAAGCGGTTGTTGAGGAACTCTGGCACCTGTGTCTGCATCATAAAACGACACAAGTCCTAAGAACGCCAATACGTGGCATATACGGTATGTAAGAGGGACAAAACAGTTAAAACAATATATCATAAATACTTCTCAGAAACATAATCAATTAGCAATAATCATAAAGGCTGGTATACTAAAAATAACATGCTAAAAATAGAAAGTAAAACAAAATGTTCTTAGCTTGGGAAGTTTCTCTAAACGACAACCACCACGATGAGCTTCGGGGTGATACAGCGTCTTGCCAACGCTGCCAGAGCCGCCCTGTACTTTTTCGGGGTAGGGGATGAATAACTACGGGAGTGGATCCATCCCAAAACTGGGTCATCTCAGTGGCTAATGAGGAAGGTATTGTGGTACGATCCTATCCTATGCTGGCTACATAGTTTATGAGTTCGAATAATTTATTCTACTCTCACCCATATAGATGCTCAATACTACTCCCAAAACACTTACATAGCTCATACTTAAATAATCATAAGTTTTTGAAAATCTGATTTTTCTTAGGGACTTAGCCCAGCTTACTACTTAGCTTTCTTAACTGAAATCTGTAACATTACTGAACTAGTATCTTTCATGTACTTTCAAACATACTAGATTTATCAACTAGAGTATCAAGAAACCTTCAACAAAACCATTCTTAAAATATATGACATGCTTAGCTAAAATGCAAGAATAATTCAAGAAAGACATTCTTTAACTAGTCTTGAACCATAATCTTTATGGGCATTCATGAACCCCACATGAATTCGCGGAAAATCATATATACTTTAAAATCTTGAAATCAGTACTTTAATAACAGTTAAAGAATTAAGAATCAACATCATTCAATCAAGAATCTATGCATACGTAGGGAAATCTACAAAAGTTTATAATGTTTTCAGGAAATTACTCTAAATTAAGACTTGGGACTTTCGGAACGAAAACTAAGTCATAGTTTTCTAAAATATTCTAGAAATAATGAATTTAGAGTGGCCTTACATACCTTGGAAGGAGTTCTTGAAAATTTGAGGAGAAATCTTGATGTTTCTTTGCGCTTGGATGCTACAAGGAGGGTTTGAACGAGCAAATGAAATTGAAAAGAACGTTTTTAGGACTTGTTTAGGCCTTAAAATGGATTAGTTTAGGATATGGGATATGGAAAAAGTCGATTTTACCCCTCCCCATTAAAAGAAGGAAAACTGGCCCCGATTTGCACTAGTGCACGACACGCACTGGTTAAAATCTCACTTTTTCTCAAATTTCAGTTTTGCATCGAAATTCCGAAAAACACTAAGTGTAGCTCAGCGTTCTCTCCGCTCACGGAGAGGACGTGGACCCTCACTGTTTTTGAAATTTTTTTGAAAAAAATAATTTGCATTATTTTGAGTTGTTGTCGAGGCGAGACCATTTTCCGACTCGATTTTTTCGCACTAATCGCAAATCTGGTATCAAATTTGCAAATAGAGCAAGGAAGATACGTCACGCGCAAGGTCAAGTCTAGGGATATTTTCATCATTTCACGGCGGTGTTACATATTAACTAATTGCTTATTAGTTATTGTGCATTACGTGAAGAATTGAAAAGCCCATCAGCTTTCAAATGTTAATCATGCAATATTCCCCGTCCTTCATCAATGTAACAGTTATGTTTTAATAATTAATACAATTTGTATAATAAGCAATAACTTTAGGCATGGACCTCTAAATCTTTCACATCCCAAGCCATTAATATGTGTGGAAAACACTTATCCAAAAATTCATTACTAATGATCCTTTTTCCCCTATAAATTCATGACCCCTAACTTCACTCATTCTACCATTTGAATGAATATTATCCTTCTATAATTGTACGTCGACTGATATATTAGTATTTTTTGTTCATCCAAGTTAGTATTAGCTCATCAAGCAAACATTCTCAAGAAAATCTTGTCGTATTATCATTAAACTTCGACGATAAAAAGCTACGTATACAAAAAATATAGTCATCTGTTAATATAAATAGTAAAATTAGTATTGTTAATTTAAACATTTTTGTTTAATTATAACTCAGCTTTCTAAATATATATAAGTATTTATAATTTGATAAGGAACAAACGTGCAATGCACATTCCGAGAACTAGTTAACATCAAAATAAATAGAATTATTTCTATATATCAAAGATAACAATAAAATGAATCACAATTCATCATAACATGCTCTGTTGTGTTAGTATGGAGGCTTTTGACTGAGTTTAGTCTAATTATTATATTCTTTTATGTTAGCATGACAGTATTTGACCGAACTTAATCTAATTATTTTAATCGTATTTATCAAAAAAAAATTACATAAAAAATCAATATGTTGAGCCCGTACTTAGCACGGGCATTACCTATCTAGTATATATATATATGGTGCTGCACCCTTACACAAGCTGCTGCAACATTTGAGTGGAGAAGGCAACAAAAAAGTTCATGACGTGCTGCAAAGCGCAAGTTTTAACAATTTACGTCACAATGAATAACGTTCCTCAAACTACGGTGTCACGACTTAGTAAGGTTATAAACATTTTATGATCTAGGTTACAAGAACAGATATGAACAGACACCAAATCACAAGATCACTCATCTGAAATATAATAAAGTTCATTCTGTTCCTAGACAGGACCCTCTATCGCAGTTCCCATTCTCTGTCAAAAGTGACCCATGATGCAATAATCCTGGTGAGGGCTGTCCATCACAGGTTTTCCATGCTTTCTCTTCAAACCTGTCGGGAAGATGCCAATTCCACCCTATTTATATACCACTAAAGTTGGAGATACTCTTGAGTGATTCCTCCTCCATTTCAACAAGGTGACGGCAGAATGTCTCAACAGTGTGTGCCTCTTCTTTGAATGCAATTCTAAACTCCCTCCACAGATATTCGCAAGAACCATCGCTCCTTATTGGACCTAAAACTTTTCCCAGCACATCCAATCCTTTCCGATCTATAGATAACAGATATGCATCCTTCACATAAAACCAGGGATCAGTTCTCTTCTGCAGATCAGCCAGTAGTTTATACAGTGACTTAATGATTATGCAAATCGGTAGGCTGAGGGCAACGTTAGTTGATGTTGGGTGTGGGTTTATGGCTTGTGTCTGTCACGATGTAGTAACTAGCACGATCACAACAAATGATATGCTGTGACAATTATAAGTTACACACAAAATTTAATTTCAAGGATCCCACCTTGAAAAATGAAAATAATGGCAATAAACATGTGTAAGAATTTACCAGGTTATACACAGTAGTAATGGCCCTAAATCTAGCGGTGGCTTAATTAATCTTGGAACTTCCAAATGAATGTACAAGTAAATCACCTAAGAGATATTTAGCATGAGAACTCAGACAAGACATACATTTTTACCAAAGCTTTCAGAGACTACCAGAAATCACCTTTGCATTCTCATTCAAGTGTGTGATGCAGAAGAGAATTAGAGCCCTACGCCTTGCCTCATTTTGATTGATTCCATCAATCAAGCTCATGGCATGTGATGCTACAAAACACATACAATTTAGAGAATATTGCTCATCAATAAGGAAAATGCATTGGTCCTCTAAATAATCAGAAATGCAAACATCAACAGTTCAGTTCTAAAACCCTTACACACAACATCAGATTTAGTTGCATGGACTTCCTCTAGATCTACTTCATGAGTCCCTCCATTGCTGTCAAAATACATGCATGAACTGTGGAATAGATAATTTTCATGTCAAGACATATCTGGCAGTTCTCAGATATATTAAATTATCCCATCCATCTGATTTTATGTCATGCATTTTTTTATTTTTCATAACCACGGTGTCCGGACCATGCGGGCACCTTGACTAATTCTATGGGATACCTGTCACTATCCATTAGTAACTGGTACCAGGTAACTTCGTCCACTAAAGCTAGGACAAATAAGAAGAAATCACCTAGTGTTTTTATCTCAATTGCTCACTCTCCAAAAATGTTGCCACAACAGTATTGGATCCTTAAAAAATACACTAATTTTTGAGGATCCAATACATACCCATCAACATTTTTGAAGAGTCTGAGCAACATAAGTTTTTTTATCTCCGTTGGGTTTGAACCTAAGACCTCATGGTCATAACCACTTTATTGACCACTAGGTCACACCCTTGGGTGCTTTTATGTTAATACATTTTCCAGACTACAATATTCCAAAGATTGTTTCGATAAGCAAGGATTCAATCAGCACAGGTAGCCTACTGAGGGCCCTACCCCTCCAACCATAATGTTGTGTATCACTTCTTAGTCTCCCAATGGTTTACATAGTAGTTATTATGCAGCTTCTCATTACAAATAGTGGTTATTTCTATGGGTGTCAAAATGAGCCCAAATATAGATAACCCGCACATAATTTTATGGGTGGGGCTCAAGATAATTTGAATTGGGTTCAATTTCAACCCGTTCAAACCTTAACCCATTTTAAAAAAAATCTTTAATTGAGCTTAATTTAATCTCCAGTTCTAAGGCTTTCTACTTGCATTGATATAGTGTATATTTTCTATTTGTTTAATATTTTCTATTATCTATTTATTTGTAACTTCTTTATTTTTATTTCTTGAGTTGAAATTCAAATTGTAATTATAAAAAGTAAATAATAATACGTTAAACTAATTGAAATTGAACAGGTCAAACTGAGCGGGTCATGACTCAACCGAATTTTAGCCCATTTGAGCCCAACCTGTTTGAGCCCAAAGAAAATTTGGGCGGGTCATAACCCAACCCAATTTCTAGGTCAACCCATTTTAACATTCTCAATTTCAACTCAACCATCCTGTTTTAACACCCCTAGTTACTTCTTTGGAGTAGTTTGTAGTTTCTCATTCCAATAAGTTAGGGAGTCATGTCCTAGTTTCTGGGGGTAGTTATCTGATCAATATTGTATTTAAACTCTATGCTTAATCCCATGAAATCTAAAGAAAAAGGATTCCAGGTTTTGAGTAATTTAACTCAAGAGCTTGCAAGTTCTCTTAACAAACCAACTGTAATACCTCGGAAGTTGGAAAGTTGGAATAAGGAAGAAAAGTTGCAGAAAAAGTTTTTGGTGTAGTGACCACAAGCCCAATCTACGGGCCGTAAATGTACCTACGAGATGTAGATGGGTTTTGTAGATGTGCCTAAGAGTTGGGGAAAATTTTCTGTAATATGGCTTATCCACGAGCAAGGCCTACAAGCCATAGAAGGAAATACGATTTGTAGAAGCGTGCCGTACAAGGGACCTGGAAGTTTGACAAAAATGGAGTCTCAATACTCTTTGTACAACCCAACAGGACCGATCATACTTATGTTTACAGGCCATAGAAAGCGACTCGTAGAAGGCCCCAACACTTCGAAAATTTGGACTTTAGGATCACTTCCACGAGCACAAGTTTAGGGGTTGTCAAAGGTTCCACAAGCCAAGGGTTTGGGTCGTCGTTTGGTCCAGTGTTAAGAGGTTTCAGGACTTGATCTACGAGGGATTTCTACGGGCCATAGAAAATAGGACGAACCCGTAGAAGTGGTCTGTACTTGTGATTCAGAGAAGGCGATTTTGGGCCCAAGTTCTATGGATCAATGTATAGATCGTAGAAGGGTCTACGACCCATAGACTGGGTCCATAGTTCTTGTCCAACAATTTTTCGTTAATGGTATTTTTATCTTTTCCTACCCTCGTAACTCCTAAAATATGTTGTTTTGGCCCTATAAATCATCCTATAACCATTTTTTCACTACCATTTCACCTTATTCTCAAATTCCTCACTTAAAATCCTAAATTCTCTCAAAGTTCATTTTATTCAAGGGATCTCCTCAAGTTCACCATTGATTTTCCAAATTTCTTCTAGGATTCCTATCAAGACATGTGGATATTCATTCATGGAGCCCAACAAATTCTCAATTTTTTCTACCAAATTCAAGTATGAACTTTATAAGTGTAAATGATTTCTCCTCCAATTGCATGAATTATGTTTTATACCATGATTATTAATCACAATTACACAGAAATTGTTATTAATTATATGATTCCAAGGATTTCCATGCAAATTCTCTTACATACTATCTAGGATTCATGAAATGCAATAGAGTTCTTAATTTTGATCCAATTGAAGTTCTACTTGACTATGCATGTTTTCATTCCAATGTCATGTTTTTTATGTTGATTACATGTGAACTCATGTTTTTACTCTAGTTTTCAC
The DNA here is from genome assembly GCA_025774065.1 of Solanum ossicruentum. Classification (NCBI taxonomy): domain Eukaryota; kingdom Viridiplantae; phylum Streptophyta; class Magnoliopsida; order Solanales; family Solanaceae; genus Solanum; species Solanum ossicruentum. The sequence continues at coordinate 7,609,086 of JAOTQR010000092.1, forward strand.
TACAAGTCATGACTATGAATTGACAAGTTTTTGAGCAAGCTTATGAAAAGGGTGACCTAAGGCCCAATGATACTCCGAATGAAGGTACGATTCGTAATGATGAAAGGTCTACAACTTTATATGAATCACATGAAATGAGCTATTCTATGAACAAGTTTTACAAATTATATTGGTTATGAACAAGTTATATGAATTATATTGGTTATGAACAAGTTTTATGAATCATATTGGTAGCTATTGATTGCTTTTCCACAAGTAAGCTCCATGATTTATGACAAATCTAATGTTTTTGGTGAAGCCCTTAGGAGAAGTCTGGTGGGGAAATTCGAATGTTCAACTAACCAAATGACAACACTATCTGATGTTAGGCGATGGTCGAACAGGATCCGGAAAATAACGCATGGGCTAAGCATTTAGGAGATAGGAGATGGAAGATTTTTGTTTGAATTTGCTAGTCAAACCACCACAGAACAGGTTAAATAGCAAGAGACTGGACATGGAATAAGTCCTTGCTCTAGCTAGTATGGTGGAACCGGACAATAGGAACAATAGACGGAAAAGACAAACCAGACAACCTGGACCAGAATTCTTGGACTTCCTCTCCACCTTTGGGCAGAAAAATATTCAAGGCCATTGGAGACTCCATTGGAGGTTGTGTCGAGACAGAGGAGACGGAACTCCGTAACCACCTCAAATGGGCAAGAATTAGAGTCCAAGGTGATGGGTCTAAAATATCTAAGGAGGTGTCCATTATCAGTGCCGGAATTGTCTTCTTCATGCAATTCTGGACAGAGTCGCGGCAATAATCTGCATCGAAAAAGACAAAGACCAGCCTTTAAGTCTTTGCACGATGAGTAGTGGAACAAACCTTGTAGGTGGCAGTTTTGAACCACATGCTGTCTCTGCAAACACACGTGAAGTTTCAGAAATTTCAAAACTGAAATTGAGCATGCCTCCTGCGGTAAAGGAATAGGCCCAATGCTTTCAACTTTCCAAAGCCCAAACACTTATCCAAAAGAACCCAATCAGAAGACTCAAGTATCACACGATGGGTATCGTTGTTTCTTGCTTGTATTTCTATAGGATTACTGTTCTTTGTCTTGATTTTTGTAGTTAGTTATTTGATTATTGTAAATATATACTTTATATTTTACTACTTTGTATCGTTGGATTGTTGATTTCGCGAGATTGTATCTTCTTGATCTTCTATAGTTTATTGAGTTATTAGTTCTTCATTTAGTGGTGGTGGGATCTGATGGTGGGTTAGGTTCATGTCATCGGGGGTTGGAGGCAAGGGGTAGTAGTGGTCAGAGGGGCACGGGCTTACTTAAGTTTAGAGTAGGGCCATGGAACATAAGATCATTTACAAGGAAGTCCATAGAGCTAGTGAAGAGTCTTAAGAGGAGAAATTAATATAGTGTGTATTTAGGAGACCACATGGGTAAGTACCAAAGCTCGGGATGTAGATGGGTTTAAATTATGGTATTCAGGTGGTTCTACGAATAGAAATGGAGCAGGTATCATAGTAGATGAGGACTTTAGCGAGTATGTAGTTAAGGTCAGGAGGATAAATGATAGCATGATGTCCATAAAACTTGTGATCGATAGTCATATAGTGAATGTAGCTAATGCCTATGCGACCCAAGTGGGCTTGGATGAGTAAGTCAAAAAGACCTTTCGGAAAAATTTGGATGAGGTTGTAATGGTCATATCGGTGCAACTTCTAGTGATTTTGACAATGTTTAGGGAGGCTTCTGTTTTGAGGAGAGGAATGGAGGTGGGATGTCTCTCTTGGATTTTGCAAAAGCCTTTAATAGCCAACTCATGTTCCCCGAAGAAGGAAAATCACTTGATTACCTTTTGTAGTACGGTAGCTAAGAGGCAAAATGATTACTTACTCCCCCCGGAAGGGTGATAGAAGCCTTTGAAAGAATTGTAAGGTTATTCCGAGTGAAAATATTTCTACTCAACATAGGCTTCTAGTGATGGATTTAGAGATCAAAAGGGAAAACGTAGAAGGCGGCTATTTATACCCAATCAAGGATTAGATGGGGAGGCCCGACTCCTACCCTTTCTCGAGAGATGGGGGAAAAGTTGAGTAGTTTAGGGGCTTGGAGTAGTACCGAAGACGTGAACACCATGTGGGACACTACTATTGGTTGCATTAGAAAAGCAACTACAGAGTTACTACGGGTTTTAAGAAGGACCTTTGATGGACGTCAGGGTGATTGGTGATGGAATGAAGAAGTTCAAGGCAAAGTGAAAGCTAAGCAGATTGCATGTACGAAGTGGTTGGGGTATAAGGACGAGGATGAAAAGGCGAAGGCTTAAGGATATCTATAAGGCGGCGAAGACAGAAGCGAAGACGACAATTACAAGTGCTAAGACAGCAGCGTTTAAACACTATTATGCGGAGCTAAGTGATAAAAGCGGGGGACAAGAGATTGTATAGGCTCGTTAGAGAGAGAGAGAGAGAGAAAGAGAGAGAAAGAGAGAGAGAGAAGCTCGCGACTTGGACCAAGTGAAATGCATCAAGGATGAGGAGGTTGAGGTGTTGGTGGATGAGACTTCCATTAAGTTAATGTGGCAAGATTACTTTCATAAACTCTTAAACAAAAAAAAGGATAGAGATATTGAGTTGGGTATGTTGGCACACTCCGATAGTCATCAAGATTTTGATTATTGCAAGTGTTTCAGAGCTGAGAAGGTTAGACGTGTTATTAATAGGATGAACAGAACAAGAGCGATCAGACCCGATGAGATTCCGATAAATTTTTGGAAGAGCATGGTCAAGGATGGCACGGAGTGGTTGACTAGGTTGTTCAATGTTATTATAAAGACTGCTAATATGCCAGATGAATGGAGGAGTACAATGGTTCCATTGTACAAGAACAAGGGTGATATTCAAAATTGTAATTATTAGAGGGGTATCAAGTTGTTAAGCCACAGTGTGAAGGTCTGTGGGAGGAGTGGTGGAAATGAGGGTGAGAAAAAGAGTGTCTATTTGAGAGAATCAGTTCGGATTCATGACGGGGAGGTCGACTACTAAAGCAATTCATCTTGTTCGGAGATTAGTGGAGAAACATAGAAAAAGAAAGAGAGACCTTCGTATAGTGTTCATTGATCTTGAGTAGGCTTATGACAAAGTTTCAAGGGATGTTCTGTGGAGGTGTCTAGAGGCGAAAGGTGTTCCAATGGTATATATTAAGATGACAAATGAAATGTATGATGGAGCCAAAACTCGAGTAAAAACAGTGGGAGGAGACTCAGAAAGTTTTCCAATTGAGATGGGACTTTATCAAATATCTGTGTCGAACTCTTTTCTTTTTGCCTTAGTAATGGATGAGCTGACACGATTTATTCCAGAGGAGGTTCCATTGTGTATGCTATTTGCAAATGACATAGTACTGATTGATGAGACTTGGGCTAAAGTTAATGATAGAATGGAGGTTTTGAGACATACTTTGAAATCCAAAGAATTCAAACTGAGCAGGACCAAAACAGAATACTTAGAGGGCGAATTCGATGTTGTGAGGGATGAAGCATACATTGAAGTGAGGCTTGCCACTCAATCTATTCCCAAGAGAGAAAACTGTAAATATCATGGGTCCATCATCCATAGTATGGCGATATCGACGATGATATCACACATCTTATTGGGCAGCATGGACGAAATGGAGACTTGCCTCTAGAGTATTGTATAATAAGAAGATACCACCTAAACTTAAGGTAAGTTTTACATAATGATGGTTAGACCGTCTTTGTTATATACGTGGAGTGCTGGCCAATCAAACACTCACATGTTTAGAAGATGCAGGTCACAAAACATGAGAATGTTGATGGATGTGTGAACATACGGGGGGATATAATTAGGAATGAGATCATTCGAGGGAAGTTAAGGGTGGCCTCCGTGGCAGACAAAATGAGAGAAGCAAGACTGCAACTGTTTAGGCATATACAAAGAAGAGGTGTTGATGCTTATATTAGGAGGTGTGAGAGGCTGGATTTAGGTGTTACGCGAAGGGATAGAGGTAGACCGAAAAAGTATTGGCAAAAAGTGACTAGCCAGGATCTGGTGCAACTTCGTATCACCGAGGACATGACCTTAGATAGAAAGAAGTGGAGATCGCATATTAGGCTAGAAGGTTAAACGATTAGTAAGGTAGGATGATGTCTGGCCTTAGGATATAGTAGGTTAGAAGAAGTAGTCGTATCTTTATATATTGTGTTATTGTCCGTCATTTATTTTGTTATTTTTATTATCTTTATGAATTATCATTTGCTTTCCACTCTAGTTGTTTTTTTCCATATATAGTATTTTTTGCTTTTAGGATGATATTTTGTGATGACGGTCTTTCGGAAACAACCTCTTTATCTCTATGAGATAGTGGTAAGGTCTACGTACATTTTACCCTCCCTAGACCCCACTCATGGAATTTCAGTGGGTATGTTATTATTGACATATTAAATTGAATAGTTGTAGCATACTTATGATAATCCTATATTGCCGATTTGCATGGGGTAAGATATACACAGACTTTCTAAAGTAAGAATGTAAAAAAGTAATTTAAAATTTTCAATGGAAAAAATATAATATAAAGTTAGAATAATAAAATTTGACTCAACAAATTTAAGCGACTATATAATGATATTGAAATAGTGTTGCGCTAAATATGATAAGTTGGTATAATGATATTAAAGTATTATTGATTTGTTGCAGTAATTGAAATATTAAGAAGACACCAAAAATAAAGTTGAACTTTTTATAAACACACAAGATTAATATTTTGTATAATGTACAAGATTTGACCATTTGAGAGTCTTTGAAATATTCAATAATGAGAGGAAAAAAAAAGTAAAAGTAGAATTAAAAAAAAAAAGATAAATATATAAGAATAATAATGTGGGTTCATTACAATTGTCAAAATATAAATGAGACAACAATATAGGTAGACACTTAAGAAATGACGTTATAATTAACTAGACGCTATTTCAATTCTCAATTATTACAACAATCTCTACATTAAATAAGGAGTGTGTCTTTGAGTCCACACATCTAATTATTAATAAAGATATAGTAAATTATTATTTTCTTAAGTGAAAAAAAAAATCTGAATTAATAATTTAAAATGTAATATAATAAGTAATTGATTCACTATTTGCATTTGATTAATAATTAAAAAATAATAACAAGTAATTGATTCAATAAAAAATATTTTGAACCTTTTAGATTCGAACAAAGCATATATAAAATGTACCAAGTACCAATATGTCAGTTAATCTTATGATATTTAATACTTCATGTGAAAGGTAGAATTAATAAATTGTTTAACATGAAAAAAAAACTATTTCACTAATACAACATAAAAATAATAAAGGACAACATATAATAGTATTTGAAATATAGTATATTCTATGAATATAAAATAATCATAAATTAATATATCCACGCAACGCGGGGTACATATACTAGCATTATTAATAAGAGAGGATAAAGCGATCACATTGAGCCAAGAGGCATTTCAAGAATAAGCCACATGTTTTATCACTAAAATATAAAACAATTTTTTTTTAAAAACATCAATAATTGATATATAATTTTTTAGAAAAATCGAACAATAAAATTAAAAAATTTTAATAGCTTGCCTACAGTTTGATATTCAATTGACTCAAAAAATTTTAATTTTATGTTCGGCATTATCATAAACGTAGGATTTTTTGTAGTTATTTATTTTAATATAATGGTTGAATTTTCTCATATCCTAATTATTCTAACAATAGGATAATTTGAAATGGTGAAAGTATTATGATTTTGAATAATTTAAAAATAAAAAAATAATAATGATGCTAAAATTATTATTGCCAAAAATATTTTCATAACTTTCCTATTATAACCCATGACAAGTTCTAAATGCTAACATTTTCTCATATATGCTTTATAATATTTTATACTAATTTAAATTCTAAAATTATCACTAAATATTTATATTTACATTTACCAATTGACCGCGCAACCCGCAGGTAGTGTATACTAGTTAGGGTAGAAGATCAGTAGGCTAGTTGTCGACTTTTTTTTTATATTTGCACTGGGTATCCACGTCTCTTTGAGCCCCGACTAATCCCGAGGGTGCACAGGCCCTCGATGGAGTTTTCCGCAAGTGCACCACGGTTAATTCAGATTTTACCAAGTCCGATGGCCCTCATAAATTGTTTGCACCCAGTGGGGTTTGAACTTGAGACCTTGAAAGGTAGCAAACCCCAAAGCTCAAGTCAATTGCCACCAGGCCAACCCCTGAGGGTTGGCTAGTTGTTGTCTTACCTTGTGATATTGTAGGTTAGTAGGATTAGTCGCGTCTTTATATATTTTGTTGTTACTGTCCATCATTTAGTTTGCTACTTTTACTGTATCTATAAAATTATTAATTGCTTTTCACTCTAGTCGATTCTCCCTATCTAGTATTTTTTTGCTTTTAGGGCTGATATACTTGAGTTGAGGGTCTTCCAGAAATAGCCTCTCTATCTCTATGAGGTAGTGGCAAAATCTGCGGACATTTTACCCTCCCAAGACCCCACTTGTGGGATTTCACTAAGTATGTTATTGTTTTTGGCTTTGATAACACTGGTTCTAGATCCAGCTGTATAGCACCAAGAAAGAAGTGAAAAAGTAAAAATCTCATCTCAAACCCTCTTTTCTTCCTTGTTGGATGCCAAAAACTTAAAGATCTCAAAGTCGCTTCTTTGTTGACTCTGTTTTATACTGCAGAGGGCCAGAATGTTAGGAGGAACAAAAATCAGACCTGATGACAGTACATATTAATCCTTTTTTATGAAGAAGTGTACATGATAATCCAGCTAAATATAACACAATTATTGATAAGAGTTGGATTAAAACTATTCACCTTGGTTTGAACTTGAGGACAACATATCTTTTGTCTGAATCAAGTAATTCCTGGAGATTGTCACCTCGGCATGTAGCACCACGGCTAGATGTACTCAGTATACCCAAAACAGAGTAAGAGAACTTCTCTATCATGCTCCTTTCAGATGATATGATTTCCTTAAGGCTTTCTCCAAACAATCTAGCCTGTCATGGAGCAAGAAGAAACGTTTCGGAAATCACTTCTTCATGCCAGCATGAAAAGATCCAGAAGTGAAACTAAGTCTTGTTCCAGCACAAGGTCACTAGACAAGAGAATTTAGTTATACAACCACTATTGGGCATTACCAATCTACAACCATATCAACTCAGCTCCTCAGTTACTCAATTCTACAGAACCACTGGTCTAACCCATCAAGTAATAAAAAGCAGAAATATAACTATGGAACGGCATAAATCATTTGCACTACATTCAGTTGCAGTCCATTAATGTATGCAGGGGTTCAGCAAAAGTTACCATTTATTCACAGAGTACTTCGGAATTTGCCGAACCTTGCTCCTTTGTTATTTCATGCCCTACATCTGAATCTTTTTGAGTCCAAAAGGTAAACTGAAAGATTGAACTATGGATGGACATGAAAACTTGGGCTGCCATTAGTGTATGAGGAATAAGCAAAGTTAACACTGATTCACAACATCAATTTTGATCTGCATAGTCTTCCTCCTCATTATGGGATGGTCCAGTTTCAACCTATGTGGTTTTCTCTACAAATAAGCTGAAGAATGTCTCCACTTGTCCTTCATTTCCATTCTGCCTTCTGTTATTATTCATGAATTTTATCTTTATTTTGTACCTTTTGATAAACTCACCTTTCAAATATTCAGTATATCTCTTCATACTGCTGATATCTGCTCAATTCATGTAGAAGGATGATAGCTATTTCCTAGATACCTATAGGGTTGAGTAATTTTAACCTATGCAGGTCCGAGCAGCCTCAAGTCCACATTCAGAAAAGATTTCCCAAAATTCCATTTGATGAACGTCTTCCAAACCAACCCCCTCCCAAAAAGGCCATCCGTGCTCTAACACATAGTTTCACTGCTATGAATAGTTGGGAGAGCTATCCAGAACAGCATAGATATGTTGATTCAAAGTTTCTCAAGAAAGCAGAAGATAGTACAGATGAATTGAATAGTAAAACAAGCAATATTAGAGATTAAAATAAAGTAATTCATTTGTTCAGAAGGAGCCCAATAATGCACACCTTTTCATCTTTAAGAGGCAGAACTTCACCCATCAAAGCAACCCGAGCTGGTAACTGCATAATGCTTTGTCAGTTTGTACATATAGCTAAACATTCACCAGATAGAAGAATGCAACTGTGTGTGGAAAGTTGCTCCAGAAACAAAATTTAATGGAAACAAGAAAGTGATATACAATATGACAATCACTTTAGACTGACAGTCTCACTAGTCACTAATTGCTACATAAGAAAAAGGGAAAAGGGTCAAAAATACCCCTAAACTATTTGAAATAGAGCAAATATATCCCTCCGTTACATTTTGGTTCAAAAATACCCCTGCGTTATATTTTTGGATCAAAAATACCCTTTCGTTATATTTTTGGCTCAAAAATACCCCTCCAATAAATTTCTGGCTCAAAAATACCTCTCGTCCTAACAGAAATGAAAAAAGGGCCAAAAATTACCCCTTAACTATTAGAAATGGAGCATAAAAATACTTTGTTAATTTTTGGCGAAAGAATATCACTCCGTTAAAATTTTAAAGTTATTACTTAAAATATTCCTCTTCCATTAAACATTCAACTTCAACTCATCTTCAAATCAATTTTTATCCGACTTTGCGTAGTCCAGATTCTTACTATATTAAAAAAAAACTTTTATTAATAATTATAGTAGAATTATCTCTTGAAAATGATAACTTATATTAATTATGTTACATTGCTAACATGAGCAAAACAATTTCCATACGAGATTCGTAGGCTCGAAAAAATTGAAGAATTGGATCCTATTGAACTTGAGAAACTGATTGAAGGAGGAGGCAAAGATTATAACAAGGATGAATCAATGTTATCACTCAGAGATTGACTTTTAATAAATTATGGAAAAAAAAAACTTTAAAAAAACTCTCTTAAAAAATCTAAAGTTACAACAATACACATCTTGAAATTTAAAAAAGAATCTGCACATATTTGTATTTTATGTAGATAAAATAATTAATCTTTTAAGGAACAAAACAATTTAGTAAAACTAATGTAGCTTTTTATAATTTTTTTTATTTAATCAAATTTGAATAGTTTTTCGTTATTTTTAATATAACATCAGAAAAACTAAAAACTTACTCTTAGGATAAACTAAAAACTTACTTTTCATTAACTTTATATATTTCTAAAAAGTTTTCTCTTTTAGAAGTTAAATCGGTTAATAATTTTAATAAATTATTTTTAAAAGAATCACTTGATCTTTAACTAAAATTTAACCAGGTTAGAGTGGGGGCTATTTTTTAGCCAAAAATTTAATTGAGGGGCATTTTTGAGCCAAAACTTTTATTGAGGGGTATTTTTGAGTCAAAACGTAATGGAGGGGTATATTTGCTCTATTTCAAATAGTTCAAGGGTATTTTTGACATTTTTCCCTAAGAAAAATAATGCATTGAATGATAAAGGTTAAAGCTATCAGGACACAAGATGTAGGTAAAAAAATTCTTCTATACCCACTTTCTTGATAGACTTGAGCAAACTTGCCAGTGGACCTGGGAAGGGACTAGTCACAGCAAAAGAACCGCGCTCATCTATCATTGTGTTCTACACATAAAGGATAAACAACATGTCAGGAATGATGTACATCCTCCAATGAACTAATTCAACCAACAAGCATGCATCACAATTAGATTTCGTATTACTCAATGGCCAAGCAATTTTATTTTCCTTCGTGGTATCAGAAACTAATGCAGAGATCTGACACCCAAACCAGGAAGTCATGGGTTAAAAATTAAAATTTAGTACAACAACAACAACATACCCAGTAAAATCCCACAAGTGGGGTCTGGAGAGGGTAGAATGTACGCAGAACTTACCACTACCACAGAAGTAGAGAGGTTGTTTCCTGGGAACCCTCATCTCAAAACCCGTAAGCAAGAAAGAACTAGGGAACAGAAAGAGCGACTAATAATGACAGTATGTAAATAAGATAAACTAACACATAATACGACAAGTAATGCGAACACGTGATAAAAAACACCTAACCCTACCATTAGCCTGCTACTCTAATTCGCGACCTCCACTTTTTTCTATCTAAGGTCATGGTCCTCGGTGAGATCAAGTTCCGTCATATCATGTCTAATCACCTCCCCCCAGTACTTCTTCGGTCTACCTCTACCCCTACAAGTATCTTCCAAAACCAACCTCTTGCACCTCCTAACAGGATCATCGATACTCCTTCTCTGCACATGTCCAAACCATCACAGTCTTGCTTCCCTCATCTTTTCGGCCACCAGAGCCACCTCTAGCTTCTCCCGCATGGTCTCACTCCTAACCTTGTCACTCTTGGTGTGACCACACATCCATCTCAGCATTCTCATCTCTGCGACATGCATCTTCTGAACATGTGCCTTCTTAATTGGCCAACACTCAACTCCATACAGCAACGATGGTCTAACCACCATTCTGTAAAAATTAAAATTTAGTAATTAATTAAAAAAAAGATCATTAAAAGGCATCATCATACATAAACACACACTCAAACTTGGCCTAATGTCGAGGGAAGACTCTAAAGTCGAGGAGAGGTTTAAGGAAGACTCTAGAACAATGTAGCTAAATCTTGAGAAGCCTTAGAAAAATCTAGATATGTAGAGTCTTCTAGAAGTAGGGACTTGTGAGTAAATATTGAAAGACTTGTAGAGTAAATATTATTTGCATTTTAGCCTATAGGGAGTACTATAAATTGGAGGGGCCATTCATTTGTAAGACAACCAAGAAAATTGTAAGCAATCTTCCAAGTGCTATACAAGTCTTAAAGCTCTCTTGTCTTCTTCAATTGAATCCTTTAGCGATCTAGTTGAAAAGACTTACTTGAGATTGCAAGACTGTGAAAGAATCATGAGTAAGCTATGAAGTGCCACACAGAAGTCTTTGTCCATGTCCAAGTCCGTGACAAAGTGGTATCAGAGCGAGCTTGTTACTAACGAAAAATGGCAAGTGAGGGAGACATTAATATCACCAACGTTAGGCCCGATGTTGGGAAGAGACAACGGAAGGGAAAAGGAACTCCAAGAAAAATAAGGAGGTGCCTTCCTAAACTGCATTGAGTGAGGTCCTAACATCTCACTCACTCTCGACCACTGAGGTGAGTGATGACGAGCGAGAGGAGTAGCCCGTGGACGTAACGCCCGAAATAGAGTGGATCACGAGGGTGGATGCCACCGGGCAAGCAGTGGAGATTTTGGGGAAATGGTTGAACAAATTCGATGGCAAGTTCAAGACTCTGGAGGACTTCACCCTCGAAGAGAACAACCACATTCAAAGGAGTTGGATGAATGGAAAGCTGCTGAGTATGATATGGAGGAGACCAATACTTCCTTAGAGTGTCGCCGACTCATGAGTGCGCTGAGCGAGATTGAGACCATGAGGGCTGAGATGAAGGCACTAAAGGAAGGCATGGAGGAGGGAAGATGTGCTACTTCTGGTGGAGACAGGGAGGCCAGAATTGACGCTCCAAGCCACACGTGTTCAAGGGCGCCTGTGATGCGCAGGAGGTAGAAAACTTCCTTTGGCACTTGGAGAACTACTTTAAGAATAACAAGGTAAACAGTGAGGAGACAAGGATTAATATGACAGTGCTATACCTCACCAAGATGGACATGCTATGGTGGACGCGGAAGGAGTCGAAGATAGGGAAGGGGCTATGCACCATCGATACATAGGAGTTGTTTCAAAATGAGTTCAAGAAAGCCTTCTTCCCCAACAATGTCATCTATGAGGCAAAGCGCAAATTCAGGGAGCTAAAGCAGATAGGTAGCATAAGGGCGTATATGAAGGAGTCCACTACTCTCTCGTTTCAAATCCCCAACCACACAAACGAAGATATGTTGTTCCACTTCATGGATGAGCTGCAAAAATGGACTAGGATGAAGTTGGAACGCCAATAAGTTAGCACCATTGACGAGGCCATCATGCAGGCATACACTTTGATGGACTTTAGACATGACAAGCACAATAAAGATAGAAAAGGGGAGATGAGAAGTAGTCATGACCAAGGTGGGGGAGATCATGGCAAAAGCAAGCACCAATAGACACATCCCAAGAGTCATGACACGTATAAACTTGATAACAAGAAGCTTGGATAGCCTGCCAAAGGGATTGGATGCTACATATGTGGACCGCATGGCCACGCAAGATACTCTGAACTAAAAAACCTTGGTGCGGTATTATGGGAATGGAAGGAGAAAGATGCATAAGAACTAGAGGAAGGTTCGAGCACAATGCTATTAGGCATGATTAGAATATGCGGAGCTATCGCAAACCAACTGGAGAAGCCAAAAGAACATAGTAGAAAATACGTGGACATTACGATCAATGGATGACTTGCTTGATCTATGGTTGACACATGTGCAGAGGCCAATATCATGACTAAATTTGCAGTGACAAGGTTGGGGTTAAGTTTAGCCCAAGAAATGCTCGCCTTAGGATGGACAATGCACCATTGACCCCTGTGTGTGGAATTGCTTAGGGAATAGACATCACATTGGGCAAGTGGCATGGTAAGACCAACTTCACTGTCGCTCCACTAGATATCTTTGATGTAATTATTGCGCAGGAGTTTCTTTTAGAAATGCCACACGATGATCGACCCTTATCTCTAACAACTTTTCGTAATGGAGCGAGAAGGGTCCATGGTGGTACCTTTGGTCAAGGTACCGAAAAGGGAAGGACAAGCCCACCTATCGACCATGCAGCTTATGAAGGAAATCAAGAACAAGAAGTCATTGTCGTGTTCCATGCCCATTAGAAAGAGAAGTCATCGGAGGAAACAACGCTGGGATGATTTGAAAGATTTGTGGATGAAGCATGGGAGTCCCTACTCCCTATAGCAACAATGCACCATGATCATAGCAATATCAGGTAGGGGAGAATGTCACAACACACCACTTGACCATCAAAAAGGGGAAAGATTCTAGAGTCAAAGGAGAGGTTTAAGGAAAACTCTAGAACAATATATCCAAATCTTGAGAAGCCCTAGAGAAATCTAGATATGTAGAGTCTTCTAGAAATAGGGACTTATATGTAAATATTAAGGGACTTGTAGAGTAAATATTATTTGCACTTTAGCCCCTAGAAGTACTATAAATAAAAAGGGCCATTCATCTGTAAGGCGACCAAGAAATTGTAAGCAATCTTCCAAGTGTTATACAAGCCTTCTCTTAAAGCTCTCTTGTCTTCATCAATCCACTATTCCCTTAGCGATCTAGTTGAAAAGGCTTACTTGAGCTTGCAAGACCGCGAAAGAATAATGAATAAGTTGTCAAGCGCCGCACGGAAGCCTTAGCCGAAGTCTAAGTCCATGACAATAAGCTGATAAATAAACACTTTAACTTTAAGAGTGCACTTCTAGACACCTCAACTTGGTCTCAGATGACAACTAAACACTCCAACTCGTCCCCACAATGTTTTGTGGACACCTAACGCTGACATGGCGCATAAATTTTGGAAGTGTCTAGATGATTATTTTGTAAGTTAGAGTGTTCAATCGATATAGTAGAGACAGGTAGGTATCTATATGTTCATATTCAATGTTGGAGTGTTTACTTATTCGTTGAGGCCAAGTTTGAGTGTATGTGTTCTGCGTTATGCCTTGTCAGAATGCTAAAAGGCAATGCTTTTTATGGAGTCCTCTAGAAATATATTCAAGAAAAACTTAACATTATCCTTACAAAGCTTTCTTGAATTCATATGTCGTAATAATCACTTCATCTTTTGTTGTCTCTAATAGTTATAGTTTTGATAGATAAGAATCTTCATCGACTAGAGAGGAGGGACTTAAGCTATATAAGTAAATCTAAAGGCGATGAAATAGATCTGACTCTATAGGAATATATAAGAATCAAGAAACTAAATGTCAGAAAGAGTGAACGATGACAGAAGTAACTCAAATCTTCACAAAAAGCAATACGTAAGTAATCACAGACAACAATCCCAAAATCCTTTTGCTACATTATCTCTTATTCCTATTAAAGATTTTTTTTCCATCTTATTTTGCATTCCCACAAAGCAAGCTTTGCCTGTTCAAAGTAAGGTTCTTAAGAAACAAGTTGAGTTCAGTCTCCACATTCCATAAATGTCTTTCCAGACCATCCGCATACCATCCGCATTCAGTAAAGTGGTGTAATTGAGAAGACTAAGTTAATAACTTCTTTTATGGAAGCTGAGACTAGTAGGAGTTGCACTACAATGCCTCAAGCTCTAGGAACATGAAGGAATTGAATGCAACGAAAAATAAACAAAACCTAGAATAAAAATGGAAGCATGAGCCCTCACATCCGAGACAGAAAAATCTTCTTCTTCTCAGACCAATGAAATTTGAGATCTATACCAAATAGACCTAAAACCCTTGAATTACTCCCACAACCCCTCCTCTACTTTAATCATTTCTAAATTTCCTAACCCAACTTCACCCCTCTTGTAGAATCTAACTTGCAAATCACAAGCCCAAATTTGTAAATTGAGAGAAGAAAATAATTCTACGAAGAAAATGGTAACAGTTACTTCCTAATCCATAAGAAATACATGTTGATTAAGGGTTAACAATTGTAGGTTGCTCAGAGACACAGAGATAAAGACCTCACTTCAATCCTAGAAGAGGGAATGTGATCAGTGAAGCTAAAAAATATTATGCTACAAAGCCAGCGAAGTGAAAATGAAATCAAAGACACGGTTATGGCATGCCCTGGGGACAAAGCACCTGGCCCGGATGGCTTCACTGTGGCCTTCTTAATCACATTGGGATGTAGTCAGTAGAGAAATTGCAGCTACACAAAATTTTCATGATCAGAGCTTTTAAGAAAATTCCAATGCTACCTTTATAACCTTGATTCCAAAGTTTGAATATACAAGATCAACTCAAAGTGTTGCCTGAAAGGCTCAAAAAAGTAGCTTCTAAACTAGTGGATACTCAACAGATAGAATTTATTGAAGGCAGGCAAATTATAGAAGCTATAAAGATTGCAAATGAGTGAGTGGATGTGAGGATCAGCAAGATACTAGGCATCTTACAAAAGTTGGAGCCCGTTATCATTTACACTAGGGTACGGAAGACTTTGGAAACATAGGCATTTGTGACAAATGGATGTACTACAATTGTGAAGCTATCTATTCCAATAAATGGATCCCATGTTGATTTCTTCTTTTCTAAGAGAGGACTGAGGCTTCATTTGTTTTCATTAAGATTAAGACGTCTAAATCTGAATATACATCTGAATAGTAAGATGTGAATTGAGATTTAAAGGTCTAAATCTGAATACAATCTACATGTTATGATGTTGCATTAATATTTGAACACTAAATAGTAAAGACTGTTTATTTTTTCAACATTTGAATGTATAAAATTTGCTTTTGTCTAAAACACAATAGATATAAAATTCAAATAAAATACTAAACTAATTGAACCTTAAGTCTAAAATGGGTCATGCCAGGCAAGGTTTATGAAGTTCTGAGACACTGGAAGAGAAGCCGGGATAAAGTAGGAGTAATAGCTAAAAACAGGCGTAGATGGAAACTCATCCCAAGCATGCATCTGGTGAACAATATGAAAGGAGAGGAGGTGTAGAAAATGAAGTGCAGAAGATCAAGTTTAACTTTATTTTATTGCTCTATTTTGGTGTAACCAGTTATACTCCGTGAGCTTATGTCTATTATTCATGTACTTGATTCATTATAGATAGAGATAGAAGCATTCTAGAGTCCCTTTTGTTAATATGGTTTCAGTACTACCTAAGATCTCTGCTGGATACAAAACAATTTTACTGTTTATAAAAAAAAAAAAAAAGGATTCTGTTCTGGGAAGACTGCTGGGTGGGTCAAGACACTTTAAAAGCTAGATATCCTGATATGTTCAACTTGAGTCTGCAAAGAGTGGCTACAGTTACATAGATGATTGAAAGTCAGGGATGGGACCTCTGGTTTAGGAGATATTTTGAATGATTGGCAGATGAGCAGGTTGATTGAGTTTCTTAACATTCTAGAGCAGTGCAAAGGCCTCAACACAAGTGAGGACAATCTGTTTTGGGTACCAGACAACCAAGGAGTAAAGATTCTCAGCTGGTTCAGCTTACAGAAACTCTCAGAGATCAAACACACAACAAGGTGACTAGCCTTGAAAGATAATAGGGAAAGTCAAGGTACCACCTTGGAAGATGTTAGGGGAAGTCAAGGTGCCATTCAAGGTGACATGTCTCACTTGGTTGTTAGCCAAACAGGTTGCACTCACTCGGGATAATCTCATGAAAAGGAATTTCCAATAATGCTCCAGATATTCTTTTTGTGAATGCGAGATAGAGACAATAAACCATATTTTCTACATTCTAGAGAGACTGTGAAGTTGTGGCAGCTTTTCATTAGGCCCAACTCACAATCTCAAATTTCTTTTTCCTTTATACAGCCGCATGGATAAGAAAGAAAAAACTTATCTAAGTTGAATGGTAGGGTGTTCATAAATGCTTATGGGCCATCATTCTTATACAAGTTTTGCATTTTCATTTTCGTTGTTTTTTTTTTTTTTTTTGGATTTGCACCGGGTGTCCAAATCTCTTTTAGCCCTGACTAATCCGGGAGGTGCACCCCTTGGCAAGGAGTTTTCCGCAAGTGCACCATGGTTAATTCAGGTTTTACCCAATCCGATGGCCCTCAGAAATTGTTTGCACCCAGTGGGTTTCGAACTTGAGTCTCGTTGTTATGAACACCATAAACAAATTTGATGTTACAATAACATGATGATATCTACTGTATCATCCGAATGAAAATCTATAATACCCTCAAGAGTAGTAGTGCTTCAGTGTCATTCTACCGGTAAGCAATCTGGTGTAAGACGGAGCAATTCAAATAAGGGTAGAATAGTGTAGTTACAAATTGCATATGTGAAATATTATTAAGAACTCACATCAAAGTGCTTGGAATGTGAAAGGGATTTATATTTAAATCAACTGACAATATTTGAGTAGTTATTGTAGTAAAACTCTCCAGATCCTTCAAGGTAGAATCCCAACAACAGAGGAAGTACAAGTTGCACATATTGACTAGAGCACTGAGCTCCCACAGATTTCTAAACAAAAATACTTGTAATTTAATTAGTCTGTACAATCTAGGGGGTAGTTCCATGTCCATATTTGGAGTGAACAGTATAATCAGCCAATGTTGTAGAGAAAGAACAAGATGTTGTCAGTAGTATGTTTTCAACTGGAAGCACCAAGTTGGGTATACATAATGCCAAACTTCAGGTAAGTGAAAAAGTAAAAATGTTAAAAGAAGCAGCCATATACCACATTGTGCATATCATTTTGGGGTACCCAAATGTAGGGTTTGCCTCTCTTGACGAAATAGCGGACTTGGGAACTGTGTATTTCCCCTTTGCTGAAAGAAATGAGATTGAAATAAGAAAATAATGAACAAAGGTAAATAATACTTATCATAAAAGGATATACCTTCCATTAGCATCAGCCTTCACAGTGTTGAGGTAACCTTGCCAATTAGATGCCAGTATATTCTGCAAAAGAGTACATAAGATTTTGTTTTACCAAGGAAATTTTTTAAATGAACAAGGGGTCACTCACCTTGCATTTTTCAGCATGTGTTAGCACCGATGTTTTGCCTCCTTTAATCATCTCAAAACGCTATGGGAAGAGGCTGGGTTTCTTCAGGGTTTTTAGCGACAAAATGTAGGGAAAACTAGCAAAAAGCCCGCTTGGGTCAGCTCAAGGGTTAGGGAGTTGAAATATATAAAGGGTGATTTATATATATAATATATTATTTACCAATATTACGAGATTTGACATAATTGTATCTCTTATCAAATATAATAATATTTTTTACCAAAAATAGCAATATATTAATAATATAGACTTTCTTTTACGCTTTCTTCTTTTTCACTACTTCTCCTTTTTCGCTAAACTACAACTCTTTCTCTCTCTTTCACTACAATGGAGCTGTGATTTTCACAAATTCTCAATTTAAAATCATAATAATCAGGTTACGATTCCAATTATATTTTTTAATTCAACTTGAATTGTCCAGCTTCTGCGATTTCAAATTAATTTCATCCGATTTCGTTTACTCAATTTTTACAGATTGATTTGTGCAATTCAGCTTGATTTCGTTCATGCATTCCTATGTATAAATTCAGCTTGATTTCGTTTCATCCATTCATTTGTATAATTTACAATTTGATTTTAACTAATTAATAGTACATGCATCCCCTTCTCTCTTGTTGAATTTACATCTTTTTGTTATTTACAATTTGCATTTGGATTCAAAAAAAATATAATACTATGATCTTCATAAATTAATTTTATTGTTGTGTAAGTCTATAAAATTTCAATCGACTTGATTTTTGCAAATTGATTTTGACATCTGTATTCATCTGTGTAATTTAGAAAATTAATTTTAACTAATTCATATCCAGTTGTAATATGATACAATTCATTCTGTTTTTTCCCCCTGAATTCACTTTTGTTGTTTGACTTTGTATAATTCAATTCAAATTTGGTGCATTCCTTCAAAAAAAAAACTCTTTTGAAATTCAGTTATAATACTGTTGCAACTAATAAATTTGTTATAATTGAATTCACTTTGTTTTTGACTATGTATGAGTCAGTCTACTGGTGAATTTCAGTTATAATATTGTTGTCATTCAAATAATTGTGGAAGAATTCACTTTGTTTTTTGAGTTTATATGATTCAAATATAACACTTTTGGGTGCTGAAATTTTAGTTATAATACTGTTATAATTCAAATAATTGTGTTAGGTGCAATAATTAATTCACTTTGTTTTTTTAATTCAAATATAATACTTTCTACATTCCTTCACAAAAAAACTCTTCTGAAATTGAGTTATAATATTCTTGCAACTAATAAATTTGTGCAAAGTGTTATAATTGAATTTACTTTGTTTTTGAGTTGGTATGATTCAGTTTGCTGGTGGATTTCAGTTACAATATTGTTGTAATTCAAATAATTATGGAAAAGAAATCACTTTGTTGTTTGAGGTTGTATGATTCAAATATAACACTTTGGGTGCTGAAATTAAGTTATAATATTGTTGTAATTCAAATAATTGTGGAAGAATTTACTTTGTTTTTGAATTTGTATGATTCTGTTTACTGGTGAATTTTAGTTATAAAAATTCACTACTGATTCACTTTAATTGTAAAAAGTTTTGTAGAATGGCAATAATACCAGTTATGCTTTATCATAATGGGAGAGGGGACAGTAGTAGTCGCTATGTTGACTACAATGCAAATGCAATAGTTATAAGTTCTAAATCAAGTTATGAGGCTCTTGTGGCGGTAATTGCAACACAATTATCCATTGACACTTTTGTTAAAAAAATAAGCATCAAAGACAAAATTGATGATTGGTCTATGCCTTTGAAAATATGAAACTGTCACGACCCAAAAATGGGCGTGATGGCACTCGTCTTATCCCACCAAGACGAGTCATCCTACAACCCAACTATAATATTAAAAATGCAAAATTATAATAAAAATAAAAGTTTAATTACGGATAATAAGTCAATTTTATAAAAATCACCCAAAACCTGGTTGTCACGTGCACAAGCTTCTAATACCTTACAATGGATTCGAAAGGAAACACAAGCCTCAAATGATATTGTCTCTAGAATAGAACAAAATCATAAATAGGAGTAAGAAGTCAGTTGAGATGACAAGCAGCTACCTCTCACAATCTCCACAGGAAGCCTTGGACAAGAAAAAATAAAAAGTATCATGATAATCCGGGCTTACAACCTACAAAACTGTTGTAGCAAGGGGGGTGAGTACCAAATACACGGTACTCAGCAAGTGAACTACTAAACACAAAATTAAGTAATATAGAATACTGGTACCCCTAACACTCCAACTAAACCCCCACATCTACAACCTACAAAAAATAATTAGCAAGAGATAATCCATAACACTTAACAGGTAGCAACAGCAAGAACAAGTACACAACTAATCAACGATATCAATAACACACATGAGGACTTAGGCCTCATGTCACACTCCTTTTGGGAGATAGGTTCTTCGAAATTGAGTATATTAAATTATTTTAACATGTTTTCCATCATTATTATCGTGCCGGAACGTGGCACCCCGATCTAATATATATATAGATATGTGTCGGAACGTGACACCCGATCCAATATATGTGTGTCGAAACGTGATACCCGATCTAATATATGTGTATCGGAACGTGACACTCGATCCAATGTATGTGTGACGGAACGTGACACCCGATCCAATGTATGTGTGTCGGAATGTGATACTCAATCCAATGTATGTGTGTCGGAACGTGACACTCGATCCAATGTATGTGTGTCGGAACGTGACACTCGATCCAATGTATGTGTGTCGGAACTGACACCCGATCCAATGTATATGTGCCGGAACGTGAACCCGATCCAATATATATGTGCCGGAACGTGACACCCGATCCAATATATATGTGCCGGAACGTGACACCCGATCCAATGTATGTGTGTCGGAACGTGACACTCGATCCAGTGTATGTGTGTCAGAACGTGACACCTGATCCAATATATGTAATTCATTATTCTTTATCATTACTTCTCACTTCATTACCAATGTTTCATCAAGTCTTCTTTAT